>JBAMAW010000575.1:0-143774 GCA_037043295.1 Amiota minor | reverse complement strand
ATATGGAAACCCCTTTAAAAAAAAGTACGTCTCTGATATTACAAGAAAAATAAAACTTAGATAATCAGATTCAGAATCTTAATGAAAACTTACACTTGCACAAAACAAAACTGGTAAGAACGTTATCTTCGACTATGCCGAAGATGAAATACTCTTCACGGGATTTGTATTAGAGGTACCCCCCTAGTGGTCCGATTCGGCTGGTTCCGACAAATGTCCTGTGCGTCTCTTAGAAAATGATAATGTCCAAGTTTAAGTTTGATAGGACAAAAAAAGTAAAAGGTTTTCTAATAAGAACATGAATTCAAATGGGTGTGTATGGTAGGTACCCCCCCAAATGGTCCGATTCGGGTGGTTCCGACAAATGTACTGCGTATGGTAAAAAGAAAGGTTCTTGCAGCTCTCTAGTACAAAAACTGAGTGACTAGACAAAAATTGAACGTACCTATAAAGGAGTTGAAAAAAGTAAACGTTTACCAATCGTACGCTTGCTGGTGACTGCTAGAGACTGTTGTAAGTTAAATAAGCAACGAAACTCAATATTGTCTTATATTGACAAGGTATAAACTAGGAAAAAATTTTACTGAGACGTTGAAACAAATGTAATATGACAATTGTTTATCCCGTGCCAGAGTCCATGAATGGTTTTAACGGTTCAAGAAGATTGTGAGGACATCAAGGACGACTTACATCCCTAACAGAAAATAATCGTGATTACATATGGTAACATTGAAATTGTGCGTGAATTTATAAATATTGACCCAAAATTTTCGTTGCGACACATGGCCAATCAAAAGATTCACTTCATCGTATTTTAATCGATAAAATAGGACTCAAAAAGGCAGTAGTCTGATAATGGCAGCTGGCGCCTTTTGCACGAATATATGCCTCACATTTTAACCGCCAAACACTTACCGTATTCTCCTGACTTGGTACCTACTTCTACCTCTTCAGGCAACTACATTTGCCACTGAAAGGAAAGCGCTATGCCGATGTTGAAAATATACAAAATGCGTCGACCACGATTCTGAAGGACATTCCTACAGGACGGCTAAAAATTCATTCGAGATGCTAATTGATTGTGCAATACATTGTATCGATGCGCAAGGAGTCTATTTTCAATAAAAATATGATTTCGAAAATAAACCAAAAAAAAAAAAAAAAAATTAAATATTATGCGGATGATGACGGAAGTTCAACGGGACGCGATTGGGTTAATTGACCAACGGATACATGTCCCACATCAAGACTTTTGTCGCAGGTGTGGGGATGACGAAGAATGATGAATTATTGAACACCTCAAATGTGAATCACCTGCTCTTCTTACAAGAAGAACCTGTCTTCTGTTTAAACTTTTCTTTGATGATTTCGACAGTTTGGAAAAATTGCCATTAGGGGACTTGGATTTGTTCGGAGTATTTCCAGAAACTTAAATAACCTCTGAGATCAAGTTGAGAGATCTTTCCGTCAGCTTCCATAAAGCCCTCTTCCATTTTTCTGAATTCAGGCACCACAATGAGCACTTGCGTTGTTGTGGCCTGCAATTAGAATGAAATAAGTGACTAAATTAAATTTGTATTAAACTCTATTCAAACTTTTAAAGATTTCTCTTCAATATAAATCAATGGTTATAAAATAAAGAGATAATATTTGGGAAATAAAAAGAAAAAATCTAAACAATTTAGTTATTATATAATAGATACATGAATCTTCTGCGGTGTGTAGCTTAGAATAATATTCGAAATTAATTGACTGGTTAAGGAAATGACGAAATATAATTTTACAAACCGCAGAACCGGATATAACTAAAATACTTAATTAATTTTTGCAAATCAGTGGAAATCAAACTTTATATTATTGCAATATATATCTTTTTATATTATTGTTTTGGGTTAGATATTTTAATATGTAGAAGCAATCGAATAATCAAATAAGAGGAAAAAAGTTATTTTTGACAAATTCAAAAAGAAAGTAACAAAAGGAAAAAAAAAAAGAAAATAGTTTCCAATATATGAACAAATATTGTGAAATACTTGTGCGCGCATATGATTCAATTTAAATTGTGTTTCCTGCACTCTACGATTTTAATTTTAATAAATTTTTGTATTCAATACTCTTTTTGGTGTTTTCTTTAATATTTTTCATTTCAATTTTCATTTCATTTTTCACGTTTTCATGTCGTTTTCCTTTTATTTATTTTTTTGCAGTTTTTACGCTATTTTTGTGACGCTTTTTTTTTTTTTTTTTTTTTAATTTAACGGAAATGAGCGAATGGCAATGAACGAGTTGCCAACTTGCGCCAGTTGAAAGTTGAATGATGGTTGTTTGGGAATGCGGGAAACGTGGCGAACTAACTATTTTGAAACACAGTTTCGCCCATCATGGCGTATGATGATTTTGTTGTTGCTGTTGTTTTTTAATTTAACTCACATTGGAAGCAATTTTCACAGTTTTAAATTTTCATTTTCATTTTTATGGAAATAAAAGTGATGATGATGATGATGATGGTGATGATGAGGTGGGACTGGACAGGGATTTATGGTGGTAGACAGGGGGACAGTGGGTCTTCAGACTCAATTTGCTGCATCCTTCCGGCAACATTAGGAAAGTTGACGTGACGCTGTGAGCGATTTATTGTTTTTGTGTAAAGCATAAAATGGAACAAATTTCACACACACATACTCACATGCATACATGTATATTCATATGCGGGGGATGTAAAAGGGGTAGGGGATATAGGGGTGTCGGGGTAACTAACTAACTAACTAACTAACTATAGGCAACCAGCCAGGCATTCAACCATCAGCCAAGCAGCAACACGCATACATGCCACAAGCCCTGACTCGGTCTTTTTTTACTCGTACTTATTCTACATTTCTTCATCATCCCTTCCATCATCAATAACTGTAGACTGCCTTTTACTCTCCTTATCTTGACGGACTTTAGAAGTTTGTGGCATTCGTTGCACACTTTTAGGCGATGTGATGTGACGCGACGCGATGCGATGCGATGTGGCTCAACTTAACCTCAACTCTACTCAACTCAACTCAACTCGACTCGACTTAAACTCAATGTAACGCTTCTCAACTCAACTGAGCTCAAATCTCCGACTACTTTGGTGCATGATGTTGATGATGATGATGATGAAGATGCTGGTGTTGAAAATGCTGGGGGGTGAGTTCACCCTGTTAATTGTAATATGCTGAAAAATTCTGTCAAAGTTCTCAACGAGTGCGAAAATGTCCGTTAGCTGTGGCTTCAACTATCGTTCTTTTGCTAACGTACTAAGCTGTACGACGGTCCTTTCTTTTTCTTCTCTTATTTTAAATTGTAAAATTTTCGCGAATGAACTGCAAATATGCCTAGAAAATAATGGCAGTAGAAATAAGGAATGAATGGAGTGTGCACAAACAGAAAATGTGGTTTAGCTTTAATGAGTTCCACTCTGGTCGGCATCCTCTTCCTGCCGTCTTCCTCTCCCCTTATTGCATATGCACACACATATACTCCAAATGTTGTGGTTACATTGGTGACACTTTAATTGGGTGAATTTTATTACAAATTTTCATGGCTAAAGAATTTAAGTCGTGAATAAGTTGACAACATTGGCATGAAAAGATCAAGCTAAGTTAAAGTGAATAAGTGTCAGGAAGAAGTAATAATAATAATTGAATAACAAAGGATATATCATTCAGTGGTTCAATTTATTGTATCGAACTTTTTGACCTAGGTGCCATGCTAAGTACATTGCTGGCATTACAACCTGACCTAACTTAGTCCCAGGTTAGGTCACGGTGACTACAGAATTTTATCCTTGCATAGAAAAGAGAAGATAATCTACATAATTTAAATACTCAAAGGGCTGAAAATAGAAAATATATACAATCCGGAAATACGAGGAGTTATTAAATATTTTTTGCAAATAGCTCTTATATAACAACAACAAAAGTTTAATGATATGTGGTAATAAAGTAAGAAACACTATGTTACTGCCAGCGGGACAATTACAAAAGTGATGGGAACTTTAGTTTAGTGTGTTTTGAACATTAGAAGGACTCATCGAAAAGGTTCAAAAAAAAAAAAATTGGCCAAGTGCGCGTCAGACTCGCACACGGAAGGTTCCGTACCAGATTGGGATTTGATTTGACTGACTCCAAAAAATATACCGCGCCTATATCAGAAACTTATAGTTTCTAAATTTCAGTTCGATAGAAGGACAAATAAAAAAGTTTTTCTTATAAGAACCTAAATTTTAATGGGGGTTTGTATGGGAGGTAGGGAGTGGTTCGATCAAACTGAAATTTCGATAATATCAGTTTCTGATGTATAGCCACCAACCATCCCAATTTCAAGATCGTGAGTTACGTGATCGTATAGCTGCCATACAAACTAAAATGTTTCTTGTATGGGGACCCCTTTACTGATGAATGGACAATGAAGTCTCTGCAATAGGGTTCTTTTTAGTACCCTTTGGGTCCGGAACCGTAAAAACAATAAAATTACTCTGTTAAATTCATTATTTTAAAACCATCCATAAACGCCATTTTGCTCGCTTTGAAGGCAAAAATTTAAATTAATTGAATCATATGAATCAAACTATTAAATATGGACTTGACGTAGAAGCCACAACGTCAAAATTTGAGCAACTTTCTACTTTGGCAGAATGCAGTATTGATAAATGGGAAAATAGCTGTTTTGTGAATCAAAAACAGATGTTTGTGAATCAAAACTGTTTGATGTTTTAGTGTAATAAACTCTCAAATTCTTCAATGCGTAATCGTGCCTGTGTGTATAATCTGAGGCATAACCACTTATCTCCGTGATTGCCGTCTTGTCTTTTACAACTCGGTCTTTCCTGATATTCGTCATAGAGTTCGTCAGCATCGTGTGAATCGTTGCTTGTTTCATTTCATTCATCCAGATCGGGAAATGACGTGGTAAGGAATATTGCTTATCTTTATTTCCACTTCAGTAGTTCTGCGGCGATGTTACTTGTTGCTTGCTATCGTTTTTGTTAATTATTACTGAGTTGAGTTCCTCGACTATGCATATTATTTCAAGGGACCAGAAAATTGAAATAAGACTAGATCAACATGCAAAGATTTCAACTTTATATTAAATGTGGATATTTGGTGATGAACCCTTTTAATTTATCTGCGTTTTGGAATACTTGTAAAGAAATCAAAGTATTTTTATATTTCAAAACACGCACGCACGCTCAGGTGTCTTAGATCCTCTAAACAAACTTATTTTAATTTTTTTCCAGTTAATTTTTTTTCTCTGTCTTTCTATTTGTTTTTCTGTTTGTTTGCCCCGGTTGGGTCTCTCTGCCCCTTAGAGTCTAGTGGTTGCTTGACACGGTCGTCACTTTTTTAAGTTTTTATATTTCAGTAAAAGTTTTTTAAGGTTTGCAAGCAGATACCACACAAACACACACACACACAGGCACTCACATATGCGAACGTGTATAGCTGCGTGTGTACTTAAGGCATTTGCCGCTTTTACACAAAGTTTTTTTTTTATTCCGTTGTAGTTTCTTTTTTTTTTTTTGCAATGTTTACTTTTGTTTTTTTTTTTCTTGTTTCTGTTTGATATATTTTTTATGCTGACACACACACTCACACTGATACATTCTTATACAATACATATGTGTGGTATATGGTCGACACCTCGAGACACGGCTTTATATGAAGGAAAGTCAAAAAAACGATTAAACCAGAAAGATACGCTAAGGTAAACGAAAGTGGAGCCAACAACATTGACAGCATCCTTGGTTTAGTGAAAAAAAGTTTGTGCCACGTTTTTCACCATTTGCCAATTTCTATGCTCACATGATGCTGCAGCTATTTAAGGTGTTAGATACACATCTAGATATTCATATACCATACGTATGTATATGAGTGCGACATATGGGCACCTCCTCTTAATGTAAATTGGTTGTGTAGTAGTTACTGTATATTGTAATATCCACAGCTCACCAGCCAAACCAAATCCAACCCAACCCAATATTCCCTCCTCCATTATTTTGATGTCATGTTTTTCACACGTTCCCTTTACCTTTTATGTCCCTTGTCACTTGTCTCTGGGTCTAACGTCTTTCAATTTTGCGCAAATAGAATATATAGTTTTTTCTTTTCCATTTTCGATTCGCATTTGCATCTTAACTTGGTTTTTTTCTATGGCTACCTCCCCCATCATCAGCTCCATTAGCCTTATCAATCGTCCTTCTGTTACATATTCAATTCAATCGGTACAACAGATAAATGATATTTTGTTTGCACTCTTCACTTACAATATGCACGGCATTATCATTTTGGAATAATTTTGGAAAATCTGTTAAGGGGATATTATCTATGTACATATGTTTTCTCAACTTAGCATTGTGCATGCTTTTATAAATTTTTTTCTTATTTACGTTTAAATTTCATTTCAAATTATTTTGATCGAACTCGTTGGATATCATAATAATGTAGTCATAAATTTGCAATGCATTAAACAGTATATCAGATACTCTATGTAACATCATGTAATCCATCTAATTGACCAGCGGTGTTACAATAGTTTTATTATGATCCTTACGCCGTTTTATCCAATTTATATCGATTGATATTAGCCGTGTTAGAAGTTCAATAGTCTACAAATTTTGGAAAACCTCATGAAGAGATTTATGGTACAGTTACAAAGCAGAAAGAAATTGAAGAACTATTTTCTAAAAATAACAAATCTGTTCAGTGAATTGAACTCATTGCTTAATCGAGCTTCTAAGTGTGTTGTTTCAGTTTAAAATTAATTGTGATGGACATGTTTAGTTGAATGGGTCCGTAAAGAATGATGAATGATGAAGAAAATCAATTTACCGAAGGAAAAGCTTGAAAAGCAAAAAACACCAGCCTCTTTCTACGTCAGAAATATAATAATCAGAAAAATTTAAATCAGCTAAGAAATCGAATTGGTCACTTGCTACTGATATAAGTATTTATTGTCCATTCTTACTTCATGCTATCCATTATTTTGGATAAACGGATAGGCACACAAAAACATTCCAGTGACTTCCCACATGAACAACAAAAACACCTCCCTGGCCTTGTCCTCCGTATTATTGTATTATAGAGTCCTTTAATTTATTCAAAACAATCTTTAGTATATTGCACAGCACTTGAAAAACTTACAAAAAAAATCAGATGAATCGAATACTTTAATTTAAAAATTGACATATTATATTATCAAAATTTCATTGCAATCAGATTAACTGCAAATATATTTCAAATTTTATCTATTAGATTATTTTGATTTAAGATTAAAAAAAAATTATTTGTTTTTGTGGAAACACTGATTCTTGACATAAAGTGCATAATTGTAAAAAGAAACCTATTTTGGTTTAACATTTTATTGATACATATTTACGGTATTAAGAAAATATATATTTGCACAAAAAAGATTTGTTTAGATCAGATTTGCTTAAGTTACACCGCATCATGGGCAGTTATTTAGTTAGCGGTGATCTTAACTGCCGTAGCCGACAATGGAATTGCATTAGAACAAATTTCTGGGGCAACACTTTAAATGAGCTCTCTATGCAATGTAAATTTTGTATAATTCACCCTAGGCATCCCACTTATATTCCAGCATGTTATAAAGTTAAACCTTCAACCCTTGATCTTTTTGTAACAAGCACTCCGCACCTTCTTTCTGAACCATTAGTTCATAATGACCTTTCTTCCGATCAAATACCTATTAGCAGTGAAATCAGATCAACCATAACCACTTCATGTAAGCCGTTCGAAAATACAGCAGAATTCAATTATAATACTACGTCCACTGTCCTTAAAATATACGCCATGATTGATGTATTGACATCTTGCGTAAATGGTGCAATTGACCAAGCTATACCCAAAAAAGTTAATAATATTCAATTTCGCTCAAAAATTGCTAATAAGGTATTAGAGCTTATAAAAATAAGAAACATTACGCAGAGGCATTGGATCAGAACTAGGCAACCTTTCTTTAAAGCTAGATTAAATCATTTCAACCATCTTATAAAACGGCAATTTTTTGAATTAAAAAATGCTAATTGGAACAATAAACTCCCCAGTTAGATTCAAACAGTAAGCCGTTTTGGAAAATAACTAAATTAATTAAAAACAAAAAACAATTTATTCCTAGATTCCGTTACAATAACCAAATATTCAACACTAGGGAAGAAAATGTCCATGTTTTAAGTAAAGTGTTTGAAGAAAGACATAATTTGACTGATTTGCTTTTAGATGCACATACCACTGAGCTAATAAATAGATCTTACAATACGCTTGGCAACTGTATAACATCAGTAGAGCTGCCTGTCACTGTTGCAAATATAAAACAAGTGGTTCGTTCTCTTAAAACTAACAACTCTCCCGGTCCAGATAACATACCAAACATTTGCCTAAAGAATTTACCTAAACATGCACTTCATTGTTTGGCCCTTATTTTCAATAAATGCTTAGCCATACGCAACTTTTCACTCAGATGGAACGTAGCTAATATTGTAGCGATCCCCAAGCCTAGAAAACTTGCTGACTGTCCACAAAATTTTAGATCAATCAGCCTCTTGTGCGGCTTCTCTAAAATCTTTGAGCGAATTTTAAAATCAAGAGTAAATTTCCACATCGATGGATATAATGTTCTTCCATCAGTTCAATATGGCTTTCGAGCTAAGTATAGCTGCGTGCACTCTCTCAACAAGCTTAAACTATTCGTTTACAACAAACTTAACTTGAAAAACTCCGTCGGTGTGGTTACCATAGATGTGCAAGCGGTCTTTGACACTGTGTGGCACAAAGGACTCATTCATAAACTCATTAGCATTGGAGTACTTTATCTATACCATACGCACCTTTTTCTCTATTCTCCATAATATGTATACATACGATGTCCCCACCTTTGATCACTGCAACACTTTAATATTTTCCTTATGATACTGCCATTTATTGTTCTTGCAAAGACTATTGCGAGGTGAAAAAGATCCTCGAAGAATATTTACATACTTTTGCAACATATTTTCATAAATGGAAGATAAAACTTAATGCGCACAAAACAAATGCAATTTACTTCACCCGAAGAAAAAAATCCTGCTATCTGCCAAACTCGAACTTGAAAGTTGCTAAACATAGTGTAGTATGGGGAAATAGTATCAAATGTCTCGGATTATATATAGATAACAGAGTAACATACGGCTTGCATATTAGCAAGGCAATATGTATAGTCAACAGAACAATTAGAATATTATATCTCTTCATAAGCAGGAAGTCATTTCTTTCTGTAAAAAATAAACTTTTGTTAGTAAAAATGATATTTACTCCAATTATGCTATATGGTTCGGAAGTTTGGGGTGATTGTGCAGCTACTCACCGCCGCAAATTACAAAGAACTCAAAATAAATTATTAAAACTGATTTTTAATTTACCGTTTTTTTACCCTAGCTATCTTCTTCATGTAAAGGCAGACATCGGCATGATTGACACAAAAATCTCTCAATCTAAAAATAATTTTATTATAAGAAGTCAAATGATGCACCATTCCAGTCAAGAAGTCGTACTCTTTAAGCTAATTTAAAATTAGCTTCGACTTAAGTATCGATCCTTAGTGTTTAGTCTTAGTCGTTATTTTTTAGAAAAATTATCAAATGTGAGGTTTTTCCCATTTTCCTTATAATCTTAAAATATTTCTTTTTTTGTAAAACCATTTTTTTTTTTGTCTTTAGTAGTACAGTTATTAACATTGCTAAAACTCTAAAAAAATTTGTTAACTGTATGCATACTTAAATATGAATTCATGTAAAGTAAATAAATATCTCAAAAACTAAGGAATCAAATTGCATACATGCCATATACTTCGTCTCACAATTTCGTCAAAGCAACATCTATGTATTTCAACTAGTATTTCTCATAGCCTCATTTGTTGAGACATGCAGTGATACAAGTTGGAGCACGTTCTGGCTTCGTCTGGGTGGCCACAGTCAGGTCAGGTTTGCTGTGTCTATCGTGAAATATGGATCTTGCACAACACATAACCATTAACTTTTGCTTCAAGTTGAAAAAAAAAATGCCAAAGAAGCTCACACAATGTTAAAATCAGTGTATGGTGAGAATGTGGCAACTTTGAAGACTGTTTGCAAATGGTATGAACGATTTTAAGGGGAAAATTAATCGTTTAAGAACGAGCAACGGTCGGGACGTCTTTCGACGTCGAAAACAGATGAAAACAGACAAATGTCTATTCGAGAACTTACTGAAGAACTTAAAATCTGGTGCGGATCAGTGCATAGCATCCGAAACGATGAACAGAGGTAACGGCTTTCTTCTTCATCACTTGATTCATTCACCGATGATTCAAAATATTTAAGAAAGGCAAAGTACCAAAAATCAATCGTGGTAAGAAAAATATTTAGATTTTTTTTGTGAGTTTTTGATCCAATATTTTTTGCATCAGGTGTCAAAAGAGACTTGGCAAGGAAGAAAAGAACGAGGGAAAATGTGAAGTAAAATAATATTTTATTCCTATTACTTGATAACATAGATTCAACAAACATCTACGTTCAACGGCAAATGAACCATATTCCGCAAATAGTTATTGCACCTAAAATTTTGGACCCATTCCGAAGAAAGTGGTTCCGCATAAACCTACAAAAATAAGCAATGATTTTTTATTACTATTTGCTATTTCGTGAATTTTTAAAATACTCGGATGATAGCGGTATAGGATAACATGAATGGTTAGCAAAATCGAATTGAGGTTTTCCCAACATTCTGCTCAGTATTCGAACTTTCTTAATATTTGTCATATGAATATTTCATGCAAACATTAAGTATGAAGTTTCCTTTTCGTTATTTATCGCTTAAGAGAGTAAAACAATATGAAAAAAAAAAAAAAATTTATGGAAAAATTGGTAACATTGGAAGGAAGTCCTGATAGTTATATAGCAATTTAAATTTCAGAGTTCAATAGGATGCGGGACAATTAGGGATCGTGTAAAAAGGAATTGACTAATATTTTAACGACACCATGTACCAATACATTTCAGATCAATTTCAAAAGCCTTGTTAAACAAAAAACAGATTCAGACACCTAAGTTTCGTTACACCAAAGTTCAAATAACCAAAGGCTTAGTTGCAAAAACGCTTATTGACACAGAAAAAAGGACCGGCTCAAAATTTTATTTGTGATGCTTCGAAAAACTGAACACAGTGAAGAATGAAACTAAAATGCATGATAAAAATGCATTTATTTCAAATAACCAAATGCGAGTTAAGTTTTAAAATAAATTTAGCAAAAACTTTTCGGAGTAGTTTCAACCACTTTATTCAAGAACGATCGAGACTAATTTTTGTTTAAATTCTAATCTTACATTATACTTCCTTCTTAATACATTTGACAAAAATAGTTGTTCTTATTTACTTAATTAATAACGGATTAAGAGGAATAGTTGGCTTTATCTACTTTAAAGTATAATGTTCGAAAATAGATAAGTACAAAGTGAATGAACTTATAAAAGTTAAAGAAATTGCTGCTTTAAGAACAGATACGGATTGAGGGTACTAAACTGCTCCCGCCCTTGTCAGAGAATACTCCTGGACTCTATACTAACTTCGTTTTCTTTTTACAAATTACTTATCTATTTTACAACTATTTCCTATTCATATATTATTTAATATAATTATTAACTTTCATACATGTCGATTACAATTCATTTCTTAATTTATTATTATGACTTAAGTTTTTCCAATCATAATCAGCTTTAAAACTACAATTATTTCTTAACTATTGTATTTAATTAAGATTCGTTCACAATTAACTATTAATTTTTCAAAAATTTTAGTGGTTATTCTATCAAGTTCTTTTTTACAAATTTTTTTCTAGTTTCTATATATTCCTCCCTATTCCTATTCGCTGTTTCTATTCCGTTTTCTTTTATGTTCCTAATGTTATTATACTCCACTACATGATTAATTCTATTATTTTGCGCATCGAATGGTGTGCACTTTATAGTACTATGAAATATGTTATAATAAAAGTACTATACTGCCCTAGACATTGGTAATTTTCCTCAATGTTTTGTGTTCTAATTTTCTCTGTAATTGTACTGTTTAACCTTTCTATGTCACCATTATGGTACGACTGTTTGGTTTTCGTTGTTTTGCTCCTTTATGGGTTTCAAAGTAAACACATTGTGCTTCCCCTCATGTTCTTCGAAATATAATTTGTTACCCAAAATATCTATAAATTTGAGTTCATTATTTATTTTAGCTTTAGTGCTACTAAGAAATTCTGCCCTATTATAGCTGAAAAATATTGTATTAGTAAAATCTATAATTTTCCACTGGAGCGAACCCTTATATTTGAATTCAACAGGAAATAAGGTTGCCAAGATATGTTTTACTTCGTTTGTGCCATTTAGAGTTCCATATAAGCAAGATTTCTTTAGTGTAGTACAAGGGTAGATTCCCTGAAATATCCCCAATTTTATTGTAGTATGCTTGTCGTTGAACACGTATCGATAAAGCATCTAATTTTTTGTTTTCCTAAAGACTTAACTATTATTGATAATGCCGTTCTGGAGGCAACATTAAAAAATTTACTTGTTCCTCTTCCTCATTCGTATCATGCTCAATAGTGTCTCCATATATGTGGGTATTAGATTTGATCTTTGTGAATAAGAAACTCTATTTTGTCCAGAATTGTTTTCTCTCTTGTTTATATTATATCTGTTATTTTGGGGTTGGGGAGATGTATTATTATTGTACTGATTCCGATATTGGGTTGGTTCGTTTTGATTATACTGACCCTGGGATTGAGGAAAGGGTCTATTATAGCCATTAAATGAATTATTGTTACCTTGATGTAATTGTGTTTGTTTAATACTTGTTTTGATTTTGTGTGTGCTATTAAATGGATTTTGGTTATTCTGATATGTTTGTTTATAAATATTATTTTGGTTATTTTGCATATTATTGGATATATATTTATAATAAATTGACTTAGGATCATCCAAGGCCTTAATTTGTGTGTACTTTGTGATAATTTCATTCATAGAACTTCGCTGGTCTACATGAGATCTCAGTGGTAGATGGATCATTTTTATCATTATATTAAGTAACTCCCTATCTGTTCTACTGGGATCACATATTTGAGGTTTATCCTCATCAAACAAATATATTCGGTTTAAATCATTGTCACATTTTCGAAAATAACTAAACAATTCACTTAAATTATTTACCCTTATCTATTAAAATAAATTAAATACATCGCAATATGTCATCATTGGTTTAAAATGGTCCCTCAATTTGAATTTCACATGGTTCCATGTTGCCTCTGCTCCGAGCTCCATAACGGAATTACCAGCTATTTTCTTTTCCATGATAATTGACAACGCTAATCTTCTTAATTGTATACTATTCATTGGGCAAACATGCCATTGCAGTCTCTACCGAAGCTATGAATGCCGACACAGTATGATCTTTGTCCAAAAATTTCAGTTGTCGAAGATATGCTAATTTGTCTTTCGGTGTTGAGATAAATTCTTCCTGAAGCTGCTGTATTTTTTGTTGTTTTTCCTGTCGTTGCATTTGTTGCTGTACTTCTTGTTGCTACATCTGTTGTTGTAATTCTTGTCGTTGTATTTGTTGCTGTACTTCTTGTTGTAACTGAAGTATGATTGCTTCCTGCCTCCTCACTACCTCAGCCAAGTTGTTTATTTTATTGCTCTACCATATTCATTTTATTTGTTTTAATAAATTCTAATAAATTTTTTTATCTTATTTTGTTGTTATTTAATTTTGTTTTATAAAATTTTCTTTATTACAGATTTTTCCTATAATACATTTTTTTTATTAAATGTTGATACTGATTTAATTATAATTAAATTATCAGTGGTTGTTCTTGAAATTTATAGTCACTTGTTCTTTTATTCTTGATGTTTCTTTAAGAAGAGCAGACCTTGTTGATAGTGGTGGTTCTTACTCCATCGTTGCTATTATCTTGTCTTGATGTTAACTTGAACTAAAATGAACTATTATTTGTTTGTTGTTCGATTTTATTTATTCTTTATATATTGCTTAATAGCAATCTCTTTCCTTTATTAGACTCTAAATAATAATTTTTATAAAATATGGCAATTTATTTTTGCTTCTTACATTTTTTTCCACCCCGATTATTTTTTCTTCTGAGCTGTCACTGGTTGATTTTGCACTTGTAGCTAGTGCTTTTGTAGCCTTCATTGATACTCCTCACTTGATAAAGGTTTTGGGCCGTGTTCTTGTGGCGGGTTCTTCAATAAAACTTCCCACTTTTCACAGATTTTATCAACATCTTCTTTTGATGACATGAGCTCGATTAACAGGATCTTTGGACCTTGTTTGCTACTACAGGCAGGATCTTTTTCTCCGGTTTAGTTACGGCTTCTCTCAATTATTTTTATAGGTCGTTTGAGTACGCAATTTGTAAAGGGTAATTTTTTATAAAAAAAGTTGCCAAATTTAGTCCTTTTGGTTAGTCCTAACCAATTTCCTATTTGAAAGAAATGCCGTCCACTGCGCCAGTTAGGTTTTAAAATAAATTTAGAAAAAACTCTTCTGAGTAATTTCTAACTAACTTCTGCTAAGATTCTTATCTTACATTATACTTCCTTCTTGATACATTTCACAAAAATAGTTGTTCTTATTTACTTATTTAATAACGGATTAAGAGAAATAGTTGTTTTTATCTACTTTAAAATATAATGTTCGTATGTGCATGAACTTTATAAAAGTTAACGAAATAGCTGCTTTAAGAACAGGGTCGAATTGAGGGTACATAACTTGCGAGGCAAGTCCAGTTAATTAACATTTAGGAATTGACAATTCTAATCATTTCGTTATTCGGCACCGATAATTCTCAGAATCACAAACCTAAAAGAAGTACTAGTAATAAGCACAAGTTAAAAGTATTTGAGGCTGAAGAGAAAAAACTTGCTTAAATGCAATATAACTTTAAAGAAACGTGTAAAAGTTTTAAACTCCCAATTTGTTATGAATGATGGGCATTTGTTAAGTTTACCTACAAATTTGTGAAAATTATATTCAGAGAAAAACTAAAAACCTCATTACATATGAGTAGGGTCAGGAAGCCATCGAAACTTAAAAAAAGAGAACGCCTCAAAGAAAGGTTAACTAGTCATCTAAGCTTTTTGAGTTACAACTTGGTGAATCTTAAGATTCATGATGAATTCGCGCTTAAACCTTGAATCGATACGTAAGAAGTTAACAGAACATCATAAGTGTAAGAAAGATCAAATAATAAAATTCTTTGATGCATTGTACAATATAAGCAGCCCAGTAGTAACTGAATTCTGAATTCTACACGTATATTGAATAAAGTTGAGGTAAATACAATACAATAAAGGAATCTCAATTTATATGACTTGTTTACCAACACTCAGTTTTGTGCATAATCAGTTACCGTTCATTGCTAAGCATCAAGTGAAATTGGCTACTAAGAACCGTGAACAAACCATTTCAAGTTACGTCAATTTACCATTTTGATTAATTCATGCTGATGGCGATTAGTTTTATTAAATCAGTTGTCAGAAAAGAATATGGACTATGAAAAGCAGTTGAAACTGAACAAGGTAATTGTGACTAAGCAAGAGAAAGATGTCAAGTTGATCAATAACAAAATTAATAATTTGATTCAATAAGTCGATGAGCTGAAAAAATGGTAATTTTAAATTTATCATACATTTATAACTTTCACATAAGTTCAAAAGCTAAAAATTGACAAGCAACAAGGATAATGATAAATTACTTGAATAACAAATCACTCAACTCAGAAAGAACTACGAAATGAATAAAAGTGAAATCGGGTAAATTGGATATGATATATCTGGAAAATCACTATTATCAAGAAAACCAGTAACTGCACGCAGCAATTGTTGAAATATCGAAAAAACCAAATTTTAATTATTTTATTTATTGTAGTTAACCAATTTCTTCGTCGTGTTATTCATGCACAACGAAATTTCGCTTGGTCCGCCCTTAAGGTCCATGTCAAGACACGCAAGTGAGCTATCAAAATCCGTTCGTTGGACTTCGATGAGCGTTCCGTTTGCTTTCGCGGTGTTGTAAAAGACATTGGGTGCAATCTCAGCCGTTGTGCACCACTTGCTTTTGTTCAGGACCCCTTCCGTTACAAGATCCGCAAGGAGCGCTTCATCGTCCCCGCTGGTATACACACTGGCCATTTCGTCTTTTGCAGTCGTAAGGCAATACTCCAATTGCAATGAAATGTTATTGTCTAAGATGGCTGCAACTACTTCTTATCATCTACAATATGGAGTAAAAGACTGGTAATTATGGCCGTTCGGCTCGTATTTCTGGCAACTATACCACAGTTCCCACAACTACGACACTAGGAAGACTCGTGTCAATCTTCCATCAGGCACTAAGTATTTCCCAAAATAAGTACTAGCTTCAACTGTTTAATTATATTCTATTACTCTTATAATACTAAAGCGCTTGTCCAGTTATTTCGTATGACTCCAGAATTATTCCTCTGGTGAATCAGATTCGATACTTAGGTTTGGTCTTGGATAAGCGCCTTACTTGGCGCTCTCATGTGAAGAGAGTGTATGTATGCTGTTGTCAAAAGATGAATAAATTGGACTCGCTACTGCGAACGAATAATAAACTGCCGCTAAACAACAAGTTGAATATCTATAAACAAGTTGTAGCCCCAGTTTGGCGAAACCCAAAAGAAAGAATTACGACGCATAACTGGTGCACCATGTTATATTTGAGGAAATAAATTTTTTCAGCGCCCGTTACAATTATCGCTTACTAAAGCACCCCAAAACCCTGGCAAGGGTCCTAAGTCGGCTAAAACGGCTTTATCTTAAGGTATCACTCTCCTTTAAGCGCATGTGACTTTCATAAAATATGTAAAAGCCTCCGGGTTGATATATGTTTTAATAAAAGTGAAAAAAAAATATCATTAAAACCTAAATATATAAAAATTAACCCAAAAAATAGTATGACCTCTCAAAACTCGAGAACGGCTGGACCAATTTTGATGATTTTCTTTATTTTTGTTGTACTCATGGAGTTACCAGCCAGGTTCTTTGCTACATTTGGATCCGGTAGGTGGCGCTGTTGTCCAGATATAACTCGTTTCATGTCAGTTTCTTAACATTTTTTCATTTGGTGCAATATGCAATATGAACCGATTTAAATAATTTTTTTTTAAAGAACAAATGAATTTTAAAGTTCATTATTATTAACAAGAGCAGCTCCTTTTTAGTATTCCGGACCCAAAGCGAACCCTATTGCAGAGGCTTCCTTGACCGTACGTCCGTTCATCCGTTCTTGGATCATATCTCATGAACCATAAGAGCTAGAGAGTTGAAATGTGTAGAATTGTTGAATGTGTAGTTCTCTCCGGTAAAAATATTTTCAAAAACTTCAAGGAATCCCCATTCAAAAAACATTTTGATCGATCTTCAAATTGAAGTGGTTGGTGGTTATACATCAGAAACTTATATTGTTGAAATTTCAGTTTGATCGAATCACTAGGGGATGTATCTCCCATACAAACCCTGAATAAAATTGCTATGCTTATTAGAAAAACTTTTTTGTTTGTTGTCCTATCGAACTGAAATTTAGACACTTTACATTTTTGATATAAGCATGTATATTGGTATCAGTCAAATCGGCCAAATAGAAGGGTACCTCCCATACAAACTCACTTCAATGGTTCAGGTTCTTATTCGAAAAACTTTTTTGTGTTTTGTCCCATCAAACTGAAATTTAGACACAATAAATGTTTAATATATGCGCGTTATATTTGTTGGAGCCAGTAAAATCGGACGACTAGGGGGAGTACCTCCCATACAGACCCCAATCTGATACGGAATCCTCCGTGTACGAGTCTGACTCGCACTTGGCCGATTTTTATTTTTGATATACTACTTTAATTCAAAGATTGAATTAACGCATAAATTTTAATAACCTGGTAAAAATTTCACCATTAACATTAATTTCTTTTTTAAATATTAAAGATTTATTACAGTCGAATCGCGATAATTCGTACCTCGATAAATCGAAAACCTCAATAATTCGTAACAAACTGCTGGTCCCTTAAAAAAAACTTCGATAATTCGTAAAACTTTCATACGTTTTGGTCCCCTCGTTAATTCGTATTTTTATTTGGAATACAATGAACATAAAATCTCTTATAATTCGTAATTCTTTTCTAAAACCTCTTATAATTCGTAATGAAAACGTAAAAAAAACAAACACATCGGGATTCAGTTTACCGTTTTGTCGCCTTCATGTAGGCTAACTGACTTTGTTTGTTTTGTTTGTTTTTTTTTTTTGGCTTCTTTCATTCAAAATAATAAGCTGTAACGTCAAGATGCCAAACAAACGCACGCATAAAACCTTAACAATTTCTCAAAAACAAAAAATTATTGCAGCAATTGACAATGGAGCAAAAAAAAAAGGAGTTGGCGAAACAATTTGAAATCGCACCATCAACAATCACATCAATTCTACAAAAAAAGGAATTTATTATGGGTGCACTTAATCGCAACAACATCACAAAGAAATTGGAACATTATATTTTTTTATTCGGAGCTTGGGGAGGAATAGTTGGAACTTCATTAAGAATTTTAATTCGAGCTGAATTAGGTCATCCAGGTGCATTAATTGGTGATGATCAAATTTATAATGTAATTGTTACAGCTCATGCTTTTATTATAATTTTCTTTATAGTAATGCCAATTATAATTGGAGGATTTGGAAATTGATTAGTTCCAATTATATTAGGAGCTCCTGATATAGCATTCCCTCGAATAAATAATATAAGATTTTGACTACTTCCTCCTGCTTTATCTTTATTATTGGTGAGCAGAATAGTTGAAAATGGAGCTGGTACAGGATGAACAGTTTATCCTCCACTATCTTCAGTTATTGCTCATGGAGGAGCTTCAGTTGACTTAGCTATTTTTTCTTTACATTTAGCTGGAATTTCATCGATTTTAGGTGCAGTAAATTTTATTACAACTGTTATTAATATACGAGCTACAGGTATTACATTAGATCGAATACCTTTATTTGTTTGATCAGTAGTTATTACTGCCTTATTACTTTTATTATCTTTACCAGTTTTAGCGGGAGCTATTACTATATTATTAACAGATCGAAATTTAAATACATCCTTTTTTGATCCAGCCGGTGGAGGAGACCCAATTCTTTATCAACATTTATTTTGATTTTTTGGACATCCAGAAGTTTATATTTTAATTTTACCTGGTTTTGGAATAATTTCTCATATTATTAGTCAAGAATCAGGAAAAAAAGAAACTTTTGGTTCATTAGGAATAATTTATGCTATATTAGCTATTGGTTTATTAGGATTTATTGTATGAGCTCACCATATATTTACTGTAGGAATAGATGTAGATACTCGGGCTTATTTTACATCAGCAAAAATAATAATCACACTGTGCAAAATAAAAAAAAAAATTATTTTATTACATTGCTGAAAACACCTGTTCATTATTAATTTGGGCATGCTGAACACGAAAATGTTAACGGTTTTCTTTTAACATGTACCATTTAAAAGTTAATTTAAATTAAATCAATAAAGAGAGCGAAAAAATGTTTCCTATCAATCAAAAATCATACTCATTTTTTATTACATATTATGAATTTTATAAAAAAAAAAAAAAACGTGTGCCATCGTACACGTGATAGAAGTGAAACTTCTTCAAAATAGACAGATAGAGATTATATCAAAACAAATACAACTACATACAATATTATAAGTTTGTCAAGAAGTGTTTAATGCCGGCCACTCATTATGGAATTGATTGTACTTTTTCATTTTGCTTGTGGACTTTCAGAACTTGTAAGGGGGAGGGTCATGGCACGATTGTATGTTAATCTGTCATTCTGTCTGTCTGTACGTCTGTATATTGCTTTTGGTTTCTGCGGCGTGTATAATTGTTGTTGTTGTGATAAACATTGATTTTACGTTTACCGTCTGTCCTCTCTTACCCAAAAATTAGATCAATTACGAGCTTCCGTGTGTTTCTCGTTCTCTTTTCTTCGTACATTCGTTTGTTGTTGCACAACACACAAGCTGTTTGCTTACATGTTGTTGTTACAAACATTTTTATACACACAAACTTGTTATATATTACATAGTTACGCACTTCTCGTCTTTTATGCTACATATTAGATTGCTGTTGATTAGTTTTACTCTTCACGGAAGTGAATAAGTTTGTCATGAAGTTTGTAACAGGCAGAAGGAGACAAAAAAACACATGAAGCCATGTCCGTCTGTGCAAACTAGTCCCTCAGTTTTTGAGCTAGAGAGCTGAAATTTTGCACGAGCCTTTCTTTTTATCACACGCAGTACATTTGTCGGAACCACCCGAATTGAACCACTAGAGAGGGTACCTCACATACAAACCACCCATTTGTATTCATCTTCTTATTAGAAAAACTTTTTTGTTTTTTGTCCTATCGAACTGAAACTTGGTCACAATAAGTTTCCAAGAAAGACGCAGGAACCAGCCATTCAGACTACTAGGAGGGGTACCTCCCATACAAACCACCCATTTGAATTCGTGTTCTTATTGGAAAAAACTTTTTTCTTTTTTGCCCTATCAAACTCAAACTTGGACACTATCAGTTTACAATATAGGCGCAGTACATTTGTTGGAACCACCCGAAACGGATCACTAATGAGGGTACCTCACATACAAATCCCGTGAAGAGTATTTTGTCTTCGTCATAGTCGTAGATAACCTTCTCTCTAGTTTATTTTTAATAATTTTGGTATTGTAATATTCCAAAATGGCTTGGATTTTGTTTCCAATAGTTATAGTTTCCCAAAGCATTGCTGTTTTCTCTGTTTGTATGACAGTAGAGACACCAAAAAACACTATAAAGTCAGAAAGAACTGACTTTGTTTGTTGTGAATCAAACGTTAAAAATGGACCTCTTATTCCAAAGGAAAATGTGATTCTGCCACCCTTACACATTACACTTGCTTTATTGAAAAACTTTGTCAAGGCCATGGATAAAATCGGCAGTTTTTTGTATTTTAAAACTGTTTTCTTCAAATTAAGTGATGCTAAATTAAAAGAAGGCATTTTTGTTGGTCCACAAATACTTAAGAAAACTTATGAAGAATGAGACATTCGATGAAAGACTTACCAAGAGCGTTCTAACGGCTTGATTGTCTCTGAAGAAGGTAATCCAGGGATTTTAAGCAATCATTAAGATGAAAATGCCGTGTTGTTAGTAAAGGACTTGTTAGAAAAATATGAAACGATGGGGTGCAGGATGTCTTTAAAAGTACATTTCTTTCATTCTCATTTCGATTTTTTCCCCCTAATCTTGGGATAGTGAGTCACGAACATAACGATCGTGTTTCCACCAGGATATGAAATAGATAGAAGAGTGTTACCAAGGAAGATGGACTGCCAAAATATTGCTGTTGGTCTGTAATGGAAGAGGATCATACTATTCACAAGAGGAGAAGGTAATATTTACCGAATTTCCAATGCAATTTCATGCTTCTTATACCTTAAGACAATAAAGTACGTGGAATTTGTCATTTAAATTACTTGTTAAGTATTTTTTAGGTTTTTTTTCCTGTATGTTAGTAGAACTGTCCTTAATTACTATGCCAAAAATGTGCTGGTTTAATCAGTCCACCTCAGTAGTTTTCGGCGAACCGAAAAAATACTTAACGCGGGCAATTTAAATGACAAATTCCAGGTACTATATTGTCTGATACCCTCTTTTTAGCATGGATACCATGACTTTACTCATACTAACTTATGCATACTCTACTTGAAATATTGTATCTATGAATGAAATAAAAAAAAACGCAGTTTTTATTATTTTGGGTTATTTATGGAGTTAACACATCGGACAAATGGCCTCCACGACTTTGCTGGCACATACGCACTCTTTTGTCGAAATTTTCAATGACCATTTTGCATAAGTGTCGTTAAATTTTGTAGATGCACCATTGAATTTCCTCTTTTAATGCACGGGTGGATGTGACCTTGTTAACATATACCTTTGACTCCAAATAACCGATCTAGAGTGCCAATTCTGATTACCCAAACGAGAGAGTACACGACCTGGGAATGTCTCATGTACTAATTGAACTTTTTCATGAGCTGTATGTACTTTTATTGTTTTTGAGATATTTTTCAAAAATAAAGACACATTATTCTATCGTGTGACGCTTCATTTTTACTAACCCAAAACTGTCAGCTGTTAAAATTTTTTTTTAGGCTTGAGACCTCTTTGCTGCAAAAATGCTACCAAATTCAAATCATTATACATTTTGGGACACCCTATACTACAATATTTACAAATACTTTGGTAATCGATTTATAATTCATGGTCAAATAATTGGTATAAATAAAACTATTTCACCTACAAATTTTTATTGCTTTTCCTTCTTTGTGATTATTGTGTTTATTAGACGAAATCAATAAACCCGCATTTAGATTAAAAACAATTGGTCATCATCAATGATATTCAAATTATAAATATTTTGATTTTAATTGTTATGAACTTTTCCTGCTTTAGTTGTAAAAGTTGATGGAACTCCTAAACGATTAAATCAAACAAATTTTTTCATCAACCGCTCAGGACTATTTTATAAGAAATTTTCTGGAATTTGTGTTGCTAATCATAGTTTTGTACCTATTGTCTAGTTAAATTAATCATTATTAATTACTTGTAATGAAAAAATTAGTAAATAAAATAACATTATGTTACTATGTCAGACTAAAACAAGTAAGAAGTTTAACTTTGCCTATGCCGAAGTTGACATACTCTTCACGCACCCCTTAGAAAACGTTTCTGCCAACGATCTGTGATAGAACATTCAGAATAATGTGTTTCATTTGGAAGGTCACTGGTTTTTTTTTTTTATGTATCTGACCGTTTATCCAAAATAAAGGAGAGCGGGAAGCAAGAACGAAATATCTGAAATGTAATTCAACATATTAATAGCCTTAGTGCGAGCCTTTGACTGCAGATATAGCCCAATTGCGTTTTGCTGAAAGTGAAGAACATCTTTTTTGGATTTTCATGATCGTACTGATCAGACAAGTTCAAGAAATTCGGTTAGCCGCGTGACACCTTGGTGGGTACTCTAGTTATAACTAAGTTATTGTATATTTTTATTATATATAACAATGGGCCAAGCGCGAGTCAGGCTCGTACACGGGGGTTCCGTACCAGATTGGGGTTTGTAGGGGTGGTACTCCCCATAGTGGTCCGATTTGACTGATTCCAACAAATGTACCGCGCCTATATCAGAAACTTATAGTGTCTAAATATCAGTTCGATAGTCGTATAAGAACCTGAATTTAATGGTGGGTTTGTATGGGAGGTACCCACCCTAGTAATCCGATCAAACTTAAATTTCGACAATATAAGTTTCTGATGTAAAGCCACCAACCTTCCAAATTTCAAGCTCATGTAATTACTGGATCGTATAGCTGCCATACAAACTAAAAGGCTTCTTTATGGGGACCCTTTAAGTTTTTGAAAATATTTTAGTTTTAGTGTTTGTTGCTGGTTCCCGGATAGAACTACTCATTTTGTGAACATTTCAACTCTCTAGATCTTACGGTTCATGAGATATGACCCGAGGACGGTCGGACAACGAAGTCCCTTTGGTACCCTTTGGGTCCGGAACCCTAAAAAATATTAAAAATTTGGTAAAAAAGTGGCTGTGTCTCGAAAACCACCATCTCGGTGGACAAAAAAACATTATCAAAATTTCCTTTTAGGAGATTAAAAGTCACAAAATTTTGATACACTCAAATTTTTTATATGAAGATTAATTAATTAATGTGATATCTACCTTATACTGGATGTTCTTTATTATTTAAATCAAAAGACTTGATAATTAAAGCATAAATTTAAACTCCAAAGTTGTGCCAGACAACATGCAAATTCGATTACTGCCAAAGAGTGCATTATACACATTTATTGCTTGACAAGATTGAACAACTAACAAGTTCTCTGTAAGAACCCAAAATAAAATACCGAGTACCAAGAAATGTGTCGCAAGTGCAGTGTATCAAAAATTAATATGGGCAATTGAAAAATATTATACTTATTTTGCTACATTGACCTATAAATAGTAAATATTTGAATTTCAAAATCATGATAAGCAATCAATTAAATTTGAGTTGCAATATACATTTATTTTTTTTATAATCTTCAGAATTGTGTGGACATTTCTGTTGTTGTACTAGGAATAATATAATTTTATTCGAATGTTCCGAATTCCATATGGTATGGTATACTTAACACTCTTAGCATTATTAACATAGAATCATTTTTGTTTTTAAACAGATTCGGACGGGTTCTTAAGTTGTGACAGTAGAGAGCTGAAATACAAATACATTTTAGTTTTAATTTTAAACAATCAAAAATCATAAATCTTCTCTTCTCTACAATATCTATTTTGAGTTTTTCTTAATTCACAGATTATTGCATGGCTTAACCTGCAATAATTGGCTTATAACAACACGCGATAGTTTCATTGTTGGATGATGTTTCAATGTCAAGTGAAAAGTTACAGAAACAAACTTGAATTTGATGGTAATGAGGAAATATATAGCAACGTTAATGGGAATTGGCAACCTAAGTTATTCGAAAACTAAAGCTAGGAATACACACATCAAATCGTACTTCAAATCGAGAGAGAGAGCGAAAACCTTTTGACTTGTCGATGGGGGTGTTTTGCGTTTCATCAAATGATATGATAAAATCAAAAAGTTTTATTTTTCTTCAAATCACTCTCTCTCATTTTTGCACTTGAAAGCTATTTTATGTGTCGATGGGCAAATCAACTCATTATTATATAATCTTTGTTGTAAATGGACTAGTGTGCTGTATGCGGACAAAACAAAGAAATGGTATTTGGTGATTACGGAAACAACATAAATTAAAATCATTAAAAAGAACAAAAAGAAACCAAATAACAATAAAATATTTAATTTTGGAAATGTTATTGCTAGTGAAATATTATTGAATTATTTTTTTGTTATTTGTTTTGCTTGTGATTTTGTTTTTGTTATCTTATTTTATATTACGGTTTATTGTTTAATTTAGCATTAAAATGAAAAACAAACACAGAAACTTCATTTCCTTCATTGGAGCATACCAGGCATTGCCTTCTCTGTGTAAGACAACAAGCAAGCTGCACATTTCTTGTTTGCACTCCCTCGCTGCCTTCAACGCGAACTAAAAATTAAAAGTGTTTCATTTCACGAACGAAATTTAAATTAGTCGATGGGCACAGCATCAAAACACAATAAGCTCGATTTGAAGAACAATTTAATGTGTGTATTCCTACCTCAAGTTTATAGATAACCTTGACTTGCAAGGCTTAATAAGTATGTACAAAGTTTACTTACAAATCATTTAAGGTCGAAGTATTATGCAACGAATATTATTTTCAAATAAGTTTGAAGATACTTTCAATTTATTTTAATTGGACTTTGATTTGCTCAACAGCAAGTAAGTTCACACTGAGTGAGTTGTGATGAATTTATAACTCAATAAAATATTCATATAAAGGATTTCTTATAAGAAACTCTGTTATTACAAGTTAGAATAGGATATTATGTTTCTTCTTGTTTCAAAATTCACAGGAAACGCACATTTGACAGGATATGAACGTGTCGCTGGTTTTTCTTACACTAAGTAAAAAGCATGGGAGTTAAATTGCTTCGCTTCAAGCCCACAAGTCGCCAAAGCAAAAAGCTTCAGGGCATAATTTCCCTTAGCCTTACCATAGCCATATAGATGCGACAATATAAACGTAATCGAGATACAATCACACGTAGCTAACTAGAGGCTTTAATGAATATACCCATAAGGATACATATATTGTCATCTATTAAGCAAACCTATGAAACTAATTTTGAGACAACTTTAGCTTTAGAAAGCGATTGAGAAAATTTTTAAGTATACTCCGATAAATGACAAATAAACAAAACAAAATTAAGTTGCAAGGCCATACACATTCATGTATCCAGTTCCGGATTAAGCCCGTCTCGGAGCCAGTTACCGTGTGCATTGCCCTAATATCCACCATGTATCTTATTAAGTTTGGAATAATATCAATCATTATAATGAGAATATTTACTGAGTGCACCAAGATTATGTTTTAAGCTTAGTAAGATATAACAGTAACTACGGTTCACCAATTTATTAAGATGTTAAATATGATAAATCCCTTATATAAGAAATTTCTATTAAAAGTGGACGGCGTTTAAATAAAAGTAGCTGCAAAATGTGACAAAAAGCGCAAAAAAGCAGCAACAATATTTTTTATGAATTAACGATATGGGAGACAGAAACTGGAATAAAAAAAAAAGAATACTTTGCAAAGTGTTTAGGCTGAGATTTTTCTAATTGGAGTTTGTGGATCATATTGGTACTTAATAAAAATAATTCACACCCAGTTTCTATTCAAAAACTTCAGCGGTTTTGAAAATATTTACGTACAAAGAACAATTCTGGTTTTTTGTGAAGCGAAACTTCTTTAGGCGCGTTGAACGATTTTTGATAAAGGGAAAAAATATGGGTTTGCATCACAACCCTTTATGTACATACATATATACACATTGGGATAAAAAAGGAATGTGTGTATGCTTTTGTGATCCGAAATTAAATTTTAACTTACTTTTTTCTATTCGTCATAACCACTAACTGTTTTTCAAAATGTTAATGAATTTCTTTTATCATAAGATCATTGCACTGTATATATATATATATATATATATATATATATATTTTTTTTTTTTTTGATTGTTAATACAATATCACTTTGCACCCACCTTAAAATTTTCAGGTGATTCCCCTTTTTAAAATTCATTCATCAGCACTTCTGTAACGGTTTGTTATTTTGTTGTTGCAATAAAAATCTTACAATGATCGCCAATGCGATTAAAATTTCCCTTTCGTAAGCATTAAGTATCGAATGAAATGGATGTTGTTGATTTACTGATTGTCTAACAAACAAAAAAGAATGCAAGTTTAATGTACGTTTATGAACATATTGTAAATAATGATAAAGATCAAGAAGATACTATTTTGAATACCCTTCACACATATACCAGTTTAGATAGGGTATCCCTATTACTAAGATTTGTATTAAATTTACAATGAGTCATGTAATCTTGGTGTTAAGTGTAAAAGGGTGAATCTTTACAATATCACTTTTTTTTTTTTTTTTTGTTTTTACAGATCTTAACAATATTTCTCTGGATAATCTGAGGCTGTGTATATACTATATGTACTTCAGTATCATTTATTTGGATCGCAGATGTGAGAAAATGAAGACATTCTATTTAAACAAATATGTATTAGCATATACATATGTTTAAATTTTTTCTTAAATATTGTCTAACTAAAATTTCCTGCTATCAAAATATGTATGTGACTACTTGTATTTACGAAAAGACATGTCCAGCTTCATATTAAATATGATAAGTACCCAGACATTTAATGTATACTTATGAAATTTTTCTTGCAAGGCATCAAATCATTATGCTGAGATCTGCACAAAAATCATATCATAAAAATTCCATGATACTCGTACATATGTACATTGTATATGTATTGTACGTCTCTCTCTCTCTCTCTCTCTCTCTGAGTATAGTAGTATATAAGTAAAGCCAAATGCTCTTAAGTGATCAGTGCTGGCTTCTATTCGATTAGTGAACGTTCTTGTGATCGCGATGTTTAATTGGATCAAAATTTGTATAGTTCTGTGGAGTTTTCATCAACTTTTGGGTAAAGTTGAGGGTCAGTGTAAGCTAAGATTTACAAATAATAAGCCGCTCGTCTTCAAGCAATTTGCATCTAAAGTAATTTTATTACGCCAGAATTTGGAAAACTTTATTTTATATGAGGGTGAATCAATTGAAACTTTTTGTTCGAATGGTTTTCAAGTGTAAGCATTTGTATTAACCTTAAAGGGAATTCAAATTTCTCAATATCAACTATTAAAATTATTTGTTTGTTATTTAGGAATTACATGGATATTAATAGACAATATCAAAATATAATCTGGAAATGTAATTTAAATCGATTGGAAACCAATTCAATTCGAACAAATGACAGATCATTTCTTAGTCAGGAAACCGAAATTCGAATAGGTTGTCAGACTGGTATTAGACAACAAATATACGAGAGTGAAACACATTTACCGGATTGTGTGACAACCTCAACCATGCTTGTTCTTGGTTCTCATATGGAACCATACGCAAGAGATATAAAGACCGCAGCTTTTTGCTATGATTTAGACAAATTGCAAATTAAATTCATTGCATACACAGCATATAATACCATACAAAATTATACTAAAGTCAGCGACACTTTAAATGTTGTCTCTGATTCTGTCATCGATTTGAAGGTCAATGAATTGGACACACTTGGACTCGATCATTTGTTACTGGACTTTAATACATATTTCAATTTCATGAGGTAAGCAATTTTATAAGCAAAAAAATTAAGAAAAATACTTATAGCTAATTTGATACTCGTACCAAACACAAATAGCGACATTCAGTTCAATTCTATAGCGCAACGTATTCAGGGAAGTAAAGACTTAGATCTCTTCAGACCGGAATTGTTTGAATATAATAGTCTTATACAAGATGTACCACTTGCTGGAGCTTTGGAACCTTACAAAAATGCTTTCAGTATTGTTTGGAATAAAAAATTACTTTATGGAAATTGGCAGTATTTCCTTAATGCTCTAAGTGCTCATGTCACTGATAGCAAAAATAAATATGAAGTGCGTCTTGGTACCTCGGGTAACATTGAAGTTCCCTCAAGCGGTATGTGCAATATAACGAAACCTTTGGTTTTCACATCAACTACTGAATCCAATGAAGTGATGCAAGCACAAGCACCTAAATATATTTGGGCTCATTTTCATACATTACCGGTGTCATCTACAAGGGCAGATAGTATTAAACAAAAGAATGGAACTACTGAACATTTTGTTATTATTGGCTTCAATTCACCTTATGTAAGTTAGATTTTAATCAGTACTTCTTTTTATATAATATCTCTCAATTTCAAGACTCTAACATCCGAGCCGGACTCCTTCTGTGAAAATATTTGTCATCAATTTCCATGGTTGGCTGCAAGTCAATTTGGTAGACTACATATGAGACCACTTTATGGTATTGTAATCTGTTGTCGTGCTGGCGATGTGGCTCACAAATTGGATAACTTCCCACCAAACGGTATTCGGTGGCAATCAGATGATGATAGTTGCACAACATCGATAACAGAAAAATCATCAACATTATCAATAAGAAAAGTAACAGGTAGTGTAAGACACATTTTACAGCCTGAATTTTCGGAAGAAAATGCAATTGGATGTGGTAACGAATTTCAAGACTACAATGATGATACTGAATAGATTTGAATAAAAAACGTCTTTGCATATTTATTCTCATTTATTTTTATCAATTCACAGATTCGAATAAGAATTTAAGAGATACTTATTACCATATAATATTGATTTTATCAGTATAGAAAATATAATCTCACCAATAATATACTACAATATATAAACAACATATGACAGGGGCTATTTTTGATACGATCAGGGTATTGCCGATACAAATGTTGAGATCAGAACCATTTCCAAGCTACTACAAGAAGCTATAGCTATAGGATACATTCCAACGATCGATTGTTTTGAAAGAAGATTTTTAATTCTTAGATTATTTTATTGTAATGGTAGAGAGCAGCCAATTTAAAGCTTGCAATTTTATTGACACATAATATTCTGATATATGATCTTAAAATACAACTTTGCTTGTTGGTCGTTTTTATAGTTATTATAAATAAATAATTTAGTTGAAAAACCTTGTTCATTTCATCTTTGAGCATTGTTTGATAGTTTGAAAATCAAAGAGCACAATTTAAGAAAGGCACTCATGTCAGAAGTTATTAAAATTAGATTAAACATTGTTCATTCATACTTTTAAAAATTGTTCCTTTGTAAACGAACTAAACTGATTTATATTTCTTAAGGTAAAACCTCAATAATTGCAGAGCAATAATGTGTTTTTTTATACTCTTCACGCGGTGAATAGTATTATAAGTTTGTCATGAAGTTTGTAACAGGCAGAAGGACACATCAGAGACCCCATAAAGTATAAATATTCTTGATCAGCTCGACGAGACGAATTGATTAAGCCATGTCCGTTTGTCCGTCTATATGTATGTGAGCTAGTCCCCCAGATGTTGAGTTAGAGAGATGGTATTTTACTAGATGAAGTACATTTGTCGGAACCAGACGAATCTGACTTCTATAGGGGCACCTCCCATACAAATCACCCATTAGAAAAACTTTTTTTTTTTTGTTAATCGTATTGAAATTTGAACAGTATAAGTATCTGACCCATATTCAACAACCATGTAGATTTCAAGAAACTAGGATTACTGGAACGTAAAGCTCCCATACAAATATTTTGATGAAATGTTGAAATGCTGTATATGTACTGACTATACCCTAAACATAGGTCAAATCAATAATTAAATATTTCTGAATGCTCCATCACAAAGCGTTGGCAAAACCGTTTTCTAGGGGGTGCGTGAAGAGTAGGTGAAGTTAGACTTCTTTTACTTGCTTTTAAATTTCTTAGATTCGTTTTTCATCGCCGTTTTCGTTTCCAAACTTGAATGACATACTGGCATGTATTCTAATAAGAGTGTTGCATCATAACATATATTATTTAGTTCTTTAAGACTTATACGACAGAGCAAGGAAAGGAAATATACTTATCTTACGAGTACATTATTTATCCTTTATCATTCAGCGACATCTGCAAAAGATACCTGCTTGTATAAAATTGCATCGGACCATGTGACAACGCTATTCATGTAAATGGTTCATTATTTCCCTCAAAAAAACAATATGTGTCTTTTCGCTAAAGTTTATATACATTTTTTTTGTGCACTAACCATGTCAACCTTTGTGCCAACAAAATGCAATTTGCGGGAAGCACGCCTTTTTTGTTTCAATTTGTAGAATAGTGCAGCTGATGGACATCTATGCAATTTTAACACCATTACTTTAATGGGAAAGGTTAAAGATGTTGAGTTGAAGGTGTCATTGGAGCAAGACTAATGACAAACTCAAGAGGAGCTCTCCGAAACCTTGTATGTAACCCAACAAACGATTCCAACTTGTCTCATGGCCATGGGTATGGTGCAGACACAAGGAAATCAAATTCCATATGAATTCAAGTCAAGAGACGGTGAACGCCAGTTTTTCATTTCCGAATAACTGCTTCAAAAGTAACATCGGAAATGCTTTTTGCATCGAATCGTGACGGGAAATGAAAAGTGGATCCACTATAACAACCCAAAGCCCAGAAAGACTTGGGGCAAGCCCGGTCATGCAACAACTTCAACGTCCAAGCCGAATATTCATGGCAAGAAGCTAGTTCTGCGCATTTGGCGGGATCAGCTCGAAATGATCTATTATACTGTCAGCTAATCCCGCCTAACGAAATCATCATTGGAATGCATTGCCAAGAACAATTGATGTAATTAAGTCGAGAATTGATGCCCAAACGCCTCCAGTACCCCAAAAGACAAAACAAAGTGATTTTCAACACAACAACGCTCGGCCACGTGTTTCAAAAATCGTCAAGGATACTTCGGAGGAGCTTCAATGAAATGCGCTACTTCACCGGCAATATTTACCAAAGATGACTTCTTCCGATTATCACATGTTCCGGTCGATGACTTTTCCTCTGGCCGAGCAGCACTTCACTTCTTTGAAGATGCTATAAATTGAGTTGCTAATTGGATCGACTCAAAAGATGAAAAATTTTTCAACGAGTAATCCGTATGCTGGCTGAAAGATGGAGAAAAGACTAAGTTAACGATGAACAATACTCTGTATAAAATTCATTGTACTAATTTTTTTAATTGAAGCATCAAAGTTACTACAAAAAACCTTATTTGTACACGCTGGCAGCATGCGGCTCAACGTAGGAATTTTTTTTTTTTTGAATATTTATTTTACTCGCCAATCTAACTATATGCATTTCTAGCTTGCCATTTTAGTTGCAGCCAAAACGACTGCACGTTCTTGCAGTGTTGCTCAGCGAAGTAAGCAGATCGTGCAGCACTGATTTAGCTTGAATTCCCACTAAACCGTGACCTTTTTTGGTTGCTTTTTAGAACTGATCATGTATATTGAATGTGCGATAATTGGTGGATACAAAGAATTATAAAATGCTTTCTAATTTTTACTTGCGAACGAAAGTTTAGTTCCCTGATGGCACCCATTAGTTTGTTGTTTTTGTTCAGCATTGTCTGACATTTTACTACAGTATTTCTAGCCCTGAGCCAATTCCTTCTACTTTCTTTGCCATGCATGCGTTATGTATTATAATTACAAGTATACAGTAATAATTCGATAATCCGATCCATTAATTGCAGAACCCATTTGTATTATCGAAATATTCGGATGATTGAATTGGAAGTTTAATATAGAAAAACACATAACTCAGTGCAAAACCAAAATATTTTATTTTCAAGTTATTTATAAAAAATATCAAAATATAATTTTGCAATTCAAAAAAAAAAAAAAAATAAAAAACAACACAAATCTAACAATTGAACAACTTTTTCCTGTGCATTTAGCATTTGATGATTTTTTTACAAGTCTATATCTTTTTCATAATCAGTTTTGTAGTTTGCCTCAATTATTTGATGTAAATAATTATTGCTTAAGTTTATGTGTACAGAGTTTTGTACAAGCTTCTTTATAAAATATACTGCACTAGTATCTTCTGGCATTTCTGAAGAATTTATTTTTATAATTATTAGCATTCTTAGGTACGCTAGAAACTAAACCAAACAGAGACGACACACCACTGGCTACGGCCACCTGAAGAATTTATATTTTATTCAATTTATTTAAGATGTTTTTTAACATAAAGTTTAAAAAACTTCTTCCCGAAGATATTCCCAAAAATTTTTGAGGAAATCGCATGGATTTTTTAATTGAACTGTTTTAGTACTTTTTCGTGATCTGGACCCCGTTCTAATTATATATGAGATATTTTTTATTCTAATGACGTTTTGGTTCAACGGATACATTAAATTTGTGCAATTAATTGAAAAGAATAATCATTTATATTTTTTTTCTATGAGGGCTGTGTTTCACTTGTGAAACAACATTAAAAAATTACCTCAAAAATATAAATAAAATCATTCAATAATTCTTAGATGCGTAGTAATTTGCTGGATGAATATTCTGAAACAAACTGACCGTTCTTGATTTTCCCACAACTACAATGCGCAATTTGTGATATCCAGACTTATTTGTAGATGAACAAAAAATATCGTTTTTGAACACTTGTGTTCCTGGAACACATCTTTCGCTGTTGGTGCTGTAAATTTCCGCAGTCACTATTATAATTCTCTGTTTAATTCCATTGAGTAGTTGTACGTCATTTTCACAATCTACCCACATTTCAATTACTCAAAAACACCACATTTTTGTCATCTCGAGTAACAGTCAAGTAAACCTCTTACACAACTTTTTTTGTGTTAGGGTAAAACAAATATGACTCAAACTACGCTTCCTTTTTGAAACTATAAATTGAAATTGTGGTACCCGCTTAGTCTTCCTGGTAGCCGATGCACTCTTTAAAACACCCGTCATCATTCATATATAGGTCTCTGCTACAGATTGTAAATCTAAATGGGGTGTATATACGATAATAGGAAATTGGCTCTTCCTACATGTTATTACTTTTATCTAAGAGTGTGTTTTTGGATATACCTATGTATAAATACATCCCTTGGCATAACTCATATACAATACATATCAAAAATTTAAATGAAACGTGTAGAACAACAATATTTTCAAGCAATCCGATTTTAAGCCATTGTCCTACATGAAAATTCTCAGCTTTAAACTATGATAGACGAGTAGCTTTAATTTTGTTTTATTTTTTTGTTGTAATATTTTCTTTGGTAGGGTTTTTTATTGTGTTTCTAGACAAAGCTTGGTCCCAGTGACAAGACAAGGCAGGCAGTCAGAACAAAAGGTTCGTTATTATGTGCAGTATGGCGCCTTCATTTTAATGCCACATTTCACACTCGGCTTTGCAATTCGGCTTACAAAAGGACAAAATGAAGGAGAAATATTCAAAAGGAGCAAGAAGCGAAGCGAATGCAAAGTGTAAGATGTAAGGAGGATGAACACGGGGAGTATCTATTTTGTATAATGCATAGCCTTAGCCTTTTTTCTTATGTGTCTCGATATTGTCGTTGATGTCGTCCCCATTGTCATTGTTACTATTGTTTCAACAGATTTTTCATTCATTCATTCATTTGTTCATTCTCTCGTTTCGTTTCGTATTATTTTATCTCAATTTTTTCTCTTCATTTTTGTTTCTTTTTCGAATCCTTTCATGTTATTTTGTCGCAAACTATTGCTCAAGGCCCCATCGACTGTTTCATTTTCTTCCATCTTCATTTTGTTTTTTCCTCTTTTTTTCTATTTTCTTTTCTTGTTGTTCTTCATGGCACTGCATTCATTCGCTTTGTCCTTTTGTTATTAAAAAAAAAAACAAAAAAAAAAAAAAAAACAGAAAAGAATTGGAAAAAGGAAGAGTAAAATAGTACAAGAACTTTGTTTCCACCGAAGCTTAAGAACTCTTTACATATGTATGTACATAAGTACTAGGTAAGGGAAAGAAGGCTTTTAAATTGAAACTCGAATTGGAAAAATCTCTTTTGTACAAAAGTATAATAATTAGTTATTATGATACACGCATCATTCTAACTAAGCTTAATTCATATGGTTCTTATGAAATTGATAAACTTTCATTTCAACAAAATTTATGGACTTTTCATTTAAATTAATTAATTATTAATTTTATAGGGTAATAATAAGCACCTCTTCAAGAAAGAGGATAACAGTGTACCTTCAAATTACAGAGGAATCTCCTTTATGATCTGTACCACAAAAATTATGATGGGTATATTAAATGAGAGGCTGGTGTAGTGGTCTGAAGAAAATAATAATATAACGGAATTTCAAGCTGGTTTTAGAAAAATACTTTCAACAGTTGATATTATATACATAATTTGTTATTTATAGTTCACTACTGAGATGGACTGATTAAACCAGCTGCTGTAAGCAAACTGGTTGACAGATCGCGCTCATTTTTGGCATAGTAATTAAGGACAGTCCTACTAACATACAGACAATTTAAATGACAAATTCCAGCTACTTTATTGTCTTAAGGTATATATTTTTATTATAAGTTTATTATGAAGTTTGTAACAGGCAGAAGAAGACAGAAGAGACCACATAAAGTATATATTCTTGATCAGCTCGATTAGATGAATTGATTAAGCCATGTCCGTCTGTCCGTCTGTATGTGTGCAAACTAGTCCCTCAGTTTTTGAGCTAGAGAGCTGAAATTTTGCATGAAGCGAGTAAAATTTTTTATTTTATTTATTTTAGAATTGTGTGCCTCTTCGTTTACATTCAAGAATTTTTTTTTTTGTTTGAATTTGTAAGTAACGTTGTCCCGCCCGAATGAAAAACAATATAAGATTAAGGGACTTGGACAATAAAAAGCGATTTTGAATTAAAATATAATATTCCTGTCTACAATAACGCTTCTCTCTACACAACATTTGAAGTTAAATCTTTAGGAATGTGTGCATATAAATTATTTGAATTGCTAATACGGGCATGGGTCAAATCTATGCCCGCTACTGAAAGAGTTCACTGGAAACTGAACGCGTTTGAAATGAAATGGGATATTATTGGGAATTAGAGGAATCCGAGGTATAACAACACTGTTTGGTTGTAAAGTCTTCACTTTCAATCTGGTGCCGTTACAAAATCTTTTAATTTGATACTGTATGATGGCAGACCGGGGTATCTCAGAGATTCTAAAAATTCTATAGGATAATTGGTAGCGTTTCTTTGTTCCATTACTCTATTAATAGAACGATATTCTATGTTTTCCCCCAGGACACCGGTCAATATTCTATTATTAATTACTGCAGCCTGATCGTTGATACACAGATGAAATAAGGTCGTGCAGTGATGAAGCAGTATTACATAGATTTGCAGGCAACATAATTTTTCCTTCTACTTGTGCATATGTTCCGTCACCAATTTTTAGTAGTAAGTCGGAAAACGTTTGTGCGTTTGGGTTACCTCCTGTGTGTGTCCGCATATTTAATGTTAAATGCATTGGTATAAAATGTCGCCATAAACTCGAGCTCCTAAGACATGCTTCAATTTCATCAGCCCTCGTTCCTGTCAGTATTATGAGTACTGTTAATGTTTGTCTAAAGTCGCCACAGAATAGCATTGTGACGCGACCCATGAGCCGATCATCTTGTCCTATATCTCGCCATGTTGTGTCCACCGCTTCAACTGCTTTACGGTTTGCCATTGTCCATTCATCCAATATTACAATATTAAACAGCAATCTCGTAAAACCTGTGTTTTTTCAGTGTTTCTAGATATGTTGCAAATTGGACTTACCGTAATGTTCAAGTTAATTGGTATTTTAAACAATGTATGGGCGGTTTTCCGTCCAGATAACAATATAATTGCTATGCCTGATGAGGCAACAGCAAGAGGAGTTTTGCATTGATTCCGTATTTGGGCCAAGATGTCTTTGGTGAGAAATGTTTTCCCCGTACCACTGGGTGCATCTAAAAATAGGATTTCCCCCAAATCAAGTGCTACGCTTTGACATACTCGCTCTAATATTCTACCTTGTTCCGTCGTCAATTTTGTGAGATCATTTTGTAATATTTGAGCAAGTTCCGATGTATTATTATTTATTTCCGCTATATATCCTCTGTTACTGCGTCCATAAATTACGGAGTGGGCATACCATACTCTTCTGACAATTTTGTTTGACACTTTAGCCATAACTGTGCAGCATCTGAAATTCCACAAAATTCCAACATAATTGCAAACAAATGCCGCAAGCGCTGGGGGCTCTCCCTGATGCATGCTTCGGCCATTGCGTTGTCCCAGTGTTAATCTCCATCAAGCAAATGGCGCGCATAGCAGGCCGCTTAATAAGTGGGATACAAAGAAATAAGTAGGTCCTCGGATTGTATGTAGAAGCAGTCGTAAATAATAGCATTCTGAGTTGTTTGGATGCACTGCATGCACTCTTCCGAGGACATGTTCTTTGAAAATTCCAGGCTCACTATCCACAGGTATCCCACGTCTTTTATGGTGAAACGTACCTTGTAATACGAAGGTTGTTATTATCTGTTTTACAAAGTCGGAAAAATGCCAGCAAAGTTGTTTGCCTCGGATTTTCTAATCGTTCAGCAACATTCTCAGGATCGAAGTAAACTATTTGTCCGCTTTCAAGATGGACGTCAAGATGAACCACTGACGGATATCTATCGTGGATAGAAAAATTTAAGTGGCACCGTACCGCTCTAGAAGAACATATGTATTGACCAGATTGAAACCTTGTAACTTCGTCATATTTATTTCTCAATGCAAAATTGGCTTGATCTAAGGGAAGCGATATTTTTACATACATATTTGATAGATTCAACACTGTTGCACATTTCAACGTTAACATGAGCTTGAAAAGTTCGTGATAATACCGGAGAATAAGGTACAACCCATCTGTTGTACTGGTCACAAAGCGCCTTTTTGAGGAGATCTTCACCGATATAAGGGATACCTATTTTCGCCCGACATCGTTGAACTGGATAGAGCTCTATAATACCTTTTAGAAAAACGATTTTCCTGCATACAAGGGGTGCATGTTATGAAGAAGTCTGATCGGCTATACTTTCGCACATAACAAAATGCATCTACGCTCGTGCATATAACGTGGCCCACCCGTAAAACAAGACGGAATGATAACCAACTGACCTAGGTTTTGTTGCTGTCTTCTGGTATGGCGTCGCGGAGATGCACGTAATCTTCGGCTCGTAAACGTCTCTGGTTAGTGCGTATGTACACTAAGCGCTCAATCTCTACTTTCGCATACATATCGACAATGAACTGACTGAATAAACCTCGAAATCTCTGGAGATAAATAAATTCCTCACGACGTATTTGCAGCAAATGTGAGTAAAATTGCAGTGCTGATATTTTATTGTTAAACTTTGGAGCCCTAGTATTTGGGTTAATTTGGTAGAGTCAGAAATTGTATCCATCTTCTCCGCGAACATAAATTAAAGGGTATTGTATGGCGTCGTAAGCTCTGTTTGTTTCCATAATACGTTGCAAGTGATTATCGTGAGAGAGCAATACGATATCACGTCTATCATTTTCCTGGTCTGCCAAAACGACAGCAACCTCATCTGTGGAAGGTGCGTTGTACCTACCGTGGTGTCCTGTGACAGGACGCTTATCGGCGCTGATGACCATTTTGAAATCATTTCGTTGCCCTGACGGTATTGAATGCAAAGCAGCTGTGAAACTATTTACATAAGGATTGAATTGATATAGAATGTTTTGGAGTTGAGATATAAGTTCATTGTGAAGATGAGAAAAATTGCTATTTCTTATATAAGTTTGTTGTACATAGTCCGACACAAAATAAATCTGAAGAAATTTGGGCTCGTTCTGTGGAAGTAATGATCCTATAAGATGGTAAACTTTGCCTTGTATCTTAAAGGTTGGCATAAATGGCCTCTCCGTAATTTCATTTGAAATGCGCCATTGTATAACAGGGTCTTTTAAAGAAGTGTTTATATTGTAGATGTTGACCACTTAAAAGTGACTTCATAAGTTCTGGATGGTCTAAGTTATCGATATAAATTTCCATTTGAAGAGCATAATCCTTTTGACTCTTCAGAATATTTTACTGTAAATTAATATATAAAACCTGTTCTTTTTTTATTAGTGCAACGAACTCCATGACCCACAGCATCATTTTCTTGTACCTCATCGAATTCGGCAGATGAATTTGACATTCTATGAATCTGATCAACATCTAATCGTAATTGATTTTGGTCTGTCGTTTCTACTTGACGTATCCTTCTTCTATCCTTTCTTCTTTAGTTATTAAAGCATGATCATCAAAAGCTGTACCATCGTTTTGATGTTGACGATCTTGGGATAGTCGTGCATCACGTTCTTCATCATTTCCAAGTTTTCGTACATGTTCCACGGACAAACTCACTTCGCGAGTGGCACGCATTTCTCTAGCTGCAGTGAGTCTTAATTCTTGGTCATCTTCAGATTCTTGAGACCTAATTAATCTCAAACGTCTTCCATTTCTGGTATTTGCCGCAAGATTAGACCTTTTTCTAGAAGGCATTTCATATAGTTTTTTATTTTCCAGTCTTTAATTAAAACTAAATAGTCTATATTAATATGAACTACATATAATATTATACACTAAATAGACATTAATAATACGCTATAATAAGATATAAACTACAACAATACACTATAATGAGGTTAAGTGTCGTACTACAAAAATTTTAACGATAATATTGCACACTTTACCTATATACACACTATTTGGTTATAGGTATAAACTATTTATTTATTTTTAATTAATTTATTCAGACGTTTACTTATACTTTATCAGCTTAATAAAATTGTAGTATACACTATAATATGATATACACTACAATAAAAGTATGATATATAGACTAGAATAATTTCATTTTAACTGTTATATTTACCTATAGGCATATGCACTACTGATTTATGTATAATATTTATTTATTGTTTAATTAAATTTTCCACATTTTTATTTAGACATCAGCAGCTTTATAAAATTGTAGGCATCTCGCGTCTGTTTCAAGGTTGTTTGCAATAAAAATATGAAAAAACGTAATATGAAAAAAAAACGTAAGAAATAAGTAAATAACGTAAGAATTTGTTTTTGCTTTATACGCGCAATAATTGAATCAAGCTGATACACAGACTAAAAAATTCATCAATACATATAGCTAATCAATAACCACTTGTCCAACGTACAGTGTAAATGTAATGATAACTTTTGCTGTTTTTCTTTATTTTTTTTATTTTATGCTTTGATAAATTATATGTATAGAAATAATCAAAATAGCAGAAAATAAAACAAAAAAATTATATTCAACGATCGTATTTGTTAAGGTTATTTTTTGTAGGGATATACATGAATTTAATTTTTTTAATATAAAAAAATAATAATAATAAAAAATGAGAAATAAAAAAAAAAATGTACCGAGTGCGAGTCAGACTCGTACTCGGAGGGTTCCGTACCAGGTTGTGGCTTGTATGGGAGGTACCCCCCTAGTGGTCCGATTTGACTGATTCTTACAAATGTACCGTGCCTATATCAGAAACTTATAGTATCTGAATTTCAGTTCAATAGGCAAAAAGAGAAAAAAGTTTTTCGAATAAGAACCTGAATTTTAATGGCGGGTTTGCATAGGAGGTACCCTCCCTTGAGGTCCGATCAAACTGAAATTTCGACAGTATAAGTTTCTAATGTATATCCACCAACCTTATAAATTTCAAGTTCGTGGAATTACTGGATCGTATAACCGCCATACAAAGCAAAATGTTTCTTGCATGGGGACCCCTTTGAGTTTTAGTATTAGCCCGGATAGAACTACACATTCTGCAAAAATTTCAAATTTCTAGCTGTTGCGGTTTATGAGATATGACCTGAGGACGGACGGACGGACAACAATAGGGTTCCTCTTGGTACCCTTTGCGTCCGGCACCCTTAAAAATTTACTTCTAAGAAAACTGGTTATCGAACCTATGACGCGATCTCTCGTATGCATTATTGTGCATACATTGAACCAAAGTTTTAGTACCCTCGGCACACAACTACTATTATCTGAAGTTGTTTTAGAAGATGTTTTGGGGTATGGCATAATATTTTTGTATGGCTTGTTATGACATATGTTACATAAAATGCATTTTCTTGGAATTATAAATTTATTTTATATGAGACTCATGCCTAATACGATGAAACGACGATGCAGAGTGGCCAAAACTCAAAAAATCGATCACAAAATATTTAGACAACATGAAAACAAATTGTCTCTTGAATGTCCAATCTTCTTAATGGCAAACCGGTTTTTTTATGGAAACCTAACGGGACTTTCTGAAAATATCATTGAAAGCATGAACACGTGTTCAATTTCGCAATGCAGCTGCGCTTAGTAAGCTTTTTTTTTTCAAAACAAAATCGCACTTCAAAGTGGTCAAACGTTTGCTAGAGTGTTCCGAATTAAATTATTTAGAATGCATTTTGAAGTTGAAGGTATCTAATTTAAATCCAGATATTAATAATTAACTTACTTGTCAAATTCTTCTTGTGAAATCAATTAATTAATAGTAACTAATTTTTGAGTTTTTTGTGAACATCTTTGTGTTCAGTTGAAGTTTTAGTTGTGATCCCACAAAATTCCACAATTGGTTTGTATGTGACAGTATTTGTCTGACTTTTAAGTTTATAAATATGTTAAAATTAACTGCCGAGATTTGCAGATGTGCGTGTAATCGGAAATATACTAACGCCGTCTTACGTTTTTTAAGGTCAGTTTTGCCCTACAAAGTGCTGTTGTGCTGTTGCTCTGTCTTCGCCTTTAGGGGTTGTGTATAACTTTGCAAAACTATTCAGTTGTTGATTAATAATTTTAATTTGGTTTTTTCTTTCCTTTGAATTTGATTTTGGTAGACACTTCTTATAAGTGTGTGTTTGCACGCATATATATCTATGGTGCACAGAAAATGGAACCAACGCAAAAAATGTAAAAAATTGATTGAACTTGTACAAAGGAGCATTGAAAGCAATGGCTACATTCCCGAGTTAAGCGAATTGTCGAAACTTATTGGGTATATCTGTAAAAGAATTATTACTTTTTGGGAAAATAACAAACGCAAGCAATCTTGCTTCCATGCAGCATGATGATCACACGTATACGAAATGGCTGATGCTAAATGCATGATCAGATCGGGAGCATTGTAATATTATCACTATTGAAAATAAACAAAAACAAGTAAATGAAATACTGTACTGTAGGAACTTAAAAGTACTAATATGTAAAATTATGAAAAGTAAAACTTTAAAACAAAATAAATACTTTTTTTGTAATGCAACATGATGATCAAACCTATACGAAATGGCTGATGCTAAATGCATGATCAGATCGGGAGCATTGCAATATTATCAGAATTGAAAATAAACAAAAACAAGTAAATGAAATAGTGTACTTATACGAACTAAAAAGGACTAATATGTAAAATTACGAAAAGTAAAACTTAAAAACAAAATAAATACTTTTTTTGTAATGCAGCATGATGATCAAATTTATACGAAATGGCTGATGCTAAATGCATGATCAGATCGGGAGCATTGCAATATTATCAGAATTGAAAATAAACAAAAACAAGTAATTGAAATACTGTACTGTAGGAACTTAAAAGTACTAATATGTAAAATTATGAAAAGTAACACTTAAAAACAAAATAAATACTTTTTTTGTAATGCAGCATGATGATCAAATTTATACGAAATGGCTGATGCTAAATGCATGATCAGATCGGGAGCATTGCAATATTATCAGAATTGAAAATAAACAAAAACAAGTAATTGAAATACTGTACTGTAGGAACTTAAAAGTACTAATATGTAAAATTATGAAAAGTAAAACTTAAAAACAAAATAAATACTTTTTTTGTACTGCAACATGATGATCAAACCTATACGAAATGGCTGATGCTAAATGCATGATCAGATCGGGAGCATTGCAATATTATCAGAATTGAAAATAAACAAAAACAAGTAAATGAAATAGTGTACTTATACGAACTAAAAAGGACTAATATGTAAAATTACGAAAAGTAAAACTTAAAAACAAAATAAATACTTTTTTTGTAATGCAGCATGATGATCAAATTTATACGAAATGGCTGATGCTAAATGCATGATCAGATCGGGAGCATTGCAATATTATCAGAATTGAAAATAAACAAAAACAAGTAATTGAAATACTGTACTGTAGGAACTTAAAAGTACTAATATGTAAAATTATGAAAAGTAACACTTAAAAACAAAATAAATACTTTTTTTGTAATGCAACATGATGATCAAACCTATACGAAATGGCTGATGCTAAATGCATGATCAGATCGGGAGCATTGCAATATTATCACAATTGAAAATAAACAAAAACAAGTAATTGAAATACTGTACTGTAGGAACTTAAAAGTACTAATATGTAAAATTATGAAAAGTAAAACTTAAAAACAAAATAAATACTTTTTTTGTACTGCAACATGATGATCAAACCTATACGAAATAGCTGATGCTAAATGCATGATCAGATCGGGAGCATTGCAATATTATCGCAATTGAAAATAAACAAAAAGAAGTAAATGAAAAAATTTTTCAAATATTGCAAATAAATATTAAAGAACAGTTATAGAATGATATTAAGGTTATAATAAATAATAACAAAAAAAACAAAAGCAAGAGTCTATCTAAACTAAATAAATTTTATCTGAAATTTGACTTGTAGATCAAAGGCAAAAAAAAACAAATTAAAAATAAAAAGTGAATTCAAAATATTAAATTTCATAATTCAATATATAAAAATATTATATGGTAATATTAAATAATAAAATTTTGTGTAATCCATTATTATTAATGGGCATCAGTGCACCGCGACCTCTTGAGTTCTATGTATTGTTAAGATTGCGATTGGGAAGCCAACAACATACGACGTTTCTAAGTTTAGATGGCACTTGACGCTGCTTAATTTCGGTGTTTGAACTGTAAACTTTTTTGTTTTTGTCCTATCAAACTGAAACTTGAATACTTTACGTTTCTAAAACAGGCACAGTAATTTTGTCGGAACTAGCCGAATCGGACCACTAGAGAATCTACCTCCTAAAACCACCCATTTAAATTCAGCATCTTATATATTTTGTTTTTTGACCTTTCGGACTAAAATTTAACTACTATAATTTTCTAGTCAATGTGCATAAAAAACATAAATTTCAAGATCCTAGAGCTACTGGATTCTTTAACTCCCATACAGACCCGAACCCAAAATTAGGTTTTTATTAGAAAAACTGTTTTGTTTTTTAAGTTATCGTACTGAAATTTAAACAGTATATGTATCTGACCCATATTTAACATCTACGTAGGTTCAAGACTCTAGGATTACTGGATAGTAAAGCTCCCATACAAATATTTAGGTGACAGTGTAGAAATAGAGTGAGTATATGAGCAAATACAGCATTTTAACATTGAGACCGATGTATTTGTTTGCAAGCTGTTGATCCAATAATCTCAGGATTGTGTAGTTTACATGGTTGGTGAATATACCGAAGTCAGACATTAAAACATTCTAAATTTCAGTTCGATAATGCAAATAACAAAAAACATGAGTACAAATAACATAGGAACATTAGTTAAAATTCTGGGTTTGTATGGAAATTATGCGATGCAGCAATCATAGGATTGTGTAATTTACATGGTTGATGAATATGGATGAGTCACTTACAGTAACCGAATTTCTGTTCGTTATAACAAGAAAAGTGATTGTCTAATGTGTTTGGTGAAACGAAAACTTCGTCCAAATTCAGCTCCCTAGCTAAAAGCAGATTTTTATTAATTTATTGGGACTATGCATTAATTTTAAAGGTTGCACACAGATGGCGTTATTTACAACAGTATCGCATCTGGAAATACTGTAACTATATTCATGTCAAACATAGTTTTTTTGTGCTCCGAGTATGTCAACTTTCGTGCCGTCAAAACGCAATTTGCGGGAAGCCTTGCTTTTTTGCTTCAATTTGAAGAAAAATACCACCCAAGCCCGTCAATTGCTGTTGGATGCCTACCCGAACCATACTCCATCGATTTCAACCTGTGAGTACTGGTTTCGACGCTTCAAAAGTGGTGTTTTTGATACCGAGGACAAGGAGCGACCTGGCCAGCCCAAAAGGTTCGAAGACGCAGAATTGGAGGCATTGCTGGACCAAGACCCGTGCCAAACGCAAGAAGAGCTCGCCGAAACGTTGGACGTTGACCAAGCAACCATTTCCAGACGTCTCAAAGCGATGAGAATGATCCAAAAGCAAGGTAATTGGGTGCCATACGAGTTGAAGCCGAGAGACGTCGACAACGCTCGGCCGCATGTTGCACAGGTCGTCAAAACATACCTTGGAACGCTCAACTGGGAAGTGCTACCCCACCCGCCGTAATGTTATTGTCGCGCAGGTATATTTCCATTGTAATGAATATAATTAAAAAAAAATGCAAAGGTTTGAAATGTTGGAAACGTAAACATACTGACTATCCCATAGTTTCCTTGAGCCATTTTTGGTAACAATTGAAATTTTTGTAATGCAGAAAATAAAAACTAATGTGCCTCACCTATATAAGCACACTACTGAAGTATAACTGCTGAAGAAAATGGTATTAATCATGTTTTAAAATGATTACTAGAATTGGGTTTTATAAGTATGTTAATTTATTTCATTATTTGGTGATACAAACGTTACGAGAGGCTTATAATAACTAAAACGAGATACAAATATTCGTGTATCTACCATGTTTAAATCCCGTGTAAACATAGCAATTATTGCTGTTCCATGTTTTGTTGTTGATTTTAAAACAAATTGTCAATTATAAATCCTTGTATCAACTTACGTTGATAATATCAACGTATATTTATTTATATGGCATATAACAAAAAAAGTCTCAGTGGCATGCACACAAATTAATATGCGGGATCGTTGTCGTGTAGGGCACGCATACAAAGGAAAAGCATGAATGAAATTCGCTCTCTCCATGAGCACAAATATGATTCAAGAGAAGAGCGAAAACGCAACAGTTGTAATTGCGGGCAGGTGTGCTATTGTTGTTGATATGTTGTGTACAAAAGCAAACAGCAAAAGTAACAGCAACACAGCGGCAAAGTTACAAGCAAAGTCATAAGTTTGACTATTGTTGTTATCTTGTACATAAAACCGAACAGCAGCATCAACAACATCATCAAAGTCATACCCTTTGGTTTTACGTACGACGATTAGTGAGCGACCCGCGCATTTCCCTTCTCAACATACGCTCGCTCGCACATTCGGCTGGCTACTTGCTCGTAAGCTCTTCGTAAAAACACACATCAGTAAAGCATTTTTTTATCTCTCTCTTACTTATGCATTAACATACATTCTCTACGCCGCATTGTCTTGTGCGTCTCCCCACTACGTCTCTGAAGCATCATCACATTTTGATTTCCATCTCATTTCAGTTTCATATTTTTGGATTACAAGGCATTCGAAGAAAACCGTACTTTATACTTGTGAATGGACGAAAGCGCATCGTCTTTGATTATAATAACTATACAAATAAGCCTACGGAATTCTGGAGACAAGTCATATTCTCGAATGAAAGCAAACTTTGTATTTTCGGCATAAAAGGTTATCATATTGTGCGGCGTAAATCCGAAAAGGCACTGGAGAAACAACATCTTGTCTGTACAGTCAAACACGGTGGTGGTGCAATTAATACTTGCGGTGTATGGAGGCTACTGGTGTGGGCCAGCTTGAATTTATTGAATCGACAATGAATAAATAGGGATGTTGATGGACAATTGAACAAAAATGAATTTGAAAAAAAGTGGCGAAAAACTTTGCTTATCTACGACGTTTTGGTTCCAACAGAATAACGTGCCGAAACATAAGTATAATGCTTCAAGACAGCTTAAAAATGGTTTGTATGGCAGCTATATGATCCAGTTATCATATAGTCTTGCAATTTACATGGTGATAAATATACAACAGAGGTCGATGGCCGTCCAGGACGAGGCAAATCTTACACGATCTTCCGACCGCCTTTAAAGGCTATGTACCACACCGAAGCCTGAGTTTTCGATAAAACAGACTCCCCGAAAGCCTTTTCCAGCATTCGAATCGATTCAGCAAACGAAATTTCGTTCAAAATACAAAATTTGAGCCAAACTCTTTGTTCAATATATGTTTTCCATTGTAAAATTCGCCAAAGAACTACTGAGATGGACTGATTAAACCAGCTGCTATAAACAAACTGGTTGACAGATCGCGCTCATTTTTGGCATGGTATTATAATTACAGACAGCCTTACCAATATACAAAAAAAAAAAACCTACAAAATACTTAACGCGGGCAATTTAAATGACAAATTCCGGGTACTTTATTGTCAGAAGGTACGAAATCATAATAATGCAATTCCGGTTATTATCATTCGGTGGCGCTTTGTATCTACATGATTGTTGAATATGGGTCAGACAATTATACTGTTCAGTTCGATAACACAAAAAACAAAAAAGTTTTTCTAATAAAAACCTAAATTTGAGTTTGGGTTTGTATGGGAGCTATACGATACAATAATCCTTGGGTCTTGAAAAATTAAGTTTTGATGGACTTACATATAGTGTCCAAAATTTATTTCGCAATTGCAAAAAAGTACTAGCTTCTCTGATAAGAGCTTGAATTTAAATGGAAAGTTTATATTGGTGGTACCAATTTGTTTTTCGACATACATATTAGCATTATATGCACTCTTTCATTTTCTTCTAGGAATTATCGAGTTATCGAAAATTTTATCAACCTGAACGGAAACAAATACAACTGGTCTGGCTATCCGGTGAGTTCAGTCACAATTTCAGTTTCAGCTTTTGACACGTAGGTAAAAATGACACTTAACTAATGGGCCCCTTAATATAGCATACTTCTGGGGTTTTTTTTTTCGTTCAATGCTCTTATAACTCTCAAACAATTCATCATGGACTTTGACGAAGTAGCGTGATTTCAACTCGTATTTTTGGAAGTTTCGTACTGAGCTTAAGCTCGAAGCATCTCACCTCCATTTTTGGAAATTTTTTTTTGAGTTGTTTTTTCTTTTGCTAAATTACATAATTTCGTTAGTTTTTTTTTTTTTTTGAATGTATTTTCATAGTTGTACATTACTTTACTTAAAATTTATATTTTCGTTATTTGTCATTGACACATTCATGGAATCAGATTTTTTGCGAAAACATAAGTTCAAAAACCATAGTCGTATAGAACCCGAATTCAATGTCAAGTTAAGGCTGTTTGCGTTGTTTTTTCTTTTGCTAAATTACATAATTTCGTTAGTTTCTATTTTTTTAATGAATTTTCATAGTTGTGCATTACTTTACTTAAAATTTATATTTTCGTTATTTGTCATCGATACATTCATGGAATCAGATTTTTTGCGAAAACAGAAGTTCAAAGAATATAGTCGAATAGAAGCAGCCTTCAATGGAAAGTTATAGCTGTTTGCGTTGTTTTTTCTTTTGCTAAATTACATAATTTCGTTAGTTTCTTTTTTTTTTAAATTTATATTTTCGTTATTTGTCATTGATACATTCATGGAATCAGATTTTTTGAGAAAACATAAGTTCAAAAACCATAGTCGTATAGAACCAGAATTCAATGGCAAGTTAAGGCTGTTTGCGTTGTTTTTTCTTTTGCTAAATTACATAATTTCGTTAGTTTCTTTTTTTTTAATGAATTTTCATAGTTGTGCATTACTTTACTTAAAATTTATATTTTCGTTATTTGTCATCGATACATTCATGGAATCAGATTTTTTGAGAAAACATAAGTTCAAAGACCATAGTCGAATAGAAACAGCCTTCAATGGAAAGTTATAGCTGTTTGCGTTGTTTTTTCTTTTGCTAAATTACATAATTTCGTTAGTTTCTTTTTTTTTTAAATTTATATTTTCGTTATTTGTCATCGATACATTCATGGAATCAGATTTTTTGCGAAAACATAAGTTCAAAGACCATAGTCGAATAGAAGCAACCTTCAATGGAAAGTTAAGGCTGTAGAAGATTAAAACAATTTCATTTTACAACAATAAATACGAAATTTTGTTCAAAATACAAAATTTGGGCCAAACTGAACAAAGGTTCAATATGTTTTTCATTGTAAAATTCGCCAAAGAACTACTGAGGTAGACTGATTCAACCAGCTGCTGTCAACAAACTGGTTGACAGATCGCGCTCATTTTTGGCATAGTAATTACAGACAGTCTTACCAATATAAAAAAAATCATCTAAACTAAAAGAAATAAAAATAATAAAAAACATACTTCGAAACTCTCCAATCATGAAAATGGATCTTTTGCGTTTTTTAATGAACATTTTGCATTATCTGCGTCGCCGTACGCATTCAATATTTGCGGCTTGTTATGGAGAAATCGCTTTCGGTTTAATAATAATAGTTTCGAATTCTTCGACCGTCAATTTTCCGTATTGTTTCGATATTAATTCCTGTTCACGGTCCCGATTCACATAAAACCATTCTTTAGGAGGAATAAGCTGTTCAACATCATTAATCTGAAATCACTGTAATATACCAGTTTGAAGGGAGTGGTTATATTGCTAAAAATGTCAATATCTAATTGGTGATGGATGAGAAACGTGAAAAGTAATAAACGGTAAAAGATATTGTTATATTTCTATCCACTGTTCTTAAAATTAAAATTATTTTTAAACTGTATATGTATTTATTTTGGTATTTTGTACGTTGCCTCATAACTCATATAGGATCTGGTTTACGCCAGTGAAGATATTTAAGGTGAAAGGTCACGTAAATTAGTTCGTTGTAAATATCTTTCTTCTGATGATTTGAAAGACAATTATTGTTTAGATAAAAGGTGTAGAGCATAAAATCCTCAGTCATTTTAGCGAAAAGTGAAAGAGGTGAGAAAGTACATATTTGAAAACCAGGCCTTCCTGCATTTTTCCAATTGTGCACGTTTTGTTTAAGATGAACAAAATAAACATTTTTTTTCCTAACTTTTGGTCCAAAACACTTTGTTTTTAGAGCGTAGCGTTTTTATGTGCATTACGGCATGAGAAAAATTTAGAAAACTATTTCTTTATAAATTACTTAATTAAATTTGGTGTAAAAATAAAAAAATTAATACGAGATATCCATCTCCCTGTGACGATGATTTTAATCCATCGTAAGAATATAGAAATTAATTTATGTTATTAATCTAAGTACACTATTAGTTTCCAAGACAGGCGCAGGACATTTGTCGGAATCAGCTCAATCGGACCACTACGGGGGGTACCTCCCTTACAAACTACCCATTTGAATACTACAATGAAACATTCACTGCGTCCCGTGAAGAGTATTTCATCTTCGGAATAGTCGAAGATAACGTCCTTTCATGTTTTCGTATAAGTTATTTTTTCTCAACTTGTTATACTTTATTATTGTACTCTTCACGCAGTGTAATAATTTTGTCATGAGGTCTGTAGCACACAGATTGAGAGATCGGAAACCTCTTGATCAGCTCGACGTGACGAGTTGATTTAGCCACGACCATCTTTGAATCCTTCCGTCTGTCTGTGTGTTTGTCTGTAAGTTTGCACACTAGTCGCTCAGTTTTGGAACGAAACTCTTTTACGCAGCATACTGATTTCATTTTGTGTGTGTGTGTGTGTGTGTGTGAATTTTTCCTACGTACAATAGATTAAATTGGTTTCTCGCTTGTAATTTGTGTGAAAAGTGCGGGCGCATAAAAACTTCAATTACTGCAGAAAAAGGAACTTCGTTTCGCCTGGGTACCTACGACCAATTCTATGACTTTTCTAGCTAGTGAGCTGAATTTTTGCAAATAGCTCTTTTTTCATCAAACGCAGTATATTTGTCAGAACCACCTGAATCGGACTACTAGGGAAGGTACCCCCCATACAAACCACCCATTTGAATTCATGTTCTTATTAAAAAAAAAAAGTTTTTTGTTTTTTTTACTATCGACTTCAAAATTCAAAATTTAGTTTTTGACCAAAAAACTACCAGCCATACATGAAAAGTATTATAGCTTCGGCATTGCCAAAGGTAGTCTTCTTCTTACTTGATTTGTTTATGATTCTATGATCACTTCTTTAATAGCGTTATAAGAAAGAAAACACAAAATACGCCAGGTCATCATGGCCATGAAAAGTTGAACAACGTAATCGACAGTACAGCAAAATATATAGAGACCGAGTGAAATCACAAAAACAAACAAAAGAAGAAAAAAAAAGATGTGGACAAGAGTATCGTAAACGAACAAAAAACTGTCTGCATCTCTCCTGAAATTAAAACTGGTGGTCAAAACCCAAATAGGTAGCGACATATATATATATAGCGACAATAAGAATATGAATATTAATGGTGGGTTTGTATGGGAGGTACCCCTCCTAGTTGGCCAATTTGGCTGATTCCAACTAATGTACCGCGCATGTGTCAGAAACGTAAAGTGTCTAAATTTCAGTTCAATAAAATGAAAAACAAAAAAGTTTTTCGAATAAGAACATGAATATTAATGGTGGGTTTCTATGGGAGGTACCCCCCCTAGTTGACCGATTTGGTTGATTCCAACAGATATACCGGGCCTTTATCAAAAACTTATAGTTTCTAAATTTCAGTTCAATAGAACAAAACACAAAAAAGTAAAGCCACCAACCATCCAAATTTCAAGATCGTGGGATTACTGAATCATATAGCTGCCATACAAACCAAAATGTTTCTTGTAAGGGGACCCCCTTAACTTTTTGAAAATAATTTCATTTTAGTATTTGTTGCTGATGCCCGGATAGAACTACACATTCTGTGAAAAATTCAACTCTCTAGACTTTGCGGTTTATGAGATATGACCCGAGGACGGACGGATGGACGGATAGGGTTCCTTTTGGTACCCTTTGGGTCCGGATCCCTAAAAAGCATTCCACATAGCATTCGAAAGAATTAAATTATGAAACAGAAAATAAAAGTAAATAATTTGTAACTACTTACAATAGTAAGTTCAGTAATATCACCAAAGAAATAATGTATTCTCCAGTCAATAATCAGCAAAAAGAAATCCCGATAGGAAGAAGTGGAAGTCCGGCAAAAGGAAGCCACGTTTCTCCTGCATTATGTTTATGAGGAGTCTATGCTTTGTGCCGAGTCGAATGCTCAATTATTTAACCAAAGAGACATTCGGGCTGAGAGAAATTGCTTATTTTATTTCCTCATAAATATTCTTCGACTACAAATATATATCGCAACTTGTTCTTCGACTAGAGTTAAGAGAATCTTGCACTTATGCGGAGACCCTCAAAGCACAAGGGAAATATTTCTCAGTACTTATGAATATGGAGACGCCGATTTTATTTATATTTTCGCAAGTGAATACAATAAAAATGAATGCGTACATTAATATTACGTTGACGTGCGAACTTTCTGCCACTTTCGAGTAAATGAATCACTGAATTTTAATCATTTACATCTTCGTGAACTATATTTTACGCCTTACATCGTCATCTCACAATTGAATTCACTCGCCACAATACAGACTCATGATGAACAACTCCCAGAATTCCAGGAACCACTCGTAGAACTCAACGATGTTAATATTAGTGAAAGTGATGATTTTCCAATGAACAATCTACAAATCCCAAATTCTGCAAACTATTCGAAGGAGAATTCGGGTAACATACGAAGTTTTGAAAACCATACTTTTGGACATTCATGTGCTGTCTGATTTTGGTGGAAAAATGATTTGAAGGTAACTTCTAAACACGAAAATATTTTGAAAATCATAATTCCGGTAAATTTGCTTTGATTCCACCATTTCAGTTGTTATTTATTATTATATACATTTGCAACCTACAATGGATTTTAATATCCAAACGAAATGACTTATTTCACCCAGAATATCATTTATTATTAGCAGATACGAAGATTGAGGCACGTTCATGGTCAATATGGTATTTATGGGCAAATTATCAATATTTCTGTTGGTTAAACAGATGCCTATGTTCATATAAAAAAAAAATTGATCCATAAGGCTAGTTTTGTTCATGGTCTTGTTAATAAGAAATATATCACACAATGGCTAGAATATTTAGTAATGACATACATTCATCATAATATTTCTATTGACAAAAATTTCTTAACAAATAATCAAAATCGACCGGAATTTGTTATGGATTGAAGACAATTTTTTGCAATTGGCACCTGGCGAGAGGCAAATCCACTAAACAAATTGTTTTATGATTATGCGGAGGCGCTTTCATTTCAGTGTATAGAAAATTTAAGGAATGAATTAAAGTAACTTCATTCATGCAAGCTTCCAGTGAACTTCGTACTGATCATCGAGGTGCTGATCCTGAACACCTTTTATATTGTATATGTCAGCTAAGATCATGAGGCAACGAATTAAGGATAGTGTAACAGTTGCTTTCAAAAACTTCGGTTGTAACACTAATGTTACAAAACACCAGATACAGTCTGAAAATTACGTCAATGAATGCATGGAAAGTAATATTTTCTTCGATGTATTCCAAATTCGGCTTGGTATTGGGTGGATCGAAAAACAGAATTATTTGCGATGCTTAGACAATTGCGATCACCAACAGAAATGATAGCACAAGAACCTGCTTAGTTATTGTTACATCAACCTATGGCAAGAGCACCTATAGCAACTATTTATATACGCAACACTATACACCCTACCGAACGTCAGAGAATCAGGAAAACTCTTAAAGAAATAGAGGCTTTGCATGATGAATGTACCAATATATGGAAACTGGCTACACAAGTACGAGAGAAGATCCCAAACTCTTGATCATGTTGCTTTAGCGCAGTTTGTTTCTAAATTTTACATTAACTATAAATCTGAAAGAGGAAAACCTACGACTATCAGATATACAACCTATGATTTGTTAATATCTATAACGAATATGCGTGAGAAATTATGTTATTGCACATCCCATTCAGACGTGAATACAACGACATTCTTGCAGAGAATAAATTCCTTAAAATGTATCAAGACAACGAACAACTGATTTTAAAACGCAGAAAGGAATTTGAAGCAAATCTGGATCTTGAGAAAACTTTCGAAATTTGCAGGCACAGAAGATGAAGATGAAGATGACAACGAAGATGAAGAAATTAATCAGGTCAACGTTATCTTTGCAGCTAATCCTTATGAAAGACTCATCCATGATCCACATTATCACATTAATGCTGGTCTACAAGACGCAGCACTCAGGAAACTTGGCGCGATCGCAAAACGAATTGGAATAGACAAATATTTATTGATTTAATGAGAACAGCAAATAAGGAACAAAGGTCCAGCAGATTGCGGTAAGACTTTTGTAATTAAACTTACACAATAGGTTTACTGACAATGATGGTTTCTACAATGCTTACATAGCATGCGCTTCAACGGGTAAAGCTGCTGTGACGATTGATGCTCTTAAGATTACGCTTTCAAAATTTCTGCCTTTGCCATCCGAAAAGGTCCATCTGTATACTCGTAGATCTCTTTTCAGGTACGTAAAAGGGTTGACCATTGACGAAGTAAGCATAATTAGAGCAAAACTCTTAACAAAAATCGATTCACGTTTGAAAGAAATTTCCGGAGACCATAATTCTGAATTTGGTGGTATTGATGTCATTCTAATTGGGGATTTCCGCCAATAACCACCAGTCACAAAAACAGCAATTTAAAAGCCTACTAGAACACGCATGGTGGGGCCTTATCTGTGGCGCAATTTGAAATTTTACCAACTCAAGTTATGGGACAGACTAATGTTGCGTTTTCTTCTATACTGACGAAAATAGGACACAACGACATTCTGAAGTACCAAGAGTTGGAGCTTATTGAATCCAGATTTTTTACAAAACTTTCATTACTTTCGAGACAAGAACCTCTGTCAAATCATTTCTTGCAGAATATTCAAAGTTACAACAGTGTGTCCCAAATGACGTCATTTGGTGCAAATATAATTGAGGAACGGGGTTTCAATCCAACTTTTAAGGTATTTTTTTCTTCTGTAATACAGATCATACACATTCGTTCCAACATATAACCACGAATATAAAAAAATCTCCATAGATGAATTTCTTTAGTAAAGATTCAAGGATAAATTCAGCATTTAGCTGGAGCATTATTGCCAATTGATGGTGAATATAAATTTCTTCAAATTTATTTCCTTGGAAATTCTGAAGCTGAAGTAAATCAACGCTGTGCGAGAGATAATATGCAACTTGCTTCATTATCATTCATTTGTTTTAAAAAAAAATATTATTAAAATCGGTTCTGTATATATTTATATAGATAGATAGATATGTAGATAGAAAATAGGTACACCACCCGTGCGAAGCCGGGGCGGGCTTCTATTAAATAATAAATAAAAATAAATCAAACAAAACAAAAACTAATAATAAAAACATAAATTTTTCAACAAATTAATATAATAATTCAAATTCTACACGGCCGGTGAAGGGTGGGTTGCCAGTCAAACGGTGCTCCCTGATTGATATGCTCTAAACCAAACAAATAAAAAAAAATTCTTAATCAGTAAAGATGTCGCTATCTCTTAAACCTTGACCAAAAAAAAATATAAAAAAAAAATTTTTTTTTTACCCCTGTTTTTCGACCTTTACGAATTTTTTAAAAATACTTATAATTAAAATTTATCAAAATCCTAGATCCAGGTGATAAACAAATGTATAAAGAAGATTCTCACAAAATTTCAAAGGAATCGGTCAGATAAAACTTGAGATATCGTATCAACCACCTCAACAAAGGAGTTTTGAGAAAAACGCGTTTGAAGTTTGAGAAAGATTTCCAATAGAATAACTCAGATAATAATATTTAATACTCACTTTGGATTAATCGGAACTGTCCACACAAAATATACCTGGAAGTGTGTATATATATATATACACATAAAAAGCTCGAGTCAGATATAAAAGAATTTCTGGAAAGAATGAATCCTCAAGTCTGCCGTTCATTGTGTGATCACTCCGCTCGGCCGGCTTAGATGCCACGTCACAAAATCCGCTGTATGTCCCAAAATAAGTCCAAGCTTTGAAAATATGCAAAAAAAAAATCGATTTTTTCAATTTTCTAGACCAGAATACCCCCTTAAGACAATGCTCAGGCATAGGTATATTCTATGAATTTATGAACATGGTTTCACAATAATTGTTTTAACACATTTTACCCATGAGCTAGCAAATTTTCTTGCGATGCAACAAAAACAGCAAGATTCGATCCATAATACTCAACTATTTCGGTGAATTTTCAAGAAATTCTCTTTTGTATTCTTATTGTTTAATCTATTGCGAACACAGAAAAAAAAAAAATCTGTCAAATCGGTCAAGCCGTTCTCTAGTGATGCTCAACTTGCAAGTCAAGTCTCTATCTCGTAATTCCGAAAGTCTAGTTTTGGCATGGTGGAAATATTTTGAGCGCTTCTTTAACTCTCACAATGCAATCGCGAAAATTGCACCTAATCAGCTCATTCGTTGTATTGTTAAAGAGAGCAACGCCTCCAATCCGTTGATTAAAGGCTCTTAACGTTTTAGGCATGCTGAATGTTTAGAACTTCTTCAAATTTTTTTTAGTTATTTGTTTAGTTTTTGGATCAATGCTTCACAGATCCTGTTAGAAATTGGTTGGTACAGTTTACCAATTTGATTGAATAGTAAGAAGCTACAAGCCAGCTTAATGGTGCGACAGATTATAGACTTATTTTGTATTGTTCATAGGTAATCCTATCTTCATCAGGAGCCTTATGTGCTTTATTTTTTTTTTCTAACATCAGTTTCACCTCTGCTATCATTATCCGAGCATTTGCTCCAGAGATATGGATGTATTTGTAATTTTGTATTTCTCAGCTGGTAAACTAGTGTCCACAAATAGAATGGGATGGGCATTTCCTAATTTATTTCAATATCGACATTTCTACAATACTCATTTATTTTTTCACTGCAAATATGTTTAAAGCTTTGGCCTTATTTTCTATAATTGGACATTTTCTGTAGGCTACTAAAAGTTTAAAGGAACGTGTTTTTTACATTGTAGCACTTCATATAAAACCATTTATTTATGGGCACAAATGAAATATTTCTTTTCTTAGCACCAGGCACTAACAAATATCATCGTGTCAGTTTTCAGCTCTTAAATATGATGGTATTAAGATTCATTTAATTTTTATAACTCTTATCGTATCACACCATCTTCGCAAAAAATATTAACTTGTGCTGTGATGGAAAACTTTGTTTTTATCCCATACATTGCTCTTCGAAAAGTAAGTACTATTTCTCTGTGATTTTAAAGTTTCACCTTGTAACCATGAAATATTTTTTAAAAAATATCTACCTCCACACATGTATGGGCCTTTAAAAAGCAAGAAAAATGTCGAAATATTTTAAATATGCAAAGAAGACTGGGTAATTTAACTTACTCGGGAAGGATAGGATATGCCCTTCTTCATACAGACCTATAAGTCTGCTGCCATGCCTTTCTAAGTTGATCGAGTATGGCATGAAAAATGAAATGTTTGCTACCCCAAAATATGCATAGAGTCCTGCATGCATATCAAATCGAGTGTTTGTAGTAAGGCAGAAAAATTTCATTACAAATGAATTTATGATAAAAGCAGGAGTTACATAAGGTATTGTGTTAGGACCAACTCTATACATGTTATTTACTGCCGACATTTCAACAAGTAGTCACATTGTTACTTAGACTTTTGGTGATGACACTGCCGTAATCAGCTTCTCCCGTTGCTCAGTTAAAGCTTCTGCAGGCTTGGATGCTCATCTTAAAAGCCTTCAGGAGTGGTTATCCAACTGGAAAATTAAAGTCAATGAGGGGAAATGTAAGCACATTACATTTACACTGAACAAACGGACTTGCTATCCAGTAATGTTAAATGGTGTTACAATTCCTCAAACTCAAGTGGTAACTTATCTTGGCGTTCATCTGGACAGATGGCTCACCTGGCGGAAGCAAATAGAAGCTAAAAAGATATATATGAAACTAAGGGCTCAAAGTCTTCACTGGCTAATCAACTCTAAATCTGGACTGAGACTTGAGTAGAAGGTAATGCTGTATAACTCTGTTATTACACCAATTTGAACTAATGGTTCTGAATTGTAGGGCACCGCGAGCGCGAGTAACATTGAAGTTATACAAAGAGCACAATCCAAGAGTTACAATAAAACCTTATTGTTAGCCCTATTCATATATATAGGAGATGCAATAAATACGATAAATGGCAGTTTTTTAGTGCTTTTAAATACTTCGCCTGCTATCTCCGCTGACTCCAATTCTGCCACCACTCCGATTCAATTTTAGCAGCCTCGCGTCATGCACTTTAACGTTTCTCAATTGTAGCTTCTTTTGGCACAATTCCTGTACCGCCAATTTTTATTTTTTACCTCCTCCAATTTTTTTTCAAACAATTCATTTTCAGTTGTTAAAGGCTCAATTTGCGCTTCAAAGGAATGTTTTAAGTCTTTGACAACGAAATGCAATATTCCCTATATTAGTGAACAATTGGTCACTAATAATACAAAATACAGTGAAACTTCACTATAGTGAAAATCTATACAATGAAGGTCGCCCCATTATGAATTGATTTCAAATACACAGCTTTTTCGTTCTACTTTAAGTGTTTTTCGATCTCCTTACAATGAATTTCCATAGAGTGAATTTTTCTTTGCTATGAACAAATTTTACACCAGAAAATATAATTCTCAAGCATTTTTGTCTCGATAGAATGAATTTTTTCAAACAATTTTCTGTTTCGCAAGTGGAGAAAAGTCCCATAACTAACAATTTTGTCAACAGTTGCTTGTGTTCAAAGAACAAAATGAAAATGTCGCAGTGAAGTAGCATTTCTCTTCAAAAAAGTTATTGATAATTAATAAAGTTGAAAAAGAACGAACAAGAAATGAGATATTGCTAAGTTGTTTGGAATTCTTCCCAGCACCTTATCAAATATTTAAAAAAATAAGGCAGTGATTGTAAAAAATGTAGAAGGCGAGAAGATTAAGCACAAAACGCAAGAGGCTTCGATCCTGTCTTTTTGAGGATATTGATGAAGCAATGCTAAAATGGATAACCGCTGCACGTATTAGGAATTTTCCTATATCTGGAATATTAATAAAGCAAAATGCCAAAGAGTTCGCTGATGCAATGGGACACGAAGGGTTTGAAACAAGTACAGGATGGTTGGATAAATTCAAAAAACGGCACGGTATTATTCAAAAAACCTTATGTGGGGAAAGTGCTGATGTCAACATACAAGATCGTGATGAATGGGTAATGAACGTTTTGCCAAGATTACTATAAAGATATAATCAAAACGACATCTTTAATGCCGATGAGACTGGATTGTTTTTTAAATGTTTACCCAATAAAACACGGGCATTTAAAAATGAGAAATGCTTTGGTGGAAAACAGAGCAAAGAGAGAATAACTGTTCTGGTAGCATGCAACATGACAGGATCGGAGAAGCTTAAACTGCTTCTAGGAAAGGCCAAAAATCCACGATTATTTAAAGGAATAAAATTTCTAGATGTGGATTATGAGTTTAACAAAAAAGCATGGATGAAAAGTGAAATTTTTACGAAATGGCTTTTGCAAATGGACAAAAAATTGGCTTCTCAAAATAGGAAGGTTTTGCTTTTTATTGATAACTCCTCACTCCTAAGAATGTAAAAGATAAATTGCTAAATATTGAGCTTGCATATTTTCCTAAAAAGATGACTTCGTTAATTCAACCAATAGACCAAGGCATTATCTATAATATGAAACAACATTACAGAAAGCGAATTTTGTCGAACATATTGACACAAATGGAAGAGAACAAATCTGTTGTGGCCATAGATTTACTCCAAGCCATTCGAAATTTAAGCACGATTTGGAATATCTATGTAAAGCCAGAAACAATTGCAAACTGTTTCAGAAAGGCAGGATTTTCGAAAGATGACATGCATACTCCAACACCGCATTGGGATGAAGAGGACTTTCTTCCATTATCCGAATTGTCTGCTCTACAGTCTTCATGAGTAACGTACCGACTAATGTGTTTGAATCTCTAAATGTATAAGAATGTTTTGCTGAGGAAGCAAAATGGAAGAATATAATTCAAACTAAAATAACTGATTATTTTAAATAAAAGTGGGAAAAAATATCATAATTTCTGCGTAAAGAAGTTTCTATATAATGAAGTCATTTTCTGGTCCCGTGCGAATTCACTATAGGGAAGTTCGACAGTATATTTAGCCTAAACTAAGAAATAATAGCTGACTATTTTTCGTGTATACTAACATTTTATACAATATATTCAGCTGAAACAAAGAAACAATGTACTCACGCATGGAAAATAATCAAAACGAACAGCTATCGTATTAAAAAATCTTACAAATTTTGTTACATTTTCGCAACATGATTTTCAATAACCACAACTACTACGCCTCAACAATAAGATCCCTACTTAATACAAAATTCCCCAAAATAAAACTCATCTGGGCTCCCAGCCACACCAACATCATAGGCAATGAAAAGGCAGATTTAACAGCAAAGCTCGCTACTAAGTTACCACTTATATACACACCCAACTACAACATAAGGGACATTGTTAATACTCTCAAAAAACACATAAATCTTGAACACATCGCCATGCTAAAACACATCTCCAACTGGTATAAGCTAATACACTCTCCAAATACCACTTCCACGACACTTTATCATTCCCCAACTTTTAAACTTTTATCTAGACTTGATCAGATAAAGTTTACTAGAATCCGACTTGGTCACACAAACTTAACAAACATGCACCTCATCGAGAAAAACCTAAATAACATCTGTCCCTTATGTAATAACGCTCCTAATAACATTCACCACATTATCACATCCTGCCCCTCATTGCACCCCCTCAGATCATCCACATTCGCTAATATAGACCCCATCTCATTCATTTCCGATCCGTCCTCTAACATTAATCTTATTCTTAACTTCTTTAAAAAAGCCAATCTGTACAGTAAACTCTAAACTTAAACTTAAGCACTTATTTAGTCACTATTATTATTATTATTATTATCATCATTGTTATTTAAATATATATCTTTATTAGCTGAAGGCACTGGCAGCCATGGCTAATTTTCTGTTAACTTCTAGTTTTAACTTTAAGTTAGCATTATATAAATAAATAAATAAAATTTTCAAATACTTCTACACCAATTGTTGTCCAATTTACATGAAATATAACATAAGTAAAGTAATTACCCCAAATTTATATGTTCTAAAGTTATTCGTTTACTTTAGTGAACTCATTTTGAAATTTTTTTAGTTAGTTCACGATATTCACAGAATAAGAAACGATGATCCAATCTTTATTTCAACACTGTATTGGATTCGATTTATTCAAAACTATTTCAAGTCCAGTGCAATGTTTAATACTACAGTTTAGTTTAAATAAATTAAAAAACTCTATAACATTACTAAGGACACGGCCAGGAAGGTGTACATTATTATTAATTTGTCCGTTTTTTCGCGGCAAATGGTAAGTGAAATTGTAAAGTAACGTCACGTTTCTAACAAGGATTGTAAGTATCTAATGAAACGTAATAGATAGGAAGTAAAAATTTTTACTATAACATTTCTTCTGTACATGTATGTATAGATTCTTGATCAGCTCGATGAAATGAGTTGTTTCAGCTATATGCTTCTGTCCGCATGTATGTATGCAAACTACTAGAATTTTTTTTTCTTTTTTGTGTTATCTATCTGAAATTTGAACAGTATAGGTGTCTGACCCATATTCAACAACCGTGTAGGTTTCAAAACCCTAGGATTACTGGATCGTTTTTAATTTGTCCCATTAGACACATAACTCCTGCAGAAGTTGAAATGCAGATCACAAACTTTCAATATAAAAAATCCCCTGGTTTTGACAATATTTATGCGGAGGTGGCCAAGTATAAAGGAGTTTTGTTCTTGGTGATGGTATTCAATGACACACTGAGGGTTTGCGATTTCCCCTGCCAGTGGAAGTCTGCTGTAGTAATCATGATCCCGAAACCTGGCAAGCCGGAGAGTCTTGTCACATCATTCAGACCGATATTCTCACACATCCTCCAAAATATTCGAGAGAATATTTTTGTGTAGATTGTTGGAGGTGGTGCCATCCCGAATCATCAGTTTGGCTTTAGAGCTCAACATGGTATACCAGAACAATTGCATAGAGTTGTCCATCACATTCTTTGTGCGTTTGAATCAAAAATATATTGCTCTGCTGTGTTCTTGGATGTCATGCCAGCCTTCGACAGAGTATGGATAGATGGACTACTGCACCAACTGATAAGACTTCTTTCAGGTAAACAATATCTTCTGCTCAAGAGCTTTTTGACGGATTGAGCTTTCTTTGTAAAAGTTCAAGATGTAGACTCTGCCATTAAGCGCATCAAGGCTGGTGTACCGCAGGGCAGTGTTCTTCCGCCAGTTCTTTTTCTCCTTATTCACGGCGGACATGCCGATGTCAGAATATGATAATTTGTTGGTAGAAACTTATGCAGATGACATAAAGAAATTATTTTTTGGCTCTTCGAGTTTAATTTCTATTTCAAATGTATCTTTCAACTTACTTTCGTGTTGTATTTCAATCATTTCTTCTTGAATTTCATCAGCCACCTCAGAAACGTAGACAATGAAAGGATTACGGATCAGTTTCTGAATACCTTCGTCCTCGCAGTCATCGCATCACATTCTACAACAACAACCCCTAAATGTCGTATAAATAAGCATCCGATTTTAAGATTGTAGAAATCTGCCTTCTTATTTCTATCAAATTTATTTCTCATTTGTGTTGGGTCCTCCTGATTTTCGGTTCCACCCAAGCGAGATTATGAAATCATAACAACTAGGAAACCTGATTGAGAACTGTACGATTGGCTGACCTTAGTAATGCATTATTATATTACGAAATTTTATACTGAAGTCAGTAGTGAAGTTAGTTTTATCAAAACAATTTCTTCACATTTTATATTGGTAATACAGAGTGGGAAACAGAGAGGGAGAAGCGGAATCAACAAGCCAAATAAAAGTTCTGAAATAACATGCGCATAAATGTGTGTGTGCCGTATGCTTTTCCACAAAGCCAAGTAATTTGTAAAGCTTTCAGCGAGAGAACATTCGAATTTTAGAGAGGAAAGAATGAGTTATTTTTGGATAGTGGGAAAAGCATGCCAATAGTGTTTTTCATATAAATGTATAAAGCAACTGATGATTTTGATGCTGTTGATGGGGGGGGGTGTGGGGCTATGTGAGTTGTGGCAATTCTGAATGACTGACTCTTCGTTTCATTTGTTGTTTTGGCTCGTGCGTTTGTTCGTTCATTCATTCGGTAGTTCATTCGTGCGTTTTGTTCGTACCTTCTTCGTTCATTCATCGGCTTTTCATCGGATACTCTTGTGTTTTGTTTTTGTTTTTATTTTTGTTGTTGGTATTGTAGTTGACATCGCGTGCGTTTTTCTTACGTTAAAATTCGTTGCAAATTAATAGACGAATGCAGTCAGCGTCGGTATCTGCAGTGGGTAACGTGTTCGCTTCGTCGGTGTCTTTTGACCCATTTGAATAGCGGATAGTAAAAAAAAAAAAAAAAAACAAAACAAAAAGAATTGGAGGAAAAACGGAACAAGTGTTTCGCGTCTAACGGTACATTTATACGTAATACGATACACGTTTGAACGTTCATTCATTCTTTTACTTCTTCATTCGTCTGTTTGTTGATTCTTGATCCATTCATTCATTATTATTGTATTTTGTTTTGCTATAAGTTTCGTAATTTCACTACATTTTGTTATTGTTTTTATGTTGCCTGCCACTTTCAAAGTTATTGAATCACTTGTCGGCATCAACATAACCATCGGCATCTTTATCATCACAGTCTTGTTGTCACCCATCATTATAGTATTGTACATTGTTGTTAATCGGTGCGAGCCGCGTTTTCTTCTTGGCGCGCTTCTTTTAAACGCAAAATATGAGAAAATCGCATGAAATCTACAATTTTCAAAAGTGAAAACCTGTGGAAATTTTTTTTTGTTTTTTTTTTTTTTTTTTGTTTTTATCACTTATTTCTCTAATGCGATTGTTATGTCGTTTTCTATGATGTTTAAAACATGTGGCATGATGCATTGATCTGCAGATTAAATGTCATCATAATAAAGTTAAATAAAAAATAAATCATTTATTGCAATTTGTTGTAAATTAAATTTTAAAAAATAAATAAAAATGAATTTTGTATAATAAAAGCGAGAAGAATTGAATTTTAAAATAAAAGGTAAGATTATTTGTATTCCAATTCGCATGATCAACAACTTATATTATTATATATAATGCACAAGAAATATTCGATTAATGGAGATGCCTTCAAGTTATAGAATTTTTTTTATTAAAACTAAGCACTCATATTTTTGTTTACTCCACTCTACGTCAATTATTTAGTCTGTAATTTATGGTTAAACAATTTGATTTCATTTTTTTAAGTTTCAGTCAATAATTTCTTCCTCCGAATCCTTGTTATGATCTTCCATGGCTTTTAAATTCGGCCTTATTACAATAGTTCTGAGTGTCATTAATCGGCACTTCGAAATAATAGTGGGACTCAATTTGTTCCATCATTAATTGCCAAAAATAATTAAGAGTATATCATCATTGTCCATCACATGTGAAGTAGTGTCCAACTTCAACTTCTTCTTCTTTAAGCAATTTGTTGTCCTGGTAAAATATCATTTGACGTCTCTATACCAAAAATGTTTTCATAATCTGAAATTTTATCACAAAATTCTATATGCATATATCAGGTCTGCTGTTCAATTTGATATAAGTTGTTCAATTGTATTGCCTAAAATTCTTCTACGATAAAATAAAAGTCAATAATGGGTTTTACATACAATAATTAATGTCATATGGAACATGGGGGCTCAATAGGTTTCATTCATTTAATAATAAATATACTGAAATGTGAGCCACTGCTGGCATGGACGTTTAATCGAAACTAAAAATCTTTTATTTTTGGCAAAATTCTACTTAGTTTATCGTTTTAACTTTTGTTAAATTAATTTTAATGATTCTCTTTGAATTCGATATATATTTTATGGATCAATTTACATATTTTTGGAATAAAAATCGGTATCTTCACTAATTAACGCAAATTTATTTTATTTATTTAATGGTTTTATGAGATTTGAGAACTCCAGAGAATATAATATATGGAAAATCATTCAAAGTTTAGTTCGCACAATTTCGATATCATAACCGACAATTTGTAATATGTTTGATTGGTTTGTTAAAATATCATTTCAATGTATTTTGTTTTGTTTGTTTCTATCCTCATATGATATTTTTTTATATATTTCTTAAGATAGTCGATCATCTGATAATGAGAATGTGATTTCTGTATGTGGTGGGTGTACTCATTCTATTTTGTAAAAATAACGATACGAAAAGTCCTGTAACCTGCTAGTAAACATGGCTCTTACTTTTTTATTAACATCTTTAAGGTATCAGCTAAGTCATGAGTTTTACTTACATTCTTTCAAAATTACTTTTTGATGGGAAACATATTTTGTTTCTGTACAGTACATTTTATATTTTCGCCATCGTCTTCGCATCATAATGCGCAGTGGTGCGATCAGTGATGTGCTATAAGTATTCAGATGAGTGACCAATTGGGGTTAAGAAATAATTGCCAATACAACAAACTCATTTTGGGCCAAGATAATTAAGGTTTCATAAGCCTAATAAAATATGAAAATGAGCAACTTTTTAATTGCATTGAATTTTCAAAGGTAGTTCAGAGCTAAGTCGTTTTTTTTTTTTTATTGTTCATCATCACGAAATCAGTATGAAACACATATAGTTAAAGTGTTTCACATCATGGGCTCGTGAGTGCGAATCACCCTTACATTTTTTTTTTTACCTTTTCATGCTTTCTAGACCAAATTTATGGATCCTGATGATCAGAGATTAGCATAGTCGCCTTTGGATGGGTTCCCAATGTCTCCAAATCATATCTCGCTCCATCGGTTATACTTGTTATTCAATACTTTAGTAACTTGTAAAACTTACTCTCTCATTGGCAGGGAATTTTTTTTTTAAAGATCGATACAAGATAATAGGGTCGAGATCTAATGTATCTAAAACTTATGTAAGAGAGCAGTATATTGAAATTATGTATGTAATATGTATCTAATAAACAAATTGAGGGAAGAAAAACTCCTGCTAGTATAAGCACAAATTTTAATCTAGAACCAATCATACATTATTTCAGTCCTATCAAATTCACAATAGTTTATTCGATTTAATCATATTCAATTCTTTGCGTTGCAGGAAAACTTGGAACTTTTCGTAAAAATTTTAACAAATTTTTCTTATTTGCTATGGAAATTTAAATTTATTATTAAACTATTCGTACGTATGTGGCGAATAGAAAAATAAACTCGAACTTTTATGGGCCAATGAGACCAATAATTCTGATTTAGTTATAATAGAATATTCATTTTTGCAGAAACCATAGAGATTAGTTTATACATAGAAAGTCAAAAATGAGCAAATGTAATAGATTTCTTTTTGCATCAACTCTGGGGTTTGCGTAATGCAACTTAAGAACCGATGTAGTAAAACTAACTTAGGACTGCATTGCTATGGTTAATTTGACTGTAATTTTCTTCTTTAAATTTATATTGTAGTACAACTTATATTCTTTAAATTTTTAACTAAATGTAATTTTGATTTTTTTGTCTTTTCAGTTTAATTTAAACATATTTATGAAGGCATAATTCCTGTTTCCGTTGCATCATTTAATAAACAATATTTATTGGTATTTTTCTTCAATTTTTTTTTTTCATTTTTTTATTTTTATTATTGTTATTTATGGATATGAACAATATAATTTTTCTCTGTTTTTAATTGCTATTAATTTTCAGTCATTTCATTGAAGTTAACACTTCCGTTTACACAATCCCCAGATGGATAGTAGTCATGTGTGTGTGTATACAACTACAAATTTGTATTATTGTAAATATGGAAAGAAATGAAAAAAAAAAAAATAAAAATAAATGTTAACAAAATAAAATCTATAATCATTTATTGCATATCATTTTCAATACAAAAGTTCATTTAACAATTGGATATAGGTTTATCAAATTATTCGAATAAGATCAACTGGCAACATATTTAAATAAACATAAAAACGAATTAAATGCAATATTTTTAAATGTCAAACACATATTTATTGTCTCTCGAAACTGAATGAATTACAATAGAATTCATTTATTTATTTATAAATAGTTTGGATGTACAATATATTTAATTCTACTATTTATTATTATATGTGTACATTCAATTGTGTATTTGATGTCTAACAGCAAAAATGCTACCTTACATTTCAAATAACAAAAATTTTATACAACATCAAATGTTAAGTATATTTTTAAGTCGATTACTTCAAAAGAATATTTACACAATCATAAGACCAAGAGAGCTGTGAAAATGTTTTCCTGGCATGTATAGTTTTGAAATAAAAGAGAAAGAAAGGAAAAAGATTGAAGACCTTAAAAAAATATAAACATAAATTAGCCCTTAACCCGAGAAACTTTGTTAAGGTTTCTTCTGAAAGACAGAGAGAAATTCCAAATTAATTTCTTATTTCAGTTTGTTTTCTTTTTTCTAAACACATTCATTTTACTTCGTTGTAACATGTTTATTTCATGTAATGAAATGTTATCTACAATCTTTTCTAATTAAATAATCAAACATTTTTATTGTCTAATATAAATACTATTAAATGTCACTCATCTTTTTCTTTTTCTTTAAATGTCATTTATTAGTTATTTTATTGTTATTATTGAATGCAATAGAAAAATACTCAATTGAATCATATATTGTAAAGAAATCATCACATGACGATGATGTTAAGCCAAAAGTAAGTTTATTAAACACATATATGATAACCAATGAATAATTAAATACAAATCAATAAAACAAGACAAAATATAAACCATAGCATATTGAAAAAGTATGTTGGTTCCACTCTAGATAATAAACTTGACATGCTTATATAAAAATTCATAATGTACTATGTACAATAGTTTAAATGGCAATTATTCACCCAATTTTTTGAAAAAGTTGTCTATATGAAATACTCAATACTCTGATTCGTCATTTGACGATGTTTTAAATTTATAGAGTTTATAGAATTTGTTATTTATAGGTTCTATATTTTCCTTCATTAATCGAGGAACTTTATTTATGTTAAATTTATAATCTGTGTCGCAAATTTCAAAATTTAGTTGGATGAGACAAAAACTGTCGCACAAACTTCATAGTATGTGTTACAAACATCAAGACAAAGTGTTATAGTCCAAATTCATGTAAAAGGTATAAAATAATGTCAAAATGGCAATCAACAATATTTTCACAATATTCGATAAAAATTTGATATTAAATTTGCGAAATTTAGTATAATATTTTTTTTTAATTGCATTTTGTTTTCGTAATTTTTATACTCTTCGTACAGTTAAGTTATAAGTTTGTTATGAAGTTTGTGACAGGCAGAAGGAGATATCAAAGACCCCATACTCCTCCCATACAAACCACCCATTTAAATTTATGTTTTTATCAGAAAAACTTTTTTGTTTTCAATCCTATCGAACTGAAACTTGGACACTATAAGTTTCCGAGATAAAAGCAGTACATTTGACGGAACCAGCCGAATCGGAAGACTAGTGCTGGTACCTCCCATACAAACCACCCATTTAAATTCAGAAAAACTTTTTTTGTTTTTTGTCCTATTGAACTAAATTGCAAGACTCTAGAATTACTGGATCGTATAGCTCCCATACAAACTCAAACCCAAATTTAGGTTTTTATTAGAAAAACTTTTTTGTTTTTTGTGTTATCGAACTGAAATTTGAACAGTATAACTGTCTGACCCATATTCAACAACCATGTAGATTTCAAGATCCTAGGATTACTGAATCATAAAGCTCCCATATAAATATTTCGGTCTCAGTGTTGGAATTCTCTATGTGTACTGACTATACCCTAAACATAATTAAATATTTCTGAATGCTCTGTCACAGAGCGTAGGCAAAACGTGTAGGGCTTATCAACTTCAGCAAAGGCGAAGTTAAAATTTTTTTTTTACTTATTATTATTCTCTGTCATTTTTAGTTTTTGTTATTTTAATATTGTATTTTGTTTTTAAAACAAAACTTTTGACTCACTTCTCTTATTTATTTGACAATAATTATTTCAACATATTTAAAATAAAAAAAACAAATCAATAAACAAAAATAATACACGTAATTTAAATGAAACTACAATAAAATAAACATAGAAAATATATAAATTTAAAAAGGAAAATGAGGATATTTTTTTTTGTTAAATAAATACAAACCCTTGTATTATAATATGCATATGTACACAGAGCAAATCATATCAATTTTGTAGTATTTTATTTATATGCTAAGATTTTAAGTATTTCAGAGATCCGATCTGAATCATTTTACAGATCAAAGATGATATTATGATTTACTGCTAAATGATATATGCATATTAATTCTTACACCTTTTTAATCTTAATTTTAACTCTTGCGTATTTATCTAAAATTAGTTAATGGCTTATACACCTATCCCCCGATTTACACGGTAGATACGTTCCTCGGAAAAACGTGTAAATCGAAAAGTAAAAATTTTCAAGTCAAAACCGTGTAAATCGAAAAGCTTGCAGAAAATGCATAATTTTGCTATTTAACAGTTGTGATTTTTTTCAGTATTTTTAGGTGCACAATTTTTTGCAATTTTTTCCAACAGCAATTGAGCGTTGTTTGCTTAATCGCAGTGTATGATAAGGCGATATGCTTCACACAGTCTAATATTGTAAAATTTTTCCAAGCACTAATAACTGTTAAAGATTCATTTTTCTCCATTTGTTCCAAAATATATGTAAAGGCTCGTTTTATGTACAAAGCTTTAAAAGTAGAAATTATGCCTTGGTCCAATGGTTGTAATAATGAAGTTGTATTTTTTGGTAAAAATTTTACTTCAACGTTTTCATATTCTAGATCTTGTGGGTGACCCGGCGCATTGTCAATTAACAAAAGCACTTTAAAAGGCAATCCCTTTGAACCTAAATATTTTTTGGCATCTGGGATAAAACATTCATGAAACCATTCAGTAAACATTGCAGCAGTAACCCACGCTTTCTTATTAGCCCTCCAATAAACGGGAAGATTATTGATGTTTACTCCTTTAAAGGCACGGGGCATTTTTGATTTGTTAATCACTAATGGTTTCATAATATAATCTCCTGAAGCATTGCTACAGAAAAGAATTGTTATGCGATCTTTTGCTGCTTTATGACCACTAGCCGATTTATAAAATTTTGAGACATAAGTCCTTTCAGGCATTTTTTTCCAGAATAACCCTGACTCACCTGATCAGGGGTGTATGAATTGTCGTTAATAATTTCTGCAAAATTTGATGGATATTCTTGGGCTGCATCTACGTCGCCAGAAGCCAGTTCACCTTTTAATTTTAAGCTGTGTAAAGAATGTCTTATTTTAAATCTTTCAAACCAGCCATGACTTGCGAAAAAATTTTGCTTCTTTTCAGTTGAAGAAGAAGATCCAAAATTTCGATTTTAGTTTCTGAAGAAATAACTTTTCTTTTAACTTCTTTCGACATTATAAGCCTATAATTTTTTTTAATTTATGTTAATTTATAATATGTAATCTAAATTATGCACTCACTTGTAATTTACGAATATGGAAAATTAAATCTTTCTGAAACTGTGAAACTTTCACTCAAATACAATTTTCCGTAGATAAAACTTTAATTTTATGCGAAGAAATACAGACACAGTGTGCATGTGCAGCAAGTCAGCACATAAGCTCGGGAATCCCCGTGAAATGTGTACACAGCGCACGTGTTCAAACACAGTAGCATTTAGTAGAGTGCGATAAAAACAAAAAAAACTTAGGTGTACTTTTATATGATTGTCACTCTATAACTTAATTTTCCATATACAGTGAGACTTCTCTTAAACAAACTCATAACGAAAATTGCACTATAACGCAGGGACTTAATTGTCCCACAAATTTGTTATTACTTAATATGCAACTTAATTATTTTTTTCTCTAAGTCATAAAGAAACATTATCATCATCAACTTTTTTGAGTATGTTGTTTGGTGCTAATGGAAAAGTAATTTCATACAGTGAGAGTCATGTTTGAACAATTTTTTTTTATATTACAAAGCAACTTTACTTTAGCATTGTTATCCATTGTTATTGATCAACATCTTGTCATCTTTCGGGTAAAAGTATAATCTCGTCTTAATAGAAATTCGGGGATTTCTGATCACATACCTGAAGCAACATCGTTTTGTGGTCATCTAGAGAATTCATTGCAACGCCACCAAGATAATTCTGCATGGATCGAAACCATGTTGGGTGCATTAACACTTCCCAACCATGTTGCCACAATTTTTGCCGGGTCATAGCAGGCTATGAAATTTCTATGGATCAATTGCTGCCGTTTTTTTCGCAACACTTCACTTACCCTTTTTAGTTGTTAACAACAGAGTTTTTTTTTATTTACCCAGATGAGAACAGCTCCTAACGCACAGGACCTTTGCAATCTCACCAAATGAGCTTCCCCGTAGAGCGTTTAGACTTTGCAGTTGCTTAGGCACGCTAACCTTTTATGGACCATGACATTTCTCGCATATTACTAATATAGATTACATATTTTTCGGCTATTATCAATTTAGACATTAACGATTCCAAAAAGTAGCGCCTCGGAAACATTTCATAATTTGAAATGCGATCAATAAGATTTTTTTCTATCAAATTGTGCATAGCTAGATACATTTGGCACGGAAAGGAAAACGCTATGCCCATATTGAGACTATACAAAAGGCGTCGACCGCAATTCTGAAGGACATTCCTACAGAACGGCTTAAAAATTCATTCGACATGTTAATTGATCAAGGAAAACGTTGTATCGATGCTCAAAGAGACCATTTTAAATAAAAGATAGTTTTGAGAAAAAGGAAAGAAAAGAAAAGAAAATTGTGTTGTTTTTGAAAAAGTCTCGTTTACTTTTCGATGGGGCTTGTATATTTTTTTGGAAGATCTGTTTAATTTAAACATTTACTAAATTTTCTGAGGGAGTATATTTACATTAGTGCAGGAATGCAATATGGGCTACTTAAGTCTATAAATTATTATACTCAAAATGGTAAGTTAATAAGTCAAGTGAGTGATGCCAATTGAGTCTTTTCGTATCTCTGCAATTATCTAATAGATTGACATTGACATTATTATGATATTCTAAACTTTTTATGTAGTTTTTACTGTGGCTAAGAATTTCTGCTTTCACTGTTGGTATGCGAAATGGAATCTCTTACGAACACTTTAGAATGTATTTAAAATAAAATCGTATGATGTTTTTTTTTACTTTTAGTTACTAAATTGCACAATTCTCAATTATTGAAACGAGATGTAAAGAAATACAAAAGTTGTACTTAATTGTTCTGACCAATTTTTCTGTAAGAAGATTAAACACCAATGTAGACAGTTCCTAATTCTTACATACTATAATACGACAATCAAGCAATTGCTTTCGAACATTACAAGTTGAATAGTTACTTCTACTATAAAGGGGTAGTAGTAATTGCCATGATCTAAATCTGCATAATTGTACCATCACCGACATGTTTAATCGTGGGCACCAAGTTTTTCATATCAAGGCCACCGCACAATTTTGTTTTCAAATACTTCATCATTCTTTGATCCCAACTTGATCTCATCTAACAAAATTACCTTTTCCCAAAGTTCTCGTGTCCATTGTATCTCATGAAACACATTTCTTTTTAGAAAGATAGAACTTGAAATTGTAACAAATAACACAAATAATTAAATTGTAATCAAAATAAATTTTTTATTCGATAGATCAATACATGGCATTAACATTCAAAAATGATTTCGTATCAATATGATAAGATGCATTTATGATGATTAGATTAAATTAAAATGAAAAGAAGGAAATTCTTTTAAAAAAAAACTGATGGTTTAATGCTTTTAGAAAATATTGCCCTCCCTCCACCAAGCTTGGGCAGACATCTACAATGTGGACGATAGAGACAATTATAATGTTTAGTAGTGTTTAAAAACATGTCTATCATAAAATCTTTACTAAAATATTCTCTGGAATCACAAAAATTATTGTATAAAACTTTATTTAGCAAAGAATAAAATGAAATGATATGTGCCTACTTTAAAATATTGTATTTTTAGAAAAAAAAAATCTAATACATATTGAATTTGGTCCATACTGATTCTAACAAGACCAATGAGCCTCTGCCAAATATATACCAAAAAAAAAAAAAAAAAAAATTGAAATTTCATCTGGGAAAGGTTTAGAGCATATTAACTTTTTACCCAATTAACAGCGCTTTGGCTTAGCGAAATCTTGGGCTAATTGTTAAGTGACAATTCTTAATGTTTCGAGCGAAACGCTTCTGTAGATAAAAATATGTATAAGCTGATTATTTATTAAAACAAACTTAATGTTTTCAATTGTTTCAATGTATTAATTGGAAAATAACAAGAAATTGGACAGCATCTCTTTTTTTCTTCATAATATGTAAATATTATTTATGAACATGAAACTGGCACTTTGGCAGCAATTTTTTCCCCTTGAGCGTTTTTTAAAAAATTCATTTTATCAATTCATAAGATATTCATAACATAAACTATATGATGTGTACATTATAATTCTCATATGTTCATTTCATAAAAAACTATTGTAGAAATTGTATTTTTTATACAAATTATTATTGTGTCATCATAGTAAAGTATTGTAAATAATTTGCATAGTTTAAATAAAATATTTACACAAAATATTATCCACAATAACGACGAATAAATATTAAATTTAAAAAAATTACCTACCAATAAAAAACAAGAAGCAAAAATGTTTCATACAAAAATATAAAAAAAAAAAAAAAAATGAAAAGGAAATAAAAAAAATAAACAAAAATGAAAATGTTAAAAATTCATAAATAAATAATAACATGAAACAAATTCCTTTAAATGTTTGACTGTAATTGCTGCATATCTTTCTATATCCTATACAAATTTTATTTATATTGAGTATGACAATTTTATTTTCTTCTGATGTTTGTAACAATAAAACAACAATAAAACAACATCACACAAATTTCATGATTTTTTGATTTCCTCCCGTCCTTGTCACATTTAATAGAATCCCCCTTTGGTGTGACGACACATACATACATACGACTAAGTTGCAATTTTACTCCTAGAATTGATTAAATTAAAACAGCAGCTTCAATAATTAAGACATCTGACGTCACATATATTATCACAATTCGTTGAATTGTCAAGAATTCTATTAATCAAACTGGTTTAAAAATTATGATGACTATAATGGAAAGGTCCAACAAACAATTGCACTAAGCTTTCGGAACCCAAATTGTAGAACTGATGAAGCTGAAATGATCTTAAATGACCTTTTTCAATTTTTACCAAATGAACACAAAATGCATATGCGAATTTCCAATATCCAGATATCGGTTCCAAAAGTATCTTATGTTCAAGGCTGGAACGAACCAAATACATACATTAAAAATTCATTGCAATCATATTTAAGAACGGTATAGTCTCGAATAATAAGCAAATTAATATAGATTTTTGGAAAAGGAATATAAACTAAAAATGACAAATTGTGATTTTCAAAAAACTGTATTAGTTAAGATGAAAAATGTATTCTCTTGTTGGGCTTTAGAAAGCCTTATCAAAAACCTATGCACTAAATTTAAGCTTTTATACTTTTTATGAAATATTAAAACTTGTTTTACAAGTATATTGTAGAATATCCAGCATTGAGTTTAGCCCAACTTTCAGTTGATTTATTTATAATCACACTAATGAAGAATATGTTTACTATTTGTAATCTTAGTTCCTTCTTTCTGTTTGTTACATACTTTTGCACAAACTTAATATGCCATGTAATTCTTGAATGGTTAAGGTATATTGTATATGATGAGTAAATATAATAAAATATTTGTGCAAAACAAAAGTCCTTCATAATATAATTTCATCAATTAGCTGAACAGAATTTGTACTCTGTACCAACCACCCCCCCGCACCGCCAAACTGAATGGGATATTAAGTTTATAATGTTACATCGGATTAAACATTTGTCAGGAAAATTAAGATCAAAGGTCTATACCATCAGACATTGGATGGAATGACCGTCACTTTTGCAGAAATTGAACTTGCACTCATCAATGAAAAAAGAAACCATTTTCAAAAATTTCATGTCCTTTCTTTCATTGTACATGCCAATTTAAGCTGCCTTTATTTTTTTCACTTATGAAAGGTTAATTTTCACTGAATTCTGCTTCTATACCAGTTCTATTTTTCGTTTGCTTAAGATATTCCACTATGTTGACGATAAAGTTAATATTAATTATTTTCCTTTTTTGTTTTTTATTTGATATAAATAATCTATATCTTCTATATCTTTACATTTTATAAAACAAAGTCGCATTTTCCTATATTCGCTTAAATCCTTAAAACTAGGCAACGTATTTTGATGCGGTTTTTTTTAATAGATGGAGGGATTGAAGAGGAAGGTTTTTATTTATAACAACATCCATTAAATAGTGGAGAAATACTGTTATTTTCACTATACATATACCTATATGCCTATCTATAAAATTAATGCAGTTGGCATAGTGTTATAACTCATGGAAAAAGCATTTACTGTCACTACAATATTCCAGCTTATCATTATTTACACAGCAAAGTTTCTTCAAATGTGATTTTAGATTTTTTTTATTTAAGTCTGATTATTACTATCAAGAAATTAGAAAGTCATGTCTGGAAGACGTCGTCGTTTGAACATAGATCGTAGTACAGTGAGTGCCAAAAGAGTACCTTCAGCAAGAGATGAAAAATCGTCAACGGAACGTGAGGCTCGCCTCAGTGAGCTTTGGGATAGTTAAAGAGCTGAGAGAATCTTCAGTAGAGCGTGAGGTTCACCGCAGCCGAGATAGGGATAGACATCGAATACAGAGAGCCAGAGAATCATTGGCACGAGTTACTAATTCATGGGTACATAAAGAAAATTCTGCCATGAATTACGATCCTTCGATTTCTTACTTGGACGATCGTATAGTATCAATAGGTACTATGTCAGTAGTGTGTGAACATTGCTTGGCATTGAAATTCAAGGACGAATCGAAAGACATGTGTTGCTTACAAGGAAAAGTGAAATTAGAAGAAATTCTCCATCCACCTGAGCAACTTCACTCTCTTCTTACGGGTGATCATCTATATATATATATATATAAATGAACTCAAAAAATAGTATGACCTCGCAAAACTCGAGAACGGCTGGACCAATTTTGATGATTTTGTTTTGTTTTTTTTTTTTGTTATACTCATGGAGTTACAGTCAGGTTCTTTGCTACATTTGAATCCGGTAGGTGGCGCTGTTGTCCAGATAAAGATAGTTTTATGAAGAACAAATGATTCTTAAAGTTGCTTAGGTTATAATAGAATATTAAAATATACCGAAAATTATTAATTACACATTTTACAACAAAGCTTTTTATAAGAAACACCCAATTAACGCATAGTGGGTGTAGCAACGCACGCCGGTTAACGCTAGTTTATGATATAAAATAGAGTTATACCTATAATTTGGATGAATTGTTTATTTTTTTTTTTAAACTACAAATTTAAAGACTTTATGAAAATTCAGTTTGAAAGAAATACAATAATTGGTTTTTAAATTATTTTCTATTCAAAAAAAACTTTCGTATAATAAATTGTTCAAAATGATGTATATTTACTAAATAACGAAAGTTAAATATTTAAAAATAAGAAACAAATTTTAACCTCGGGTCATCCAAGCTTATATCTACTTGTATACTTGTACACGAATATACAATAAAAAATTATCAAAGGAAAAAATGTAGGCTTATTTTGTCGACTCTAAGGCAGTATTCCATTAGGTGTTCCGTAAGTCCTTTATTTTCAAATAAGAATAACTATAAGTATCTACAAAATAGTAAGATTAGTTGCCGAAGGCTGTAGCAACACAAAATCTGCAGTTTGTATGGGAGACGAACTTTCAATTGAATTTGATATACTAGTTTCGGGAGTCAAACAGGTTTGTCACCATAGTTTTTCCCCTTTATTTAACACACTATCCGTCCCGCTGTAATTTACAAAATATAGATTACACAAATCTGTACTTTTTTGTATTCCTTCATTACCCAATTTTCTTTACAAAAATTGCTACCTTTAGCAATATAAAATATTTTTTGCTTCATTTTTTGATCATTTAAACGGTTTTGTTTCGTTGTTTTGTGGCGACGCATTATTGTTTGTTTCGAACTGATCAAATAATACACCAAGATAAAATCAGAAATAGTGGCATCTATCTAAGTTGGACATTCTATAAGTTAAACAGTTTGAGAGAAACCAAAAAATACACGGACCAACTGCTACAGATTTCGTCTAGCCTAAGAAATGAGTGCTTATCAGATCAAATTGTAACAGTTCTATTTGGTTTTGCAATGTAAAGTTTTCTTTGTTTGTCATTGATCAAATAATAAAAGTTGTTTATATATTTATAACTAAACCTACATACAGATTTGAAAGAGCAGCCTATTATATTTGGCTTTTAATAGTTTTGGAAAATGTCTAAACGCGGTCTTAATATTCAAGAAATTCAACGAGCTCTAATGAGCAGTGACGATGAAGCTGCCGCTGATGAGGATGAAGTTGACCAGCGTTTTGACAGCATTGAGGAGGTTTTGCTATCCGACAGTGAATCAGACGTTTGTTAAACTGCATCAGATTTGGAAGTTGAAATGAGTTCAACAGATTTGTTTGTGGTCAAAGACGGTACTGAATGTCAGTCAAAACCTTTTAATGCTGGGAAAACACCTGCTCACAACATTATAAAAGGAAGCTGCAATATTGCAATATTGCCTCCTGATAAACAAATCGAATCTATTTCAGATGCCTTTTCTCTACTCTTTGATAAAGAATCGATTGAAATAATCGTGGAATGTACAGACACATATGCTATTCAACAACTCGGTGGAAAATGGAAATGCGCAACCGATATAGAAATCCGTGCCAATATTGGATTACTGATTGAAGCAGGAAAACGGAAAAATGGCGTTGCAGATTACAAAGAATTTTGGGATCCATTGTATGGCAGTAAACTTTTTCGAGCGTGCATGTCAAAAAATAGATAGATATATAGATAAAGCCACAAGAAGTTATCGTCGATTGCAAGATAAATTTGCTCCAATATGGAATATTTGGAATATAATAATAAAAAACTTAAAAAAAGTTATATTCCAGGTGCCAACTTGACCACAGATGAGCAATTGATTTCATTTAGAGGCAGAGTACTATTTCGCCAATATATGCCATCAAAACCTGACAAATAAGGTGTGAAAATTTGATGGATTTGTGATAGTGAGACTAGCTATCCATTGTATGGTATTCATTATCTTGGTAAAGAAGGTGCCAATAGACAAACAAACTTGGCTCAAAGTGTTGTGAAGCAACCTTGTCAGTTCTACAAGAATAAGAACAGAAACATAACATTTGATAACTACTTCAGAAGTTTCTATTTGGCTTTATATCTTCATTCAAAGCGTTTGACATGTGTAAGTACTTTACGTACAAATAAAGCATGTATTCAACCAAACTTTTTACCGAGGACGCCTGAAAGGAACCTTTTCGGATTTAGAAAGAATATGACTCTGGTGGCGTAGATAAACTTGATCAAATGTGTCATACTTTCTCTACAAAAAGAGAAACGCGGCCTACCGCACAATTTTATAATTTGATTGACGCTTGCGAAATAGCTGCTAAGGTAATATGGAAGTCATTATATACGGACTGGACTAAAGTCAAAAAAGGTACGTCACATTAACTATTTTTAAAGGAATTGACTCGCGAACTTATAATGCCAAATATTAAAAATAGAAATTTGAAAGGGTTATCGCGTAACAACATAGCAACAACATCAAAGCCTGCTCATCTTGCAATTCTATCAGACGATATTCAGACTATGTTACAAAATCTCAAAAAAAAATGCAGTAAGTGGAATTTAGAAATTAACATAAGTATGTAAATATGAAGAAGAAGAGGTGCTTTTTATAAAAGGAAGGAGATTGTCCGAAAACGAGAAGTAGTAGTTTTTAAAGGTGACCAGACACCTTTGCTTGGTATAACTAAAACATGGGTATTATGTTTCCTCCAAAATTTAGTTTCCGGAAATATATTGAAAATAGGAAATGTGTGGCAAAGATTAATAGAAATTCGACCTGAAATAATTTTCTAAGTAAACTCCTCCGACAGAATGACAACAAAGACCACCATCACAAACCACCACCAACACCGTCATATAATCCTATTTTACCACATTTCCGTGAAAGATTAACACAAACTCCATCACTATCAGAGAGAAAGTCAGAAAATATCCATTTAGAGATGAATTCATAGATTTTTATGAAGTAAAATTTCGATTTGAATTATTTTTTTTTAGTTTAAGGAACCTTTTGCCTCACATTTCATTTTATTTTCAAAATTTGTCGTGTGATTATCTAAACTAAAAGAAATAAAAACAATAAAAAAAAAAAAGAATCGAAACTCTCCAATCATCAAAATGGATATTTTGGGTCTTATAATGAATATTCTGCATTATCTGGGTCACCGTACGCATTCAATATTTGCGGCTTTGTATGGAGAAATCGCTTTCACTGTATCGCTATTCATTACTGGTTACACCGTGGCCTTGCAGGTACTTATTGAAAGTCAAAAAAATTATTCGAGCCCATCTGGCAACGGTTCGATGCAAAGTATGCGAAATATACCACTTAACTTATTATTTTTAATGGCTGCATTGAAGACTAGCATCATACTTGTTTTGACTATGTGGCAATGGGCCCATGAGCAACAAAATGGGCAAAAGTCTATTGAATTAATTACGCGTCGGTATCGTCGTTATATTGTTATGCGACTTCTGGCGGAATTAGATGAAAGCGGTAAAAATTCGTCACTGGAAACAATTCATAGAAATCTTCGTTTGGCTGTTGATAGATATCGTCGTGATATTCGCATAATTTTTGAGATTAATGATGTTCAACAGCATATGCCTCCTGAAGAATTGTTGTATGTGAATCAGGACCATGAACAGGAATTAATATCTAAACGATACGGAAAATTAACGGTCGAAGAAATCAATAATATTATTACTAAAACATGTTCAATATAATATATCAGTTTGAAGGGAATGGTTTTACTGCTAAAAATGTCAATATCTAATTGGTGATGGATGAGAAACTTGAAAAGTAATAAAAGATGAAAGATATTGTTATATTTCTATTCGCTGTTCATACTTATAAAATTATTTTTAAACTGTATTTCTAATAAATTCATATAAGGATAAAAATTCGGAACATAAGATTTGTTTTGGTATTTTGTACGTTATATCATAAGTCATATAGATTCTGGTGTACGCCGGTCAAGATATTTAAGGTCAAATATCTGGCTTTCTATGATTTGATTGACATTTAATGTTAAGATAAAAGCTGTAGAGAATAAAATATTAAAAGTCACTTCAGCAAAAAACAAAAGGGATGAGAAAGAACAAATGGGAATCCATGGCTTCCTGCGTTTACGCAATTATAATCGTTTTGTTTAACATGAAAAAGAATTATTTTGGTTTCACAACAATTGTTTTAACTCATTTTACCCATGAACTAGCAAATCATGGGATGCAACAAAAACAGCAGAGTTTGCGCATGTGCATGTGTTGGAAAATTGAACAGATTACAGACTTATTTTGGATTGTTCAAGCAGTACATTAAAGGAATACACAAATTCAGTCAAAAACTCATCCGGTGCATTTTATTTTGCTGTTCATAGGCAATCCTAGCTTCACCAGGAGCCTTATGTGCTTTAGTCTTTTCTTACACCAGTTTCACGTCTGCTATTGTTATTCGAGCATCTGCTCCAGTGATATCTGGATGTAATTTTATATTTCTCAACTGGTAAGCTAGTGTCCACAAATATCTCTCATCCCTTTCATAATTTATTTCGATATCCACATTTCTAAAATACTCATTTATTTTTTCACTGCAAATATGTTTAAAACTTTAGCCTTAATCTCTGTACTTGGACATTTTCTAGGCTAGTAATAATTTAAAATAACGTTGTTTTTTTTTACATTATAGCACTTCACATAATTATTATTTATGGGCACAATTGAAATGTTTCTTTTCTTAACACCAGGCACTAACGAATGTCATCATGTCAGTTTGCAGCTCTTAAATATGATGGTATAGTTAAGGTAAAGTTATTTCATTTGTTATCGTATCGACACCATATTCTCAAAAAATATTAACTTGTGCAGTGATGGATAATTCCGATTTTATCCCATACAAACAACCTCCCATTTCTCTTCCAAATATACTATTTCTATCTGATTTTAAGGCTTCACTTTGTAATCATGAAATATTTTTTTAAAAATATCTACCTTGACACAATTTCTGTACCGCCAGCATTTATTTTTTAACCTCATCCAATTCTTTTCTCAACAACTTATATTCAGTTCTGAAAGCCTCAATTTGCCCTTCAATGGAACGCTTTAGGCTTTGTATGTCTTGTTTCGTGGCAAGATCCTGTGATCGTCGTCCCGTATTGCCGGCATTATTAAGCAAAAGTAAACTCAGCTTGAAAAATAAAGTGCTGGTGTACAAATCGGTAATTGCCCATACATGGTTATATGCCAACCAGTTATAGGGTACAGCATCAGCAAGCTAGAACAAGCGCATCCCAATAATGCAAAATAAAACCCTGCGATTCATAACAGGTGCTCCTTGGTATATCCGAAATTCATAGTTACACCGAGACCTAAACGTCCCCTTTGTTGGAGATTCCATAAACTTTCACAGCAGCAGATACAATAACCGACTATCGTTTCATCCAAATCCTTTAGCAAACGCTCTTGCTGTGAATACAACTACTAGAAGAAGACTGAAGAGGCTACATCCACATGAACTTAAGGATCAGAAAATGTAACTACATAAATTGTGTATTATTCGTTATACTCGTACTAGTCACTGTTAAATATAAATAATCTCTTGTTACCTATTGTAAGTCATTGTTAAATAATATAGTCTTGTTTTCTAATGTTATAATGTTATTTTTAACTTGTAAGATATTGTCAATGTAAGAAATTCTTCTGTCACGGTAGTTCTCCCAAATAGCATTTAAAACCTCTCGTAATGGTAATTATTTTTAATAAAATATTTCAAAAAAGAAATATGTTTTGATAAGAAATTAAACTTTAATTAGTGGTTAAGAGTTTAATTTGGGGATAATATATGATGTTTTAAGGAAGTTGGGATATGTTTAAGATTTTCTGTGGATGGATCAGATCAGAAGGTGAGGTGTTAATTTCTGATGTGAGGAAGACAATCGTTTAAAATGATGCATGATTGTGATAGTGGTGTTATATATTTGGCACTGGTCGTTTTTGTTTCATTGAAAACTGTGTTCGCGGTTGAGCAAGACGTAGCCTCATTATTTAGAGTGCTATTCGTGAAAATTTATTCAATTGTATTAAAGATAAATATTGCATATTTTTTTGTAATTGCAATTGAAACAAATTATTATTGATCAAATGTGGCCCGAGTAAAATAAAAAGTCTTCTTACTTTTTGGACAATCCTTGCATATGTTGCATGTAATTTGTATACTCAGCTGTTCAAGAATATTTGTTTCACTTATCTATTTTACGTTTGTGCGAATAGATTTGTTGATGATGGTAAAGTCGGTGATGTGATGTAAGACTAGGGACCCAAACAATTTTGATATTTAATAGTGTTTAATTAACATTTGCCGCATCTTTGTTGTGTAAATGGACCTGTGTCTGTGTTTAGAACAGCGTCAATTACTGAAAACGAATCCAAGTGTTTGTGTATTTTACCACAATGCTAAAGTGGTACTTGTATAGCTTCAAGTATAGCAATTACATATTTCTGCTGAATATACTGATGAATACCTTGGTAGCATGACTAGTTTAATAACTGCAGTATTTGTAATTACCGAATAACCGATTATTTCGTTGTTTAAAGAACCATCTGTATATAAATAGGGATAGTTTTTTATTTTATTATAACAGTATACAAATAAAAATAAGAAAAAAAAAAAAAAATACTTCGGATATTCGGAACTTGTCATACTCTTCAAGCAACTCTAGGAAACATTTTTGCCTACGCTTCTGTGAATGAGCATAAATAAATATTTCATTATTCATTTGACTTATATTACTAGTAGAGATGCAGCATTCTTACATTGAGTCTGAAATTTTTGTATGGGATATATATACGATCCAGTAATCCTAGGGTCTTTGCATAGTTATTGAATATGAGTCATTATCCAAAAATTGGTATGATAATACAAAAAACAAAATTTAGTATGATAATACAAAAAACAGAAAAGTTTTTTAAATAGGTAAACTAAATTGAAACTGGGTTTCGTATTTTATCTATATGAAACAGATATCCAAGGGTCTTGAAACTTACATAGTGATGAACACAGATTAGCAACTTATACTGTCCATATTTCAATTCGAAAATACAAAAAAAAAAAATCAAAAAGTTTTTTCTAATAGGAACATGAATTTTAATGGGTTCTTTGTATAGGAGGTACCTCCTAGAGGTCCGATTTGGCTGGTTTCGACAGATTTGCAGCTTCTGATAAAAAGAAAAACTCATGCAAAATATCAGCACTCTAACTTAAAAAAACTGAGAGACAAGATTGCATACGTACATGAGGACAGACGGAGATGGTTTAATCAACTCGTCTCGTCGAACTGATCAACAATATAGGTATATGGGATCTCCGATGTATTCTCCTCATTAAATATAGCGGATGTTCTTTCATAATTATAGAATTTTAAGTTGAAATAAAACACAGATTAATTATGTTAATTGCCATTTCGAAAGACAATTCCTTGTCATTTTGTCTCGGCTGGCTAGGTGGAAGATCAATCGGGAAGTCCAATTTTCGATAAAGTTTTAACTGTATTGGAGTCCATATATCATTGATAACATGGGGAATGTCGTCTTCCAAGGCGCCGATTAGAGTAAAGAAAATCCTGATGCTATTGTCGAAATACTATTGCATCCTGGGAAAGTCACTATTTGGTATGCTTTATGGGTCGGTGAAATTATTCGTCATTGGGGATTTCGATTTGATTTTATGTGTTTTAAGGATGTAGGTATAAAAGAAAATATCACTATAATCCAACTAAAGTGACTTGAGTCACAACCGAGACTTTATAAAAATATTATTTATTAAACGGGGATTCAAATCGAAACCCTCCTTTGAGACCAAATGCTTTTAGTTTGATATTAACTCCAAATACTTATTGACTAAGAAACTATATCAGTTTATTGACATTAAAATCAATTAGAAATTATAGTAAAACAGAAATACGAGTAGGTAAAAAAATAGATAAAGAAAGAAAATAACGCATAAATGCTAATTTGACTTCCTGACCTAAACTCTCAAGCATTTCCTACAAAATTTCGATCCTTTAATTAGTCAATGATTAAAAGTAAAGTAAAATAAAGATTATTTAGTAACTACGTCATTTAAATTAGACACTCTAATCATCTGAAATATTGATAAATGTGTTTGCAAAGAAAACCTTAACTTCTTTCTTGAAATATTGAAATATTCATTTCATGATTCCATTCCGTTACAAATACAATATTAGACTAAAATGATATAAGGTTTTGTATTTGAATAAATTATATGATAGCTAAATAATGTACAATATTAAATAAGAGAGGAAGGAAGGAAGAAATAGAGAATAAAAGGAAGGATGAAAAAATTGTGTCATGCTTTGTTTTTATTATCCTTGTTGCTGTCGCTGTTCTTATTACTTTATTATTATTGTACACAACCTGTATACAACACTGAACTGAAACAATCATACAATTTCACATATCTTCATATCCTTGATCCTTTGCCAACAACAACAAACCCAACAATAAGCAATTCATGACCACCACCTTTTATACCCCAACTGCCCATTTCGCCATTTCTTTACCACCGCAGTAAAAGGCATAGCCACGATTCAATGTGCAACGTGTTTTTCCGGTTTAATACCTTTACATTTTTTCCTTTCTTCTCCTTCTCAATTTTCTTTCTTAAATTCCTTTGTATGTATCTTGGTGTTGTTATTGTTGTGGAATACCAATGAAAATGTACGTTAAACGTTCTATATAAAATGTGTTGGGGGTGTACATCGGAAGGACTATCAAATGAAAGGTACAATAACAACAAACATTTCATGCCGAATTCCAAAATTTCCTTTCTTCTTTTTCTTTCTTTGATTATATTTTCATTTCGCTTTTGCTTTCAGCTTATCTTTATGCATACAAGGTGCTCTATTAACAATACTAGTTGTCAGGATTACCGACATACTTTAGCATAAATAATTAAAGATCAATTTTTCTTAATGACATCGAACTTGTGACCACTTTGAGAATCGACACAAAAATGTATCCCCATTAAACGCAAATAAAATAGACCTGATATTTTCCACGAACTTTTATTTTAACCAGACGCAGTACATTTGTCGGAATCAGCCGGAATCGGAACAAATTTTTTGTTTTTTGTATTATCGAACTGAATGTCGACAGTATAAGTATCCGACCCATATTACTGGATCAAATAGTACCTACCGTACAATACAATTTCAACACTCAAGATTTTGTTCCCTATGGCTAATCATTTTTTATTAGGGTTCCGGACCCAAAGGGTACCAAAAGGAACCCTATTACAGAGACTTCGTTGTCCGTCCATCCGCCTTCGGGTCATTTCTAATAAACCGCAATCGTTAGAGAGTTGAAATTTTCACAGGAGGTGTAGTTCTATCCGCACATAAGCAAAAAATACTAAGACTAAAATATTTTCACAAACTTAAAGGGGTCCCCATACAAGAAACATTTTGGTTTGTATGGCAGCTATATTATTCAGTAATCCCACGATCTTGAAATTTGGAAGGTTGGTGGCTATACATCAGAAACATATATCCTCGAAATTTCAGTTTGATCGGATTGCTAGGGAGGGTACCTTCCATACAAACCCCCCTTAAAATTCAGGTTCTTATTAGAAAAACTTTTTGGTTTTTTGTTCTATCGAACAGAAATCTAGAAACTATAAGTTTCTGATATAGGCACAGTACTTCTGTTGGAATCAACCAAATCTGCCACCTAGGAAGGGTACCTCTAATACAAACCCCTATTAAAATTCATGTTCTTATTAGAAAATCTTTTTTATTTTTTGTTTTATCGAACTGAAATTTAGATGCTATCAGTTGTTGACATAGACGCTACACATCTGTTGGAATCAGCTAAATCGGCAAACTAGGAGGGGTACCTCCCATACAAACCCACCATTAAAATTCAGATTCTTATTTGAAAAACCTTTTTTGTTTTTTGGACTATTGAACTGAAATTTAGATACTATTAGTTTCTGATATAGGCGCGGGATATATGTTTTCGAATCAGTCAAATCAAACCCCAATCTGGTACGGAACCCTTCGTGTACGAGTCTGACTCGCACTTGGCCCATTTTTAATTTTGATCTGTTGAAATCAGACTATTCATTAATTTGAATCATCTGTAAGTATACTAGTATGATTTTTGGTCTTCAAAGTTGAATATTGTCATTAACTCGTCTCATATGACTTTTTGGTTTTTTCTTTCGGTATGAAATTCTTTCTGCAATATTGAATTTTTTAACAATTTTTATTAATTTGTTACGTTAAGGAGCAAAATGCTTTCCATATTCAGCATAAGCAGTAATTTTTTTTTCTCTTGGAATTTAGGGATTATTTTTACTAATGGTTGTTATTGTTGTTGTTGTTGTTTGAATATACATTGTATCCTAACGGCGCAGTAGTTATTCCTCAGCCAAAAAAAAATTCCGTCCCACCGGAACTTTGACACATCCAACACAATAATAATAATATCATGTAATGGTTTTATAAATGTCAATAACAAAATGTCGCACCCTGTAAATGTGTGCGTATGTGTGTGTGTGTGTATGTGTGTTTGTATTATATTATGGTAAATGCATACACATTCGATTAGACTTTGTATGTTATAAGTGTTAGTGTGTTAGGCTTACTTTATTTTCAGTTCCTTACGTTTCTTTAACCCAATCAACGACCTTGGCCAAATGACCAATATTTTTTGCTTTCTTGCTTTGTTTACTTCCTTTGTCTTTTTACTTTTTCTTACTTACTTACCCACACACACACACACACTATTTCGTCCTTTTACATGTGTTTTTTTTGTTTTTTTTTGTTATTCTTGTCGCAGATGTTGTTGTAGTCGCGTGTTAGAAATCGTTAAATTTTCATTTATTTCCGCTTACGTTTATGTTTTTTGCTTTAATTCACTTTTAACCAGCCACCATCTGTCTGCCTCCATGCCGCACTGCGTTCCTTTTTAGGTTCCTCAAGCCTAACCTAAGGCGCTATTTGTCCAGTGAGATCCCTAACACACCCCAACCCATGCACTCAGCAAATGATTTGCACTCGTTTATGTTATTAAGAAAGTAAAACGTTTGCTTGTTTTCATTATTTGCCTCGACACGAAAAGAAAATAAAGTCGTTAAACATATAAACATTGTTCACAAGTTACACATACACAAGCATCTGCATTTCCACACACACACACACAGACACACGCACAGTTATATACATACATACATAGGTACATATACTTACATACAATAGTACATTAAGTGTCATCGTTTTTTGACTTAGTTAAAGCAATCAAATGCCACCTTGCCGCTGCTGTTGCTGCGTCATTGACTTACTGTGAGCCACTCCAATGATTAAATGACTTAAAAGATGGCAAAGAGTGACAACGAATAAATACAGGGAACAACAGTTCTTAGTATTTAGCTTTCTCAATATGGTCCCAGAATCAATTTTAACATAAGCTTTTGGTTAGGTTAGATCGAGGTGATAGCCGAAAAACTTAGTTAGGCCATGACATATCATGAACGTTGCATTATTGATTGAAAAATGAAGTTTTAAGATTGGCATAAAATGCTAAATGGTTGGGATGCGGGTCTACGAACAAAGAATTCAATAAAAAGTAGGTTTTCGGATTACATGAGTTTAAGAATCACTGCATGGAATAACCTAAGGAAACGTAACCTCAATGGCATATAAACTGAGTTACAGGTCGAGTGAAAGAGTAATGGGATTAAGAGACGCAAAGGGGACTTTGATGATTGGTTTTTGTAATGGAAAATAATGTAACACCTTTAACCATTCCATAACATTATCTGTTTTTCAATTTGTTTGCCGCATGACTCACTTTCCATTTCACATTTACGTATTTTCCTTCAATTTTTTTTTTTTTTTTTTTTTGTTGCTAACATTTCTTTGGCTCTTTGCCCTTCTGTCTGTTTCACTTCCTCTACCATTCCCATTCTTATCGCTTGTCAATGCTTCGTGATTCTTTTTAAGTACCTAAATGAAGCAAATGCCATACAAATTGTTAAACTTATTACAATTATACTTGATTAAGAGAAACAGAAGTATAGAGTGAAAAAATAGAAGTGAAATGAACAATGATAGATTAAGATAAAGTGCAATAGATAGATAGATGAGGTAAAAGAGTGATAGGATGCAGATTGATATATTGTACTTAGTTAGAGTAGCTAGGGCAAAAGTATAAGTTATAAGTCAAACAGGTTGACCCTCACACAGTGTCACAGACAGAGTGAGAGACGAAGAAGGGAAGAAGAAGATTGCAGCCCAAAATAATGGCTAAAAGGACATTTCAATTACTGCTAAACGGAAGTGTCGCGTTCAAATGTCATTTAAGCGGTTTTCCCATTTCTGTTTTCATTTTTTGTACTTTTCTATTTTCACATTTTTGTTTATTTTTGTTTATTTCAGTTCTTCTTCCTGTTTATTTTCCATTTTCACATTTCCACTTGCTCACTCAAGTCAACTCATTCTCAGTTCATTCATTCATTCATTTTATTATTGTTGGTTTACTAATGTTGACATTTTCCTTTTCATATAATCTTTGTGTCGGTTGTGTCGCTTTTCTTTAACTTTAACAACTTTGGTGACTGTGCTGACTTTGGTGGGTGCGAATTGCCGGAAATGTTATAAAATGAGGAAACTACCAAATAGGACCTACAACAACAACAACAACAACAACAACAACAACAAAAGCAATAATAATAATAATATGGGTGAATGTATTGTTGTTATTGTCGTTGTTATTATTTTTTTTTTTTTTTTTATTAACGAAACGTTAAGCTTTTTTGAGTATTAAATTAATAATAATAATAATAACAATAATAATAAATATTCATATTTAATTGATTTCTGAACATGTTAATGTGTATGTGTGTCTGCGCTAATGTTTTTTTTTTTTTTTTTTTTAAATTTGTAGAAAAGCATCGAAAGCCTCACCTGTCTACAGCCGAGAGTGGGACTTTAACCTGCTAAAAACTACCCCCGTGTCCTAATGTCCCCCCGGAACTGTTTTTTAATATTTCGTCGGAAGGGAAAAGGTGGAGCATCATTGCTCAAAAGCCTGTCTGTCCCATGTTTTGTGGGTCTCCTCACGTACTGTTTGTCAGTAGGTCGTTCCTACACGTCAACGAAGATCTTTCTTAGTTTTGTTTTGCTTTAATTAAGAATGCCAATTATTTATCTGTTCATTTCTGTTATATGGCAGAACGTGTGATATTTTTCATCGATTTATTTTATTAAATAATGGTATGTGTATCAGCTTTGCTCGGGGTTTGTATGACCTAGAAATTCCAGGATATTTAAATATACATGGCTTGTGAATAATAAACGAGATACACATGTATGCATCAAATGCATATTGAAAAATTATCACATATATTATCTTACATGAACAGAAAGATCTCATTAAAATTAATATTGCTAAGTGACCCATTTTCTTATACGTAGAATAAAATGCTAGCATCGAAGGGTTACAAGATTTACAATCAAACAGAAATCCCAGACACAATCAAATCTTGGTAGTACATAATTACAAAATGTACTATTTATTGCCGTTCAAGTGATGGTGATAAAACTAGTTTTTTCGGCTTAAGTTCCATGGTTACAAGATTTGCATTGAATGTATGTTTTTATGAAGAAAACACAACAAGCATCCATGGGTTGCAACATAATCCCCAATGGTATGTTGCTCTAATGATGTTAACACGGGTGGGTAAATTTAAAAAAATAATAAATGCAAATAAATAACAAAATAATTTTACAAATTTATTGTATCAATTGACAAACGCGAATGTTAATAATTTTTATTTGTGACAATTATTTTCGATAAATTTTATACAAATTTATTTCACAAAAACAAACAAAAAAAAAAAAAAAATCATTTAAAATAAAGGAAAATATTTTTTCGACAGTTGCGGTTTTTCATTTGCTGTCTCTGTTCCACTCTCTCCCCTTCACAGGACACAACATTTCCTTTCTCCATTCCATTCTTAATTTGGCAGAATTAAATTGTTAAATGTTTGAGGTAAACAATAATTATGTGGTCCTTATATTGACCGCAACAGCAGTAGACAATGATATGATGAAACAAATGAGTAAAACAAATAAATTGTAATAATAAAAATAATTCTAGGAGAAAAAATATAATAATCAAAAAAAAAAAAACAAAGTGTTTTAAATTGGAGTGGTGAAATCAATACCAAATATTTTAGAAATTTTAGTTATAGCAAATTCTGTTAACTTATTGTTATTAGCTTGACTGTATATGATTATTATGATTACCATAAAATAGAAGAAGTGCATTATAAGTTTGATGAACAAAACCATTATTTAGATAAAAACTTTCAACAAGTTGCAATAGTTGCTCTGGTGAATGATGAAATGTCAAACCAAAGTAAACAAAAATCAACAATCAGCTGTTAAATCGGTTGTCAAATAAAGAAGTGTTGCCAACTCAAAGTTATGAACCTCTAAAGAACACACACTTTACAAACATAGTAAGATAGTCATTGCATGGAGCCCATCAAATGCAAAGACCTTTTGTTAATGTGTATAGTTTTCGAAAAGTATATGAATGTACTTATTTACGTGAAAATATATATATAAATGATTAGCATGAGGAAAAGAATCGTTTGGTCCTTCGCCAGTTCTTTGCAAACTTGTGTCTGAGTGAGAAAGGCCCAAACTACTAAAAGTCAACATTCAAAACCCGGAACAACCACAATTTTTACGATACCCTAAATCCTTCTTAATGAATTTTTTATACTCTTCAGGCAGTGAATATTAAAAATTTGTCATGAAGTTTGTAACATGCAGAAGGAGTACATTTGTCGGAAGCGGCCCACTACGGGAGTACCTTCCATACAAACCACCCATTTCAATTCAGGATTCAATTCTTATTAGAAAAACTTTTCTGTTTTTGTCCTATTGATTTGAAACTAGAACACTATCAGTTTCCAAGACAGGCACAGGACATTTGTCGGAACCAGCTAAATCGGACCATTAGGGATTATACCTCCCATATAATCCACCCTTCAAATTCATGTTCTTATTAGGGAAACTTTTTTTGTTTTATGCCTTATTGAACTAAAATTTAGACACCATAGTTTTGATATACCTAGGTGATGTACATTTGTTGGAATCAGCCAAATTGGACCACTAGGGTCGTACGTCCTATACAAACGTTGCGGAACTTCCCGATTTTTTTATTTATTTTAATGCACGCCAGCGTGATTTACCTGAAGCTTGAATTTCCACACCTTTTTCCAATGTGGCTCAGGAAACTAAGTAGGTTGGAAAGCCCTTGACTAGGCAATTTTCTCTCTTAATAAGTTCGTATTATTAATGTTTCGCAGCAGAAATTGCACACAAATTGTTCATAATTGTTGTTTCGAAACCGATTTTTTATCCCACCTCCGCCTCCGCCACCGTTAACCTTCGCTACCGTGGAGTTGAAACTCTGGCCTTCCTTATCCGCATCCGCCTTCACCTCCACTAAAATGGCCTCCGTTACAGCCCTAGTGGAAACATTTAAATTTTACTAATTCCGATGTCTAGCTTTAATATTTTTCTCATTGTCTTTTTCATTTGTTAGCAACTACAATTTAAGCAACTTATTAGACATTCTGTGGACACCTCAAGGTTTTGAGGGCCACAGTTCTAAGGTCGTTTTTATTTTTCCTCTTCTATCTTAGGAAGTGATAATTTTCATCTTTATCCTATTTCTATCAACAGACTCTTTTCATGTCTTGTATTTACTAAATAAAGCGATTGATCAATAATCTCATCCAATTAGTACAGATCTAGACCAATTAAGAGTCTTTCTCACTTCGTTAAATATTATTCTTTTTAAATTTTTTCAAATTTCTTTTCAAGTTCTTTTCAGTTCTTACTTTCCTTAACTTATCACAACTTCAACTTTAAGTGTTGTTTGTGTTCATCAACCTAAGTTTATAAGTGAAGCAAGGAGGAATTGATTGAATCAATCAATTAACATTTGAATGGCAAAAGGAAGCCGATTTTGCTCAATTAAACTTTGAAATGCTGGTTAGTAACCACAAAGGCCTCAAACCAACAACCATACAAACTTGGTAACACTAAGGACAGAGAACTGTTGCCTTGCCTTGCCTTGAAGGATTCCTTTATGTTTACAAATTTTAAGTTTAAGATGGAAACAGAAACAGGAAAGAAATAAAGGCCTTCAATAAATTACTCTTTCGTGATGGATTTTCAATGCAAATCATGATGGTTGGTTTTTTTTTTTTTTTACAAATGAAAAAATAAATATGTAAAATTTTTCTCGTTTTTTCGGTGGTGAAAATTAAAAATAAAAAATTGATACAAAATTGAAACGAAACAAAACATAAAATACAATACAAAATAACTAAATATGCAAATAAGTACAATAATAAAATGCTTATTGCCTAAAACATGAACAAAATATGCAAAAAATAAATCGAAAGAAAAGCAGGAACGAGCAGCAGATTAGTCGATTAGGCCTGACTATCGCATATACTTTATCCTTTGTATTTCGAAAACTTAATATGATGAAATATTAAAATACAAAACTGTTAAGAGAGGCAATAGAAAGTAGTTATATAAGGTTTTCTTTAGGTGATCTTTTTAATCTATACAACCGACACCTTTTGACCGATTACCATAAAAGTTAGCACATTTATGTATGTTTTTTCATTGGAGAAAGTTTTTTAGTTATCCAATTTGTTGTTGGTTTCATGTGGGGTCGTCTTAATTAATAACTTCGGTGCTTAAGATTTCAAACTAATTGAATTGAAAACTTTTGGATGTTTTATAATACCAAATGGCAACTAACGAGGAAATTTCTCCTGTTCATATTCTGTCTGTTACATATACTTGCATAAACTTAATGTACCTCATTTAACTACATTTGAGTACAGGGTATAAATACATAAATAATTTAAGATACATTCTATTTATGTTGTTATCTTTTTATTGTATATTTGTACTATTTGTTGCATAAAGCAAACAACAAGAATTATAAATAAATGTAAGGAACAACACAAAAATACCAAAAGCAAATAGGGAAAAATGCAAATAACAACTAAAATTAAAATGCAAATAAAACTTAAAACTAACTTGACCCAATTTATGACACTTGATGGTCCATTCAAGCTGCAAATCTGCAAATCAAACGAAACAAAATTAAACAAAAAACCAGAAGCAATAACAAAATGGTACTACTACAGACGATGTCACTATTCTCAATTGTTGTCATAGCTTCTCTAAATTCATTCATATGAGAAATATACTGTACATGAATTCAACCATCCGTACATGTTAGGAGGAGAGAGAGAGACAGAGAGAGAATAGAAGAAAGGGCGAGGGAGAGTAAAAGAGACAGAGATCAGAATGTGAACTCAACTCATATTGGGCCATGCATTGAAAAAGTTCTAACAAATGAAAGAAACGTTTGTCATAGAACAAATTTTGTATAGAATTTAAAATAAAAGTAAAAGTTATTTTAATGTTAAAATTGACACTAAGACATTTAAAAATCTATTAAGCAAAATTAAAACTTGATTACAGTTCATTCAACAGAGGAATATGCTTAGTTCGGAATTTCAGACAAAAATATAACAAATTTTATTTAGCACTTTTTTAGAATATAACCCCGAGATTGATAAAGTTCTGCGATTCCAACTCTACCATAGTAAGCGGTAATAAGGAGTGTAGAGTTTCACCCTAATAAATTTATCAACAGATTTGGATCTTTAAATATATGTTTTTTACAATTATTTTATATTTATCAAGGTGCAGTTTAGGGATAATTCAACTTTTCCCAAAGCTCCCAGTGCTGAACTAGTTATTGTAGTTTTAAATGATAATTTTTGGAAGTCTTTTTAGATTTTGTTTTACGTTGGAAGTGCCCATTGAAATATCGTAAAGGGTATTATAAAGAAGAACAAGTATGAGATACTTTTACCGATAGTATAAAATATATAGATTCATTTAATATGTTTGTGTGGAAGCAATTTGAATATGCATAATAAAGTGCATGGATATATGTATCCATAGATAAGCAGATACATACATATGTATGTAGGTATATGTTCGCATACTAAAATATATAGAAATATACATCTAATACATATAATATTTGGATATGCATGTTTATATTTATATAGATTTTGCACATGTCGAATGAATAAAATGCAGTAATCATGAAGAATTTTGTTTCTATATATACGAGTATACTTTCATTTTATCTCTCACAGATACTAACTGTCTTTCTCTCTCTCCGACACAGACACTATTCCTCACTCACTGACTCTCGTTTCTTTTCTTTTCATGATGTCATCATTTCCTTGAAAAATTTAACCAAAATTATGCAAATAAATATTTTCAAAAATATCTTGTTTCCCTCGTGGGATTGACTTCAAAGAAACATGGATAAATTTGTTTCTCCGGATGCGTTTTCCAACACTCAAACACACTCACACGCACAATACAGAATGAATATCAAAGAAATATGCGACACTTGCAGGGGGCAGAAGGCACACTCCAATGCCTTAAAAGATTTAAGCAAACAAACATTTTTAATAGCAATAAATTCCAAATGTTCTTTCTACACCTGCAATGTCTAGCAAACCCCATATCCTACATCGCACACGCCATTCCTTATCCCTTGCAATTCTTGTCCCAAGACATAAAAAAAAAAGGAGGAAAAACTAACAAACAAAGACACAGTTGTGCATCTGGCATACTCTTGATTATCCTTAACCCGTCACAGTAGTCATAGTTCCATGTCAGTAAAGAGAATTGAAAGTAGGAATGCAATGAAAGGAATTTTCTTAAAAAATTATGCATGAAAAATTCTATTGCATACTTTTTGTGCCTAGTTTCGATTTTGATTTGAATAATTAAGCGGTAAATGGCTGGCCGTGATACAATCCCAAAAAAAATTGCAGAAATTAAAGAAGAATATAGAAAAATAGGAAGGAGCACATTTTCAAGCTTTCCAAAAATGTAAGTTTATTTCTTTAATTTTATTTCCAATTTTTTTTCTTTTTGTAGTATTTCATCTTTGAATTTGTTACAAATGATCCAATGATACCAAAAAATTAGTAGTACATTGACATATAGTTTCTTCGCTTGAATTGTTGGGAACCTTAATCACATTGAATAAATGCAGTGATTACTTTCCATTGATCGACTCTGCTAGAAGCACATTATTAAATTGAATCATTGTAACTAATTTTGAATATTTCTGTGTACCCAAAGATATCACATTGAGAAGAAGACTATTTCATTATTACCTCCTGTTAAAGTTTATAAAAAAAAAAAAAAAAAAACTTAAGTACTGAAAGAGACTTGTGTTTTGGTTCAACATATGATATTTCAATGTTTATAAATACCAATGAGATTACATAAAATGTAATTATAATACATATAAGATAACATTTGCTTATAACACGAAATCATTTGAAGATGATTTGAATTTAAATATTCATAGGACTAATACATGGACTTATTATCAAGGAATCTATATATGAATATAATATTTGATTTAAAGAATAGCAGTGACCTTAATTATCATATGAACATTGTTCGTTACCTTAAGATTAATGATAGTGAAATAAAGCTCATCACTGTGAACTCAATTAGGTCTTTTTTAACATCAAGATAATAGTCAAATTTCTCAAAATGGTCTAATTGAGAATGTTATTAGATAAATTATGAACAACACATTGCTTTAAATGTGTATCCATACATTTTTATATAATTTTCTAATACAATACATACATATTTACATTTTTAATATTGCTCATTTTAAGTTTTATTAGTTTTTTCATTTTTCTTTCTTTCTTCATCTTCAATGAAATGTTACGTTTATTTCTACTATGATAACTTCAACATCTATGTTAAAATTGCTTCAATGATTTTCTATAAATTAAAAATGATTGCTGCACGTAGTAAATTTCATTATGATTTTCAATATTATAGTAGTTTCCTTTCAGTCGATTCAAGTGAAAAATCTGCTGAAAAATTGCAATTTTTCGCTATTCCACTAAACATTTCTTATTTTTTCTTTCATTTCATATAAATTTTTTCCTCTCGAATTTCTTATTTTTTTTTTTTGGTTCCTTTTTCTTATCAAAAAAAAAAAAAAAAAAAAAAAATGCCCCTTAAGTCATTTACTTTTCATTTATAATGTGAAGTGATGGCAAGAATATCGGGCCAGAACGCGTATACGCAATTTTTCATCGTACGCAGAAGGAGAAAAAAAAAAAATAAAAATAAGAAAAAATGAACCAACCAATTCCGTATTCTGGCTTCATATCCTGCCTGTTTTTCTGATATGTTTCTACTGATGGTTCCGAGTGCCGTGTGCCGTGTGCCGCGTACCGCGTGCCGCATGCCCGTCAACTTCAGCACCTGCCACCTTCGCGTTGCTGCTTTTAATAAAAAAAAAACTAGCTAGCGAAACTGGCAAAGGGCAAAAGGCAAAGAGTGGAGTGTAAAGGACAAAAGGCAGAGGGCAGTGATAGAGGAAGAGAGAGAGAGAGAGAGAGAGAGAGAGAGAGAGAGAGCAACAACGGTACCAAAGCACCATAAGGCGTCGTGGACGTTGCCACCAACGAACGCCGCAGGTGTCGTTGAGTGACGTCGTCATCGTCCTCGACGACGTTGAAAATGAAGTGTATGAGGATATAAATTGCTATATATACATTTATATAAGTATTTATGTATATAGCGGATGTTCGCAAGTAACACGCTTCAATAACATTGAGGACGTTCGGTCCAATACAGCTCAAGCCCAACTTGATACATTTTGACTTGGTTCGTTCATCCATTCATTGGTTCGTTCAATGGCAGGGATCAACTTTCAACTTGGCAGCCAGCAAATATCGAGTGTTGTATTGCGTTGGCCCTTAACTCAAATGTACAACATCAATAAATAAAAACGCAGGATAACAGTTCAAGTACAATAACAATAACAGCAACAACAACAACAACTACAACCAGGAAGCATAAAAAGTATAAGGAGCACAAAAAAAGGATAATAAACAGAGTCCCTTAAGAAATCTATAACTGTACAGAACTGGCACGCTTCAGGAGCATTGAGTCTTTATAGCTTCTTTATATAACATACATATACATACATACATACACACATATGCATGTGTATAACAATACATATAAATATACATATAGTATATACTTGTATATCGATAACATCGAACGAGTTCAAGCCTTACAGGAGACTTAGTCGCTTACTAACTAACAAACTACAATAACAAACAAAAGCAAGAAGAAGGTGGTCGAAAAGGTACCAAAATGCATGAGCCACGAGTATATGAGTATGATATCAATATAGAGGATGGGGTCTTAGAATTAAATGCTTGGATCGGGGCTGGTGTTGGGGCAATGGACAAGGCTAACAGGAAGTACTCAAAACAAGCCATTCTGTTTGTTTATTTGTTTGTAGTATGTGAGTTTGTTTACTTACTTTGTGTCCAAGTGTCGGTATGTGTGTGCCAGTATGTGTTTTGTGTGTATATTGTTTGTGGACATAGTACCTATACACTCACACATATGCCTTTAATCGATGTTCACACATACAGAATTATACACTTTCATATGTACCATATATGTATATGTATGTATGTATTTGTTTACTGGAGAAATATCAGGACCAGGCCCACATATATCAATAAATTTCCATAAGGCAAAGTCAACTCATGCAATATGCAGAGGATAGCTTTGATGATGAAAAGACGATAAAAGATGCCACATAATGCAACAAGAACAAGCACAAGAACGAGAACAAGAAATTGAACTCATTCCAAAAACCAAAACTCTGTCAAACCAGTCAACTTAAGTTGGAAAGCTAAATTCAAATTCGAACGAATCCTATACAAGAGAATCAACATAAAATATCAAAATCGTTCATATCAATTCAAACAGAACAGCAAAACAGCACTTAAGTCAGTACAATGATTGAAACATGATGATAATGATGATGATTTTAGTAATATTTATGATGGTCACAATGATAGTCATGATGATGATGATGATGATGATGATGATAAATAAAGAGAAATATGATTTTAAAGATGTTTTTAAAAGCTACCCATATGCACTCATATACAAAATAATAAGCACACCTTCATTTTAATAGCTTCAATGTCTTGCTATCGAATGACTGACTACCTGACTACTTATGACATGAAATAAATAACAATTTATTTTTTATCTATTGCATTTAAATCTATGAAATTAAAATTATTTTATATTATTTTTATTGTAGTAAGCTTAAGGCCTATATAATTTCAGTTTACATCTGAACTCATTAATAATAATAGATAAAATATTTCATATTATAACTAGCGCTGCCCGGCGCGCATTGCTACGTTCCCGACGTGATGTTAGTGTGTGCTTTTTGTAATCATTGTTGTTGTCATAATTATTTCCCACCTACATTACATCGGTTCTTTTTCTTGAATCAGTAAAACGTGATCGGGTTGAGCAATTTGGGTCATATGATAAATGCTAGAGTCATAAATATATAATTGTTACCACAAATGATCCACAGTGCACTACATTAATATCTATACTGTCTTGCTACGATATTATCGACACTTTGGTAATGTGATTAAAACAGCTCACGCATTATTTTTTCTGCCCTTTACAATCATATTCATATATCAGCTAATTACAAAATCTTTGTACCAATAACCTTACTCATGAATTACTCCGTCCATTGGTAAAAACCGTTTAATCGTTTGGTACTTTCCGGGTTTATTCCTTTAGATTCAGCCGGAAGACTTTTATAATATGTATAGATTGCATGAAATCCATAAGATGACAAGTTTAACAAAAAAAAAAAAAAAATATATTTCCTAAATAGATTGTTTAAATTGTAATAATAGACAATGGGAGCTTTGAATTAAGAAACAGAGCAATCCAGTGTAAATGACGAAACTGTAAACAAATCGAAGATAAGGGAAAAGGATGCATTTTTACAATATTTAATATATACACGGATAGTGAAGTTTCCCAAGTTCTTGGTTAAAATTTAATAATTTAATTTTAATACAATTCATTCTCTTTTAATAGGAAAAAGAAGATTATCAATATTCAGAAAATCTAAACTAAATGTCTGGTGACTGGTTGAGCGAAGTGACGTTGTTACAATATTTTAAAACCAAATTTGAATAATTTTGATCTACAGATAGACCTAGTATAATTTAGTTCATGCATTTCTGGAAAAACTGCGTAATGTTCAGTTTATACAAATCGGTTTCATTTTATATAACAAAAACTAAATAAGCTTTAAAAAAATTAGAAATTTAGCTTCATTGTAATGAATAATAATTTAACACTAAATCTATAAAATAATGTAATTTTTTTTTTTTTGTTTATTATAGAAGTTAAGAGACGTCTCTGGATTTTCTCATTAGTAAAGTTTTTTGTTTTTAATTCCCAGGCATAATTTTGATGAGTATTGTGAAATTTTAATTTTCGACAAAGATCTTCTTTCTATTTTTTGCCAGGCGCACAGTTCAAGTTTTTCTAAAACAGGAATGTTGATAAAGACATCGAATCATCTGCTTCAGCATCTCCCAGCAAGTTATGCCTAACTGTTTATCTTTTCTTTCCTTAGTATGTATTACATCCTTTTCCTTACTACTTCTAGCTACTATTTTTTCACCATTTATTCAGAGTGAGTTATTTCTCACAAATAAGTCGACAATTCTTTATTGAACAAATTCTAAGTATCTAATCAAAATGTTTTTCAATTTTTTTTTGTTTAAATCAATGGTTTTTAAATAAACACTCATATAATTCTATGTATATTCTCTCCAATTGGATGGAAATCGGTTTAAAGGAAGTTTTGTACTTATTATTTTATCCATGACGGACATAAGAACATTGCTTATGATGATGTTGGTTTTGACGGTGACTCTGTCCCTGGCTTTGACTATACTCTAGCTGTACATGTATGTATCGATGTAAATACAAATGTATCTATGGATGTACTCGTGTGTAGTTACAACATTCAATCATCATCAACGCCGATATGAAACTTGTCAGCGTCGACGATGTCAGCGAGCAACATTTGAGACTACTTTTGCAGATGTTGGGCATGATTATTGTCCTCATCATGTCTTTCTCAATGTAATGTAATTTTATGTATGATTTTACCCTATGTATGTACTTGTGCTTTGGTTCTTGTATCAATTGATTACTTGTTTTTATGAACAGAAATTCTCACAAATAGTAGCAGATGCACTAATGGAATAAAAGGGAACCACATATATCATCATATCCACCAATGGAGTATACTTTAATAATTGGATAAATGCTTTTGTATTTTTCTATGAAATAATGAATGGTTTTAAGTAATTGAATGAGTGATGATGATGAGTAAAGATCACAAAAACGAGTTGTAGGACTTATCAGTTTGGTCTTGTTAATGATTTAATTGTCCTTAAAATTTATCACTTAGAAAATAGTAATCAAATATGTGAAACTGATACAATAATTTGAAAGAGATACATGAACTCAAATGCTAAAAAATTTTGTTGATAGATAAATCGAGTGTTATCAAGCGTAATCCATAAATATATACAATATATATTTTTTTTAGATTCTTACAGGCTTTTCTATTAGATTAGGCATTCGTTCATTTGATAATTGAGGTACGCCCTGTCCAATAGGGCCCGGCTACTACTTCCATATAAGTTGACTGTGCAATTTCCTTAAGCTGTTATAGCCTTCTATACGTTGTGGGGTGCGAGTAGCCTGTACATGATTCCGCCACGTTTTTATTAAACTTACTAAAACGTGATTATTTCCCATTTCATTCGTATGCAATTTCAATCATCTTTGTTACGTTTTCTGAAACCATCCTCTGGAACGATTTCTTGAGATTATCTGCGTAACATGATCTAAGTCAAGCAGACTAAAGTTGGATTTGGAAAAAACTAACCAGTATTTTCTCACTGGCAGCAAGTCATTCCATTTTTTGCCCAGAATCATTCAGGAATACATCTTGTAACAGCTACTTCATTAGGCGTCATAATCACTTATAAATCTCAGTATCTATAAAAACGCCTCTAATTTTGATTTTTTCTATCACAAGCAATTTATGTTCTCCAGTTGAATTTGCAAAATTGAGCCACTAAATATTTTATAATTTTTTTAACCAAACCGCAATTGGAGTTTGGCTAGTAATGCTAATTACAATATTGTGTTAGCGACAGATATTATTTACTCTAAGAGTTGTTGGCATTAAGCCCTTTTTGCAACCACTTATGTACAAGGCTTGAACTATTAGTACAAGTCTTTAGAAAATCCGAGAGATGCCTCTCGTAATATCGTACTTGTTCTTCACGCAGTGAATAGTATTATAAGTTTGTCATGAAGTATGTAACAGAAGGAGAGAACAGAGACCCCTTAAAGATTAAGTCTTGATCAGCTCGATGAGACGAATTAATTACTGAGCCATGTGTATGTATCAAACTGTATTTCTTAGCTAGATTTTCAAAACTTTCTTTTACTCAGACGCAGTCGCAACCGACCTCCCATACAAACCACCTGTTTAAATTCAGGTTCTTATTAGAAACCCTTTTTTTATCCTATTAGCTAAAATTTAGTATAGTTACTAATATCCATGGAATGCATATTCAAGACCCTAGGATTACTGGATCGTATAGCTCCCATCAAACCCAAACACAAATTTTGGTTTTTATTGGAAAATTTTTTTTATAAGTGTCGGACACATATGCAACCATATGGATTTCAAGACTCTAGTATTACGGGATCGTGAAGCTCCCGTAAAAATATTTCGGTCTCAGTGTTGAAATACTCTATATGTACTGACTATACCCTAAACATAAGTCAAATCCACAATTAAATATTTCTGAATGATCACAGAGCGTAGGCAAAACACGTTTTCTTGGGGATGCATGAAGAGTATATCAACTTCGACATAGGCAAAGTTAAACTTCTTTTCACTTGTTTTTTTTTTGTTTGTTTTGTTTAAAGCAAGGAAAGACTTGATAAATATTATTGGAACCATTAATTCCTTTGGTTAGGAAGAACAAAAAAGGTTTTAGCGCTGTGGAGGAAACACTGGTCCATCACAATATACCAGACATCTGGGAAAAGTCAAAGCAGTGTACTTCTCCGTACGCGGTGTCATTCACATTGAATACCTTAAAAAATGTTAAATATTCACCGCCAAATATTGTTCAGATCTGTTGCACAGATTCGTTATTTATTTGAAGCAAAAACGATCGCATTTAGTGAACACAAAAGTGCTTTTCCACAGTGACAATACACGTGTGTAGTCACCATGGATGAAATCCATAACTTAAGCTATAAACATATTCTCCAAATTTAGGCGGCTGCAACTATTTCCTGTTTGCAAACCTGAAGAAATAGCTTGGCGTTAAGAGATTTGGGTCGAATGAACAGGGCATCACTGAAGCAAATGCCTATTTTAAGGGCCTTGACAAAACCTATTATTTGGAAGTAATAAAGAAATTGGAGAAATGCTGGACTGAATGTACCGAGCAAATAGAGATTAAATTGAAAAATAAAAAATTAAATGATCGACCCTCGTATGCACACTTATGGTAGGCAGCCTTTTCATAAGCGCCTTCCTATATGTTCTTATAGTGTTGGCAACTGAATCTATGCCAATATTGCGTGTAACGTGTTTGCTACGGGCGTTCCATGGAGTATTTATAACACATCTCAACATTTTGTTTTAAAACCATTGTGGTTGTATTATGGTGCTTCAACATGAGCAGCTCTATAACTGAATATCTTAAGTCCATACAGGTTTCAGAATTTATTTGTACACCAGTACTTTGTTGTAGTTCTATAGTGCATATTTCTGAATTTTAGTGCAAGTTATTCCTTTTCTTCTTGATGTGTACATTGCACTTGAGCTTGTTATTCAGAGCCATCTCTAAGTTTTACGCCATTTATATACTATATTTATACAGTGAAAGGGGCATCGAAAAATCTGTATGTGTTGATTTTGTTTCGTTGAGTTTAATGCGCCATGTTGATGTACACTCAAAGATTTCGTTTAAGGCGTATGGAAGATTTACATTTTATTTGATTTCTGTGCTGTTGCTGTTGCCGGCTAAGTAGCCTAGAAAATTGTTTGAAAAGCCTATGGAACCAAAAGAAGTTATTGTATGGTGAGGATTTCAGTTTGGTGGTGTGACTGATTGGTCCATATTTTTTTGAATATCAAAATGGCATTGCAATTACTGAGAATGTAGCTCGATATCGAGAGATGATTAGAAAGTTTTTGTAGAGTTGAGTAAAATATATTAATGTGATAGCAGAGGGGCGGGGCTCACTTACACGACGTTCTTTCTCAATATTAGCCGGAAGCAATGAACTTTTATTTCCAATGAGTATATATATTGGAAATAAACGTATGTATATATATTTCCCACAATTTATGTAAATTTTATTGTAAATTTGAAAAGATTCCTCTAATGAACACCTTTCAAGATTGAAAATAGACAAATTTTGTTTGTTATGCAAATAAAGTACAGGAAATCCCCGTTTTAAAATGACTAGACAGAAATAATGGAAAATCAAGTGTCTGAATTTTTAAAGCCAACAAAAAAGCGTGTTTGAACTCATCAGCTCCCAAGAAAGAGCACCACCCACATTCACGACGACGACAAAAGAGCTAGCTGATAAATCGAACACTGATCTATGACTTTTAAAGAAATAAGCTATATAACAGCAGAACTTATGGACAAACTCTAAAGATGTTCCAATAAGAGTGAGCAATTTAATGTTATTACCCATTTAGTTCTTAAATATGTCTATAGTAATAAATAATATAGATTATCTAATTATTGTGGCAGCATGTGCCATCAATTGCAAAATAAAATGAACTGGCAAACTTCTTAAGCGTTAATTAAACACATATCATAATATAATTTTTACGCCTAAAGTATCTAATCAATTTTAATAAAAAATATACCATTCGATAGGTTTTCATTTGTAGATGAGCCCAATATTATTATTATTCTTAAAAAGTGTTGAACACTATTGATTGGAGGAAAGACATTACATAATGTATTTAAAATACCAGTTCCACTTTTGGATACATCAGAATTTGGTGTTACCCCTAATAGTAGTCAAGGTCGATATATAAATTCAAGTTCATTAATTATTACTGACGAAGTTTCAATGTGCCCACTTTTACTATTGAAACTAATTGATAGATTATTGAGAGATTTAACTACAGATCAAAATAAAAAACAAAAAGTATTTGCTGGTAAGACCATACTTCTATGTGGCGATTTCAGACAAATACTACTCGTTGTACCGCACGGTACGTTGGTAAAAAACTATATTATCAGTTGGCATGAACTTGCTTCATTTCATCATGTTACTTTAAATCAAAACATAAGAACATTGCCAATTGAGATTAGATTTGTTGAATTTTTGAAGAAAATTGGGAATAATGATATCACAAAATACCCTGAATATGGTAATTATACCAGATCAATTAATTGGTCTATATATTTGATGACATTTATGGGTATTATATATATACATATATAATATATATATTATTACTGACAATTGCACAATTGTGAATAATGATAACAAATCGAATGCTTCGCGAAAAGAAAATATATCACAGTTATGATAAAATTATTATCAATATGAAATTAACAATTTTCGAATTCTAACAATGTCGCTTGGCAAGCCAAGCTTCATAAGTACATTAAGAGAAAATTCCTTTGTTCTTTTAATTAGAAATTTGAATGTATCGAGCATTAGTTAATGGAACAAGAGTTAAGCGTTTGCATTATAATTCAAAAGATTGCTCAACGGGAGTAAGTAGCACGAATCGTTCTAATTCCCCGTATAAATTTGACTAATTTCCAAAGAACTGAATTCCTATTAATTCCGGCTTTAGCCATGTCTATAAACAAGTCACAAGATCAAACTTTTGATCGATTATTGAACCGTCCTGGTTTTTTCACACGGACAAATATATTTAGCCTCAAGTCGCATCAGAACATTTGATGGCTTAAAATATTATATATCAAAAGGTGTTGGGCATTCAGCAAATGATCACAGAGTATTCACAAAAAACATTGTTTTTACAGAAGCCATTTTATAGTAGTTTTAATTTCTTATATCATTTATTTTTACTATTACAATCTTACGAGAGAGTTGAACTTCATTAAATGATACTCAAAAATTTGTTTGTCTCACAGAATTAAATATTTTTGCCTGTATTTTGACGGGGTGATCGAATTTCGGCCAATGGGCGATCCTAGTCTCTTTATTTAGCGAAACCTGGTTAACACAAAAGGATCGCTTGATAACCTCAAATTACACTATTTATCGAAATGACGGCACTTCAAGTAAGGGAGGTGGTGTTGCCATATCTATTACTAACTTACTGAAGCATAAGGAAGTTCCGATAAATACACACTTAATTGAAAATATAGGAGTAGAAGTTAGTATATATATAGTACTTGCATAATTCAATTAAACTGTTTTCAGCTTATTTTCCTGGGTCATCGGCAAAATGTTTAAACAGGTCGTGCACTCCGTCGAATGACAAAAGTCACCAAAACAGATGTTTCAAGTCAGCTTTAATTAAATTTTCAAAGGCGCTACATAGGTATTAGGTGGTGACTCGAACTGCAGAAATAGGTTGTATAATTCCAATAATACAAACTGTTGGGGAAATATTTTTTATGACTTGTTGTCCTACATTGACAAATTTAGAATAAGGCAACCTATTTGTAAAGTCCAATTAAATCTAGGTAGACACTCGAAAAGTTTTTGGAAAATAACCAAATTAGCTAAGAAACAAAACCAATTTGTACCAATCTTCATATACAATGATAAAACTTTTTCTACTAGGCAGGAAAAAGCCAATATACTTTGAGATATAAATTCATTTTATTTTATTGGACCCATATTATTTGTATTGTAGCTTATTTTCCATTTATAGAGTTTAGTTACATTAAACTAACTTAACAACTAAGAAGAATAATTTATACATCAAATCCATTTGTTTTAAAAATTTGACATAATTAGTTGTAAGGAAAATAGGGGATTCAAAAACCTTACATTAAAACTTAAACCAAACACTAGAACTAATTTGAAACTTATTTGTAAATTAGCCTCTTAGGTATTAATCAATAATAGGAGAATGTAATAATTCAATTCTTAAATTAAAATTTATACTATTGTAGCTAGACAGATTTTTTCAACTACAATATTGTACCAATATCTGCCTTTTCATGAAGAAGAGAAGTGGAGTTGTAGAAAGGAAGATCAAAAATCATTTTTAAAAGTTTACTTTTAGATGTTTGAAGTTTCTTACGATGACATGTAGCACAATCGCCCCACACTTCGGACCCATTTAGAATGATTGGCACAAATATCGACTTTACAATTATTCATTTATTTTTTATTGAGAGTTTTAATTTTCTATTAATCAAGGGGTAAAGAATTCTTATAGTTTTCTTAATTTTGTCAATTGTCCTGCTTATATTTACGACAACGGAACGTTAATTTGTTGTCTATATAAAAACCGAGATATTTTATGCAGTTCTCCCATTTTATTGATTGGGAGCTAAGTAGTAGGTCAGTGTTTGGTAAGTGACAAGACATGCGCTTCAGGGTGGAATATATATCATTTGTTTTATTGGCTTAATTTTTCACCTATGATAGTATCTATCACAGTTATTAAAAGCCCCTGTACGAAAATGTTCAATCTCACTATATCTATTGCTAGAGCAGTAGAGAGCAGTGTTGTCAGCAAAAATTAAAGCTTGACAATGATTAAGCGTTGGTATGTCATGTGTGTGCAAATTATATAGCGTGGGACCTAAAACAGAATATTAAGGAACACCTGCAGACTTAAGACCATCCATAATAACCCAGAAATATCTGTCGGATAGAAAACTATGCATCATTTTAACTAGATACAAGGGAGCACCGGTGACTAATAGCATATGGAAGAGACCCTTGTGCCATACAATGTCAAAAGCAGCCTGAATGGCCAATGTGACCATGCCCATGGGTTTTCTTAGAATTTAACTTGTTTTTGACAAATTTTTTTCAGCTTCCTCTGCGGATGAATACAGCTAAGATTAGGCCAGAAACCGTACTGTGAAGACGGAAGAATATTGCTTTCTTTTATGAAGGTATTCAACCTAATGTTAAGTAATCGCTCAAATATTTTGGAAAAACTACTCAAAAGACTGATAGGGCGGTAACTTTCTGGAGAGTTAGGAGGTTTACCTGACTTTGCAATTGCAATGATATTGGCTGACTTCCAGCAACTTGGAAAGTAGCTGATGCTCATGCATTTATTAAACACTATAGCTAAAAATTTTAGGGCTCGTTTGGGGTAGATCTTTCAAGCCGATATTTGGTAATGTTATCAGTGTCTGGGAACAAACAACTTTTTGGACATCCACAAGAGTGATAGTTTCGACGCTTGAGAACACATCGTTACCCAGCGAGATAAACGAGCTCTTAACAAGTGCTACAGTGGTAGTATCTGAAAGCGAATCAGTGAGGTGACGCTTCTTCTCGAATATTTCACTGATGATATTACCTTTCTGTACTGTAGTACTGTAAAGCTTGTTATCGTAAGAGAAGCTAAGAACGAATTGTTTTTTATTTTTAATTATTTTGGTGATTTTCCAAAATGGTTTGGAATTTGAGTCCAAACGGGATAGTTTATTATTCCATGTAAAGTTATTAAATTCAAACAATATCATTTTAATTTGACGGTTGAGAAATTTTAATTTGGCTTTGACAATTGGTTGCCTAGATCTTATCCAATGTCTTCGTGCAATATTTCTTATTTTGATAAGTTCAATAATATAATCAGGAATTTTGGAGTCAGATGATCGAATGACATTAGATTTAGGTACTGCTTGGTCAATTGCTCCAGACACGCTAGTTGTCATGAAGTCAATAATAGAGTCAATTTCATTACATTCTTTCTTATTAAAGTTTGATATCTGGCACTGACACTGACTTAAATAAACTAGTTCAAGTAAGCAAAATTTTTATTTATTTATTTTTACTATTAGCCTTAAGAATACTTAAAGCTAACAGTGCCTCAGGCTACTTACAGGTTGTCTTAGGAATAAGGTGTAAGAGGTAATAAGATAATAATAATAAGGGGGCTAACTATTTCTATATGAACAAAGTATTTTAGTAGTAGGTGTGTAGTATAAGTATGACTAATTTTTATATTTTGTTATATATATTTGCATGTTTTAAGAATTTTATTAATATTTATGCATTTATTACATTAATATTACAAAGTAAGTATAAAAGGGCATATTTTTAGTATTACCTTTCTGGAATGACTTAATGAGGGACAGGTGAAGTAAGCAAAATTAATTTTTCAGTATAAAGGTATATATAACTAAACTCTGTAAGAACTAAATTAAGAAAAATTGAATTACTATTAAATTTTGTCTATTGTTTGTCCGGATTAGAGAGTGTTCGGACTATCGAGTTCATAATGATCTTTACGGTATTTCTTGGCTCTGATATTTTGTTCGATCTTATATATTTGTAACAAACTCCTTTTGCTCTAAGTTTCGCATTGGCTTTTTTTTTCTTTTATTTTGTTGTTATAAATTTATGTTTACATAAAACTTTTAGTGTTGCATTTAATCATCTCTAAGTTTTTCTTATTAAAAAAGAAGAAGACATTTATTAAAAACCAAAAATATATATATATAATATCTACATATGTTTATTTTATTTGATCTTAAATTATTTATTTCTAATGCATTACGTAATTGGTTTTGTTAAGTTACGTTATATACATACACATTTACAAATACAAATATAAACAGCCAGCAGCACGTACGTTTATATAGAAAAAAGAAAATTTTCCCAAATGGTTGGAATTCCCATTTGGTTGGAAATGCATGACAAAATTACTTTCATTTTTATTGCCAGTCATTCGTTAATTGTTACTTTTGTTGTTGTTGTTGTTGTTGTTGTTGTAACTGTATTTGTAATTTGTTTATTTTTTCTGTTTATTTATATTCCCATTTTCATTTTTGTGTTTGGATGTTGTTGTTGTTAATTAAGGTTTTCTTATTGACAATTCTGGGATGTGTGTTTGCCGACATGGAAAGTAAATTATTTCATATAACAAAAGCAAAATACTTAAAGCGCACGTATTTTAAGACATTCCATGAAAGGAAGCTATCGAAGACAATATAAAGGAGTGGATATATCAAAAAATTAACTATTATATTGTGCCATCATAAACAAAGACACCACCAACTTCAGTTTGAGGTATAAGTTGTATTCGTGGATAATTGGTCTCTTTGGTTTGAGTATTTATGTCAATCAAAATAGTAATTTCACTATTCCAACAAGTAATGAAAAATTGAAATATCTTTTCAGGTTATCAAAAATTTAGTAGCTCGCACTCTATCTATCACTTGTAAATTAATAAATTAACATACTTAGAAATGAGGAAGTGAATGTATAAAGAGAAATGTTGTACTACAATGGGTCATCAAAAGCAATTAGGCATATACTTTAAAAGTTGAGCTTTAAGGCTGCACCAGAATGATGAAGCTGAAGTCCGAAAAAAATGTGAACAGAATGCGAGGTTCAGCCTAAGTAGGGTTGTCAAAAAGTTGACAAATAAAAAAACATTGATTAATCAACTAAAAGTCGATACCATTATAATTTTCTAAATGCGTTGGAGAGATACAGATGATTTGAAGCCGAGTGAATACAAACCACTTTTACTTCACGGCGTCAGCTTCAGACTCAGCTTCACTTTGTGTTCGTTTACATACAAACAGCTGCATTTGATTTTTTGACCGGCTCAGACTCAGCTTCAGCTTCAGCTTCATCCTTAGCCTTAGGTTTTGAGTTTTGACAATTAACTAATTGAATTTCGTTTTGGTTTTGTTTTTGTTTTTAAAACAATGCAGTCTGCTTAAAAGAAAAATGCAGTAATTAAATTAATATTGAAATTTAAAACAAAAATTTTCTTGATGAATTAATTAATGGAAGAAATCCATATCTTCTACTTACCTATACATAAAAAAAAAAATGAATGATGAAAATGTTGGTCATTGCCCGATTTTGTTCATAATAGTAATTACAAATAAGATGCTTGTGAAAGAAAATATTTGAAAAATCGACTATATTTCGGAACCACATATTAAACAAAAGCCCTCCACCTATCTGCCAAACATGGAACGTAATCCTAACTATCCACCACATTCTACTGTATCAGATTGTCCACTTAACCAACCAACCATCAAAAATCACGTCGGCACAAATGCTTTAGGAATCCTCTCCCTCCCCTCCCACCAAAACATAAAGAAAGTAACAGAATTTTTAAAAGCCTACTAATATGTATCATCTATCTAAATCTAATCTAACAACCTAAACTTGTAAATATTTTGCTCATAGACTTAACGACTTAGCTTTTATTATTACTCAACTTTAATTACCAGAAAAAAAGAAAAATATATGTACATATTTATAATAATATATATTAGAACACAAGCTTATAAGTTTTCCGTAATTTGCAATTACTTGTAAATTTTTTGATAATAAATAAAAACAAAAATAAACTTTGTCAAAAGTATTTCAAATGCTACGTAATTTACAAAAATAACAGTTTGTTTTGAATAAATTGAAGGGCTGTATAATAATATTGAGGACGAACTTCAAAATTATTAATGGTGATGGTGTGAATCCGTCCTTATATTAGACTGTCTTGAATTAGTCCCCAACGAAGATGTGGATAGAATCCACATCCGACATAAGAACAACATGAAGAAATACTTAAACAGATTAACAAGTGCAAGGAGCCCCAATTGCATTCTATGGAATGAGAAAAAAGGAGAGAAAATCCTGTCAAGTCTCTATTATCATAAATAAGAACAAAGTTCTACGTTCCAACAGAACTCATATGCAAACAACTCACGCTTTACAATTATCTTCGTTGTTCGTCGTTAACTTGCACTCAATAATGAAGTTTAATATTATATGTGTATTAGATTCAATTATGTTAAAGAAATAAATAAAACAATATTGAATTAACTACCTGAACCATAGAAATCTTAATATCCGGTGAAAGTTAAAAATCATTTTCAAAAAAAATTAGAATATGCCAAAATTCCACACACATTCAGCACATTCTGGTCGACCATTGGAGATTTATGACGACCAAATCAAGGCAATGATTGATGAAAACCGCCGTTATTCAACACAAGAGATTACATAAAGGCTTAACCAATCACTTACAACAGTGGAAAGGTACCTTAAAAAACTTACACAAGCTCGATATTTGAGCTCACTAAGCGGATAAATATTTGCGAATTATTGCACAAATGTAACGAAAATAATCCATTTTTAAAGCGAGTCATAATGGGTGATGAAAAATATTTTGTGTACAATGATGTGAACCGAAAACGATCATGGAGCAAGAAAAATTTTCGCCAGAGGAATAACTTTCCTCTTGTGGTGTTTGGTGGAATTGGGCAAATATCGTTCGCTTTGTGCTGCTGCTACGGAATGAAACAATCAATTCGGATGTATACTATTGTTAGCAACCGAATTGGACAAAAAAAATAAAAAAGAAGGACGTTGTACCGCATGCATATTTGGTCACTCGGTAAAAATTATCGGAGCTGAATTTGGAAGTGATGGCACATTTTACATTTAGGCCCCTACCTTTCCACCATCAGATGTCAATTTATTCCGTTCTTTTCAAAAATATTCAATTCTGATGAGGATGACAAAAATCATTTGACACAGTTTTTTGCCTATAAAGATCAGAAGTTCTACGATGACGGAATATTGAAACTCCCGAAACATAAGCAAAAGTGGTGTAACAAAATTGTACAATATATGTTTGTTCTACATATAATATATAAATTTAAAATTTCATGAAAAAATCGGATATGACTTTTGCACACACCAATATTGTCAAGATAAGAACAGTCAAATTTCCAGCTTATGAACATGAGCGTGGTTGGTGATGAATTTGCAAGTCACGTAGAAACAATATTGTACAAACCATGTATGTATATATTGGTCATATGATCCACTTTTTTGGAAAGGAGAGGTAAAATAACGTTTGCCGGGTTACCTAAGTAAATATAATATTCAATTGTTGTTGGTAAATTTTGTTTTTAAAAGTTTCCGATAAAAGATTGTTACAACTTGTCCCTATTCAAGTTCACGATAAAAAGTACTTATTTTTTAAAGAGCTTTAACAGAAAAAAAATTTTAAAAAAATTGTGGTGATTTAGCAATGATTTCTTTTTTTGTACTTAATACATAATAATCCACTGAATAATGAAAAAAAATGTATCTTTTGATTTCGTTTCTTTTTTTAAGTTAAATAGTTGTATCTTCATTTCAAAATTCTTGTCCCTGTTCAAGTGCATGCCAGTATATATAGATTACTATGAAGCCAATGAAGAAAGGTAAAAAACATATTAATTTTATATAACTTCGGAAAAATGGTACGATGGTTCGGTTTTAAGTATTCTGTATACCTTGCAGCAGTAGTTGTACTAATCAAGTCTAAATACACCACACGTCATTATAAATATTTGTACGTATAAATAATTTATATGTGCACCATATGTGCATAATAAAATTATTTCCATATAATAAATTTGTTTTTATTTTTATTTTGTCTTTGTATGTTGAAGGAGCAATTTTCGTTTGGTTGTTTTTTCTTGCTTTCATTTATATTCATATCCTAGGTATATATTTTTCTTTTTTTTATCTGTAGCATTTTGACTTTAATTAAAATGAATGAAAAAAAAAAAAAAACTAACATAAATCGTTTAAGCAAGTCTTTTGAAATATCCAAAGCAGATGATAATGATATTTCTGTTGTTGGCAACGGTTTGACTTTCAGCATTTACCTTAGTACTATGACAACTTTCTACTGTAGAACTGTTGCCACTACTCTTGTTGCTGCTGTTGTTGCTATTGTTCCTATTGTTGATGTTATTATATGAATATAGTAGTAGTAGTAGTAGTAGTAGTAGTAATAGTGATGGCAACTACTTCATCTTGACATCTTCAACCACGTTGGTGCTGGTGGTGTTGCTTCTTCTGTTGCTGTTGATGTTAGAAGTGGCGCTGACGGTGCCATGTTTCTAATACATTTGTCAAAGCGCGTTGAAATTCATGCTTGACATAGAAACACAAATTTACTGCTGTCGGCCATTTTCAAAATGTCAGAACGACGGATAGACAGACACATGTTTATGTTGGAGTATACACTTATTTTCAAGTACTTAGTTGCAATTGTTGTTTTAATAGTATGATTTTTAACTTCCCTCTTTTCCTTTTCTTTCCAAAAGGTTTTTTTTGCATTATTATTATCAAATTAAAAAACTCCTTCATATGATTTCGGTACCTTAAAGAAAAAACTAAAATATGTTTTGTATTTTTCAAATGAAAACCTCCTTAGGTGTGTTGAACGATTTTTGGTAGGGGGAAAAATATGAGTTTGCGTTACCGAAATGCTAGGAATTTTCATTTCAAACTATATACCGATACTAAGTAGCTGTGCCCGCGATTTCGTACGTGTCGTATTAGAACTATGTATGTTTATAATAGATGGTGTCCACGACATCGTTCGCGTGGTCTTCAGTTTTGTAATTATTGACACACGTTGTTACATTGACTGTAAGTCATCAGCTAGTACACGAAAGAGAAGCATAAAGTTGACCGTGCGAAAAACAGCTTTTAGTACAATAAGATCTACACCAGCAACTCTTATGAGCTGCCAGTGAATCAGTATTACAAAGTTGAAAGAATGTAAGCACAGTAAACGGTCTGTCATATTATCAAGGTACATCCTTTATGCCCCTTTAATATGTATATCCAAATGACTTATGGGTGGATGTCTTTCGTGAATCCGAAAGCTTAAAATGCGCCAAACCGCCTCAGATAAGCGAATTTATCGGCCAGGTTAAAACCTCGCAACTTCACCATAAATATTATTTGTAAATCCAACTGTATTTTGATCAATTACCTTGCTAACATACTCGTATTTATATATGTCTTTTATGAATTTATCGTTATTGAATATTTCCACGTTGATGTGACCTTCAAATGTTTTGGATAATGCGGGTGAGTTATCTAAAACAATTCATAATTTTAGCCGTGAAACCATCACTTTGGGGTGAGTTTCAACGGTAAAGCGGATACCCCTTTCCCCCGAGCATCGTTTGCTTGGTGTTATTTCTTAGAGCAACGACCTACTTGCATTCAGGGTGAGTTATTGTTTAGAGCACTGGTCCTTGGTACGCGTACCATGTGAGTCTTTACGATCTCATATAACATAAAATCTTTGTTTTGATCAAACTCAGCAATTATTATGATGTCGATATCATCAGGCCCAATTTTTCCTTCTAACCACAGTAGTATAAGGGCATGTGGCAAAACTCTATCTGTACATTAAACAAAGAGATGAACCGAAAAGTTTTTCTTTAGGGATCAGGTCAATCATCAGCTGTAGATTAAAATGGAATACTCGCGCTGTTACATCATGCCTATCATAAGCCATTATTAGTTATTGTTAAATTTCAATCCACTTTGGGATAGTTGTAAACGTTATAAGAAGGTCAGATCGAACATAGTTTCGAACATAACAGAAAGCCAAAACCAATAGAGAAAATTCTATTACGCAAGCTAAAGCAATAAAAAGCAACAATAATTTTCATAATGCCCCTATTACCAAGGGTAATAATAAAGAAAATAAGGTCCAAATTTATACAAACTACAGTTCTACCTTAGAGAGACTAAGAGAAATTATTATACCTATCAGCTCAAAAGCAGTAAAGGGCTGGTAGTTGTAATTTAGGGCATTGAACCCTCTTTTGACTGTAGTGATATTAAGAGTGCCCTTGAAGAAAAAGGATTTGAGGTCAAAGTAGTGATCGACATTTTTAATAAAAATAAAATTCCACAGCCATTAAAGAAAATTGAGTTGGTCCCAAAGTTGCAGCTTTTAAAGAAAAATGAAGTGCATCCCATATACAACCTTGAATATGCTGCTGTTGTTAGCTGCAGCTGAGGTATCAACACCTGCGATTGTTGCTCACAAGATCAGCAGAAGATCTTTCTCAAATAGGGAAATTGAAGAACTGGTTGCTTCTAAACGATGATTGAGAAGAGAATGGCAACAGCACAGATCTCCTACTGCTAAATGGAGTCTTAAAAATGCAACAAAAAAACTAGTCAAAGCACTTTAAAGCTTTATTTATCTTTGAAAAGCATAAAATCGCTAAAATCTCCTGTGGAACTGAATTCACTTTTTCGAGACAGAACCGGAATTGCGCACGGTCTGCTGAAGAGAAGGCTAATGTATTTACCAACCATCTGGAGCACGTATTCCAACCTAATCAACCTACAAATTAATTTATTCCCTTCCTTCAGACAATCACAAATTCAGTAAATATATCTCCATTAAAAACAAGCTCAAATGAAATTGAATCTATTATAAGGACTCAACTGATACTCAAAAAATCTGCTGGTTATGATGGTATCGTGGCAAAAATGATAACTCAACTTCCAGACGCAGCAATAGTATTTCTCTCGTGTCTTTGCAATGCCAATGGAAGAAATCGGTTATAATAATGGTTCTAAAGGTCGGAAAGTATAGGACATGTCCTTCTTCATATAGACCTATAAGTCTGTTTCCATGTCTTTCTAAGCTATTTAAGAAGGTTCTTAAAGCCAAACTCAATCACCAAATAGTACAATCCCAGATCGTCAGTTTGGTTTTCGAGCAAAACATGGAACGATTGAGCAAGTCTACAGAGTTACTTCGGAAATAAGAACTGCCTTTGAACAGCGAGAATATTGCTCAGCAGTATAAAATTCATGTTTTTATTAGAAAAACTTTTTTGGTTTTTGTCCTATCGAACTGAAATTTGGACACTAACAGAAGAAGAACATTTGTCGGAATCAGCCGAATCGGATCACTAGGGGTACCTCCCATACAAACAACACATTTGAATTCATGTCCTTATTAGAAAACTTTTTTGGTATTTTGTCCTATTTAACTAAAATCTATACACTATAAGTTTTTAATCAATGTTCATAAAATGCCGTAAAACCGTAGAGTTGCTGGATGGTATAGCTCCCATACAAACCCAAACCCAAACCCAAATTTAAGTTATTGTACTGACTATATCCTAAACATAAGTCAAATCAATAAAAAGTTTTTTAGGAGGTGCGTGAAGAGTAAACTTCGACATCGTTGAAGCTATTGTAAAATTCTTGCTTGTCTCTTTTGCGATTACCTACAAACAAGCAATACTTTTTAAAATTGTCCTGATCATGTATTTTATAAGTCTTACCAACGAGAAATTTTCCGATATCTATCGTCATGGTTTAGCTAAACACTTGCTCTTTACTTTGTATTTTCACCATACCTCGCCAATATCTATCAATACATTCAGATTGTCAATGATCAATACATTCAGATTAACATTGTTTTGAAACTTATAAGAATATACGGGGAGAAGCAAACAGCAACACTAGGTGCTGCTTTGACTGCGACTTTCGTTTTCTTCAGAAGCAAAAGAAGAAGTTAAAAGCAGAAGTAATGAAACTTATTACAGGTTCAAACACTATTTTTGAAGTGAAACTTCTTTAGCGAAGGGGAATAAATCCAAAAAATATGAATATGAAATGTGACGTACAAGTATTTGTACGTTCTTTCGTAAAATAAACACAATCAGTAAAGCATTTTTATTTCTCTCTTACTCATGCGTAAGCATTCATTCTCTACGCTGCTACTATAACAAGAAACAGTTATGCGCAAAATTCTCGAAAACAAGAAACAGCTATGTATGAAATATTCGAACACCTGGATACAAATTCCTCATAAACAAAGCATGATGATTCATTTAAAGAAAACAATGATAATTTTATTCATTGTGTGCCGATTCTAATGATATTGAATTGTTTATGTATTTGCGTCTCAAATACAATGTTTAATAAATAGCTGAAGGCCCTGGCAGCCATGGCTAATTTTCTGTTAACTTCTAGTTTTAACTTTAAGTTAGCATTATATAAATAAATAAATACGCATTTTAATGCCGATCAAAATTACATATTATCATAAATGAACTATTTGTGCTAAATATATCAATGATTGGTAGAGGATGAAAAAACATAGAGCAATTAAAAAAAGCAAAACAAGAAATAAAGTAGAGTAGAGAAAATAAGATAAAATTAAATTAAGAATTAAAATACTTTGCAGACAATATGAGGAAAGATGGTTGTGAGCAAGAAACATTCCTTCAATACCAAAAAAATGGCAACTTTTTTACTAGGAAATAAAAAAAAATATATATAGCTTCTAAGAGTCAGTTCCAACCCTTTCTATCAACAACAATTGTAAAACATAAAATTCAAAGAAATAATACAAATATATCATTTTCAAGCAGTAAAAATCACACAAATGCGTGTTCTAGTAGGTTTATATAAGTTGAGTTTCTCAACGAGAAAACTAACGAAATTATAAAATTTAATAAGAAACATAGAAAATATAAAGTATTGTAATATATGTCAATGAATAATGATAATAACACCAGTAATAAAAACTAACGAAATTATAAAATTTTAATTCGTATAAGCAAAGTAAATAAAGAATCAGAAGTCGTCAGTTTGAGTTTAATATAATTTTGTGATTTATTATTAATTTTGTTTTTTGATGAGAAAAATAGAAAATACGCACAACAATGAAAATTTATTAAAAAAAAAAAAAAAAAAGTGCGTTGTCATCGAAGTGGAAGTGCAGTGCCGGCGTCTGGTTGAAAATAACCACTCTATTAAAAACATAAATTAAATCAACTATAACAAAATAGTTAAATATAAATAATAAACTATATTATAATGAAAAAAAAAATAATATAGAAATATTAAAAAAAAAAAAAAAATAACGAAATTATGTAATTAAGCAACAAAAAAAAAAACTCAAAAAAAAATTTTCAAAAATAGAGGTGAGATGCTTCGAGCTTAAGCTCAGTGCGAAGCTTCTAAAGATACGAGTTGAAATCACGCTATTTGGTCAAAGTCCATGATGAATTGTTTGAGAGTTATAAGAGCATTGAACGAAAAAATAAACCCCCGAAGAATGCTATAGTAAGCGGCTCATTAGTTAAGTGTCATTTTTATTTGTTGTATTTGTATTTGTTGTATTTGTTTCCGTTCAGGTCGATAAAATTTTCGATAACTCGATAATTCCTAGAAGTAAACGCTGAAAAAATGAAAGAGTGCATATAATGCTAATATGTACACACAGCGTCAAAAGAAAGTGAACACATGAGATTTTTGCATTAAAAGTTTTATAATTATATATTAATGAATACAAAATAAAAAGTTAGTATGCAGAATTCAAGGCTTATATTTTAGGAGTCGATTTCTATTTAAAGCGTAATCAAAATTAATACACAAACAAAAATAATTCACATTAATTAAAAAAAGTCCAAATTTTACGCGTCAAAAAAAAGTGAACACTTTTTACTTTTATTTTTCTTTTCGTTCTATAATTCGGGGAATAACCAAATTTTTTAAGGAAAACGATTATTACTCACGTGCTTTGTTATGGTAAATGTTATTTTGAGTGAATTCCTAAAATAAATGTGTATAAAATTAAAAAAAAAAAAAATTCTTACTTTGGGAAAGCAAACATCTAGTGGCACTCGAAAAATCATATTTGATTTACGAGAGAAAGGCAAATCTTTGCGTAAAATTGCCGAAATTATAGGCAGGGGCCCAAGCACAATAAAAAAAATTATTGTCAAATATGCCACACATCGTCGGTTGGAAGATTTGCCGAGAACTGGGCGTCCAAAGCGACTTACTGCTACTCAAGTTAGAGCTGTAGTAAGAAAAGTAGAGGTAAATCCAGCCTCAAGTGCAGTCAAAATTTCAGAAAATATTACCCAGACATCAGACAAATCAGTAAGCGCGAGTACGGTCAGGAGAGCCCTTGATAAAAATGGCCTACACAGACGAATACCCCGCAAGAAGCCATTGATATCAAAGGTAAATCAGAGCAAGCGTGTGGATTTCGCCAAAAAATACATTAATGTGGCTCCAACTTTTTGGAAAAACATTCTCTTTACTGATGAGAGCAAATTTGAAATTTTTCATGCCAAAAGGACATCAAAAATATGGCGTACCACTAATGAAGCATTTAAAGAAAGTTGTGTAACCAACACAGTTAAGCAAGATGGGGGCTCAGTTATGGTTTGGGGCTGTATGGCGGCATCTGGAGTCGGAAATCTGGTTTTCATTGAATCAACAATAAAGAAGATGGATTACTTAAACATTTTCCAAAACAATGTCGCCCCCAGTGTCGAGAAAATAGGCCTGTTGGGCAATTGGATCTTTCAACAAGATAACGATCCAAAACATACAGCGAGAATTCTGAAGGAATGGCTACTGTATAGGACCCCTAAGACATTTGACCATCCGCCACAATCTCCAGACCTCAATCCAATTGAGCATTTGTGGGAACACCTGGACAGGAAGATCAGGCAGAGGACGATTTTGAGCAAGGAAGACCTAAAGAAGTGTCTAATGGAAGAATGGGTCAAAATCTCTCCTGATGTGACAAAAAACCTTGTCCAATTGATGCCAAGGAGACTTAAGGCGGTTGTGTAATCTAAAGGGAAAAATACAAAATATTAAAACTTAAAAAAGTGTAATATTTTAACTTAATATTTGCCACTTTGTATATACTGTTCACTTTTTTTTGACGCGTAAAATTTAGACTTTTTTTAATTAATGTGAATTATTTTTGTTTGTGTATTAATTTTGATTACACTTTAAATAGAAATCGACTCCTAAAATATAAGCCTTGAATTCTGCATACTAACTTTTTATTTTGTATTCATTAATATATAATTATAAAACTTTTAATGCAAAAATCTCATGTGTTCACTTTCTTTTGACGCTGTGTGTATGTCGAAAAACAAATTGGTACCACCAATACAAACTTTCCATTAAAATTCAAGTTCTTATCAGAAAAACTGTTTCTTTTTTCACTTGCGAAATAAATTTTGGACACTATATGTAAGTCCATCAAAACTTTATTTTTCAAGACCCAAGGAATATTGTATCGTATAGCTCCCATACAAACCCAAACTCAAATTTAGGTTTTTATTAGGAAAACTTTTTTGTTTTTTGTGTTATCAAACTGAACAGTATAATTGTCTGGCCTATATTCAATAATCATGTCGATTTCAAGACCCTAAGATAACTGGCTCATAACGCTCCATACAAATATTTTGGTCTCAGTGTTGAAATGCATAGGCGAAGTTTTGTTCACCTGTATTTTATGCCGACACCTAGCACATGCTACAATAGTGTGCAACTTGGAATATTTAAATTTATATATTCTAATTGGTTATATTTGTCTCTTCACATTTATATTTTGTTTTTATGTTACCTAAATGCTTAATTATAATAAATTATATTTTCGATTTTGATTACATTCTATTGGTCTTAATGCTAAGATTATATTAAGTCTGCTGTTCTACGTGTTTTTGTAAGTTGAAGGATGGGTAGATTATTAATTTATGTGCTCTTGTGCAAACACATCGTTGTTTCATATCTTGTGTTGATATTTCAGATTTCCTCCATTATTGTTGGTATATTCAGGTCCCTATCAATTTCTTCGTTGCTTGTATATCATTCTGCACCAACAATTATCCAGATTATTTTTGATTACTGCCTTTGTATCAAGCAGTATATTTGAGTTATTTGTTGTTCTCCATAACTATGTAACTTATATCGTAACGGGTTTTATAATTGCTTGTTAGACTAATATTTTATTGAGAGCTTCCCCAAGTAACCAACAGAGTTGCAAAAATTTCGTATTTGTTAGATCACGTTTCTTTTGGCAATTTATTTTCAGTATACATGCCTAAGTATATTGCTATGTTTTCGATAGACACAGTTACCATTTATTTAATACACCATTGTTTGATCCATTTCCGAAGTTCGTCAAATATTTCTGGTAGTAAGCTGTAGCTAAGACTATATTATTGTCTGAATTTAGTACAATATATAAAAAAATGGGCCAAGTGCGAGTCAGACTCGTACACGGAGGGTTCCGTACCAGATTGGGGTTTGATTTTACTGATTCCCAAAAATATACTGCCCCTACCTAAGAATAGTGTCTAATAGTGTCTAAACTTCAGTTCAATAGTCCAAAAAACAAAAAAGTTTTACGAATAAGAACATGAATTTTAATGGTGGGCTTGAATGGGTGGTACCACTCCTAGGTGGCCGATTTGATTGATTCCAATAGATATACCGCACCTATTTCAGAAACTAATAGTGTCTAAATTTCTGTTCGATAGAACAAAAAACTAAAAAGGTTTTCTATTAAGAACCTGAATTTTAATGGGGGTTTGTATGGGAGTTACTCTCCCTAGCAATCCGATCAAATTGAAATTTCGATAATATAAGTTTCTAATATTGTATAGAGCCACCACCCTTCCAAATTTCAAGATTGTGAGATTACTGGATCATATAGCTGCCATACAAACCGAAATGTTTCTTGTATGGGGACGCGTTTAAATTATCGGAAATATTGCAGTTTCAGTGTTGTTGCTGATGCGCAGATAAACTACACATTCTGTGACCTGAGGGCGGACAACTATATACGAACGCTCAAAATTCTTTTATATGGAGCAACTGTCACTTTGTTTATGAACTTTAAAAGTTTATAGGTTTATGCGTTTTATAAATTTTCATGAAGTCCTAAAGTATTTTTATTATTTTAATATTTTGTTCAATCCAGAAGATTTATTGTGATTCCCTGAATTAATTGTGAGAACTGCAAGGTTTTAGGTAAGGATGTATTATCATGTGCACTAAGGTTCAACATTCTGTTCTGAAGTGAAGTGCCCTGAAGATAGAATCTTCGAATCTACTTATATTTGCCTTATGTAATCATTACTTGAGCTTTCAGAGGCTTGTCAAAATACCGGTAAGAATCCTTAACTTGCTTCTTGGTTATCCTGCGAGTATCTTGGCCGATTTGGAATTTGTACTGCTCAAATAGGATAAGATTTTTTAATTTCGAAAGAGATTCAGTATTACCTCCAACAGAGTTGGATTAATAGTAAAGTTAAGTATCATTTATTATTTAGAATATACAATACAATAGTTCATTGTTAATTATTTTATAGCATTCTTGTCTACAATGTAATAATTTCGTACATATTTATATTGCGTGAATTTCTCCTTGAAATGTGTTGTAGTTGCTCATTGTTTTTAGTTTGATCTAAGGCTAAATGCCACATGCCATAGTTTCTTTCGAGATTTTTGAACCACCTATGTACCATGGACACTAATTGAATTAGTCTATACATATTGACTATACATGTGTGTACTATATCTTTCTTATCTAGCAACGAAAATGTTTTGATTAACATCTAAACACAATCTCTTTTCTTTTTTTTGTTTTTAAATTTGTTTTTACTTATTTATTCCCAAATTATTTCAAAATAGCATCACTTGGGGCTTTTGTAGATATTGATTTTTCGGAGCCAATTTTTTTCTATTTTCTCACACTAATTCACTGAATTGTGGCACTTTATTTGTTTTCTTTTTTTTTTTTTATTATTCAATTGAATTTCCTCCATAGCAAATAATGTAGAGGAGATGTTAAAACGCACGAAAGCAAATTCGAGAGATATTTTACTTTTCAACCTCCTCCAGAAGGGTATTTCACCTTCAACAGAGTGCCAATCATTAATAAAGAAACATGGTCCAAATATTTCACCCTCACAAAAATTGCTTATCAAATTGTTCGTCCGTCAATCCATCCGTCCGTTTCCTCGGGTCATATCTCATGAACCGTAATAACAAGAGAGTTGAACTTTTCACAGAATGTGTAGTTCTATCTAGGCATCAGTACCAAATACGAAAACTAAAATATTTTTAAAAATTTAAAGGGGTCCCCATACAAGAAACAATTTGGTCTGTATGGCAGCTATACGATCTAGTAATCCCTCGATCTTGAAATTTGGAAGGTTGGTGGCTACATTTCAGAAACTTACATTGCTGAGATTTTAGTTTGATCGGATCACCAGAGAGGGTACCTCCCACGCAAACCCCTATTAAAATGCAGGTTCTTGTTAGAAGAAATTTTTTGTTTTTCGTCCTATCAAACTGAAATTTAGATACTATAAGTTTCTTATATAGGCGCGGTAAATATGTTAGAATCAGCCAAATCAGACCACTAGGGATAGTATCTCCCATACAAACCCCAATCTGGTACGACCCCTCCGTGTACGAGTCTGACTCGCACTTGGCCGATTTTTTAAAACGCTAAGTTATTGGAACATGATAAGCGCACCATTATTCGCGAAAGAAGCAATTCAATTTATTTCTTGTGACATACTTTTAAAGCATTGCAGCAAACATCCTTTAATAAAGACGATTCAGCGAGGCCTAAACAGTTCCAAAATGATTGCTATATCTGTCATGATGAAATCTGCAACAATACGTACGCATCTTAAGGCACGGCTTGAGTTTGCAACAAATAACTTTGAAAGCAACTTGGACTCGGTATATAATAATTGCGTTTTCTTAATATATTTTTTTGTAAAAAGTTATCTTTTCAGATGGATGTTTCAGATGGAAACCGGTGCCACTGGAGAGATTTGCAAACAAAAAAAAAAAAAATATTTTCCAAGAGAAATTTAAGTAGCATTCTGTCCTGGTTTGGGGTGCCATACACTTGAATAGCATTTTGTAAGCTCCATTATAAACAGCACAGAACATCTTCCTGCGATTTTAAGAAGAAAATACGAAAACAAAACTGTGTTCGAAGTTATCCGTATTTAATATTGCTCCGGTGGTTCCAACCACAATTACATAATAGGGTTCCCAAAAGGAGCCAAACGAAACCCCATTACCAAGACTTCGCTGCCCGTCCGTCCGTTCTAGGGCTCTATCTCATGAAACATAATAGGTAGAAAGTTGAAATTTTAACAAAGTCTGTAGTTCTATTGAGCTGCAACAACAATTAAGTGAAGCTTGTAAATTTAAAGGGGCCCCCATAAAAAAACTTGTAGTGCAAAGAGCACTGCGCACAGTTTGCAAAGCATTATTATAGCGCTCTTTTGTCCGAAGTTTCGTGAGCATTGACAGCTATGCTTCTCTGAGAAACTCAAATGGTTTTCCCTTTAAATCTCGTATGGTGGTACAGAACCTTTCGTGTGCGAGTTCGAATCGCAGGTGGACGATTTTTTATTCTAATTTGGCTATTATAACCAATCACAAAAAAAAAACTAGAAAGAAGGTTATCTTCGACTATGCTGAAAATGAAATACTCTTCAAGGGACGCAGTGAATGTTTCATTGTATTATAGTATTCAAATGTCGATCATATTGACACAAATGGAAGAGAACAAATCTGTTGTGGCCATAGATTTACTCCAAGCCATTCGAAATTTAAGCACGGTTTGGAATATCTATGTAAAGCCAGAAACAATTGCAAACTGTTTCAGAAAGTCAGGATTTTCGAAAGATGACATGCATACTCCAACACCGCATTGGGATGAAGAGGACTTTCTTCAATTATCCGAATTATCTGCTCTACAGTCTTCATTGAAAGCAGTAACAAACATTGTTGCATCATTTGAAGACTACGTCAATGTTGATATTTATAAGGGGCAACCCGTCCGATGATTTTCAATACAATAATTTTCTGGTCCCGTGCGAATTCACTATAGGGAAGTTCGAAAATAATACTATTCACTTCCGTGAAGAGTATAAAAAAACAATTAAATATTATCAATATTCTGACCTTAAGACTCCCGTTATTCTTTACGTTAATTCATTAATGTTTCCACTTTAATAAAAAAATAGAGAAATATTATTCCAGATAAGTTTTTTAAGTTCTCTTTGAAGAATTAATTTTCCCTGGAAATGGTGTAAAGTCCGACACATGTAAGACAAAACAAACAAAAATCATACAATTCAGCTTTTGACTTCACTTGCGAAAGAAGCTCTGAAATGAAAATCGATATGATCGGACATTACTTTTATTTTCTTTGACTACTATGCACCAACAAAACTCGAGAACGACTGGACCAATTTTGATAATCTTTTTTTTTTTTTTTTTTGTTGTATTCTCGGAGTTACTAGTCAGGTTTGTTGCTATACTGGGATCCGGAATGTGGCGCTAATGTCTAGATAGAGATAGTTTTATGTCTTTTTTAAACATTTTTTCATTTGGTGCAAAATATACTGAAGCAGTTTTAATAATTTTTTTTTTTTTTTCTAAAGAAGAAATGAATTTTAATGCAATAAATTGCATAGTTATTTTTTATATTTTTTAAATTAAATGTACTATTTTTAACTATTAAGTTTTAAAAAAAACCACTGCAAGACCAAGCACAAAACGTTTTATACGTTTATTCGTTGTTAATGCTGGTTGTTGTTATTGTTGTATTTTTCCTCTTATTTTTTAATAACTGAACACGCACAGAGTGCGTATCAACGCACGCCGGGTAACGCTAGTTAAGTATGGAAGAGAAAAATAACTTTAGTAAACTGAAAATCCATTTAAATGTAAAAAAAAATCACATCTTTAATGAAATTCTTTAATATACTTATTTTTATGCGTCATGGTGATATTAGTATTTCATAATTCTTCATACACATACATATAAGTATTTACATTCATCATCCTCATCATTAGTAATATTGATTTAATTAAATAGCCTTGTAAAAGAAACCTAGAAACTCTTGAGCTATATTCCTTTAAGAAGGAAGATCGCCTTTGACAGCTTATTTAGTTGCTTGCGCGAGTTTTATTCATTCTACAAAATTTTTGTATCTTTGTCTTCATTACTAAATCAGCGTCTAAGTTTATCCTTTTTGTGTGCGCTCAAATGGATACACAAATACATACTCGCTCACATCCATGCATAAACTCACGCACATTCATAATTATATTAGCTTCTTATCACGTCACTAATTAACTCAATTTATCATTAACCTATGTGTGCTTCATACACACAGACGCATACTCAAAGTTTATACGCTTGTCTTTGCACACACATATGTACACTTTCACTCAGGTCTCTTTGTGTGTGTGTGTGTGTACAAAGCAGAGCAAATCAAAGCAAAGTTTGCTACTAATTCATTACGAGATAGACAGAATGACAGAGAAAATGGGAAAAAGGGAAATGGGTACAGAAAGGGGAGATGGGAGGAGATGGGAAGTGATGCAAAAAGTGAGATAGACTTGCGGACAGACAAAAATAAGATGATGATGAGACTACTATATACCAAGTATATAGTCTATATAGCAGTTGGTGAAGCGTAGTAACACACGATTTAAGGTGGTTAAATGCTGATGATTCTGCTGTTGATGGTGTCTTTTATCCCTAGGATTGTAATGGCGACCCTTGGAATTTATTTCGCTCTCACTCACACACAGAAATACAAGTATATATACTAGTATGTATGTGTGAATAAGTTCACATACTCTTATGCGGCAATAACATCTTTAACACACGCTATTTTAAACACGCCTTAAGGTATGCAAACTTTTTTTAAACTTTTTCTTATTCTTCACTAAATTCCAACGACTGCCGCTGCCGACAATGACAACGACAATCACAACTTTTTCACTTCCTCCTACATCCTTCCCATATCCTTTCCACCTGTTCTTGTTTTATTAATTCTCAATTGCTTTATGAAGCGTATGTAATTGAAGAAAAACCAAAGTTTCATTTCTCCCACAAATCAACCAAACCCAAACTACTTCGCCGCCGCCTGGCATCCATTTACGTTATAATGTTTTCACAGAAAACATTAAACGTCATTTGGTTTTACCCTCATCATGAATCGAATATTTTAAAATCTTAAAGTAACAAAGACGAATATGAAGATAATTTTTATCTCTAAAGGCATATGCTAAAAAGAATCTTTTACTTATGAAAGATTTAAGGTATTCAGACATTAATAAGATTTGTTTCTCTTTTGTCTGCTTATTCAAATCAATGTGATTAAGTAGTTTTTTGACTTAGGGAAATTAAAAGTTAATCCTAAGCTGGTAAATTGTTCTGCATTAGAAACAAAATAATTCGTTGTAATTGTAATTATAGTACAAAAACAAAAAAAGGTAGCACAGTCAAATGGAATTGCACAGTTCCATTATGAGTCTACATTTTCTATTTATATCATCACAATTCAATTGAATTTAATTGTAAACAATTAAATCAACATTTTCTCTAACTTTAATTAATTAAACTTAATTTATTCGTATACAATGTCTTCCAATCAAAAAAGAAAAAGGATAGCAGCAGTAGCAGCCTTTGAGCAGAAATGATGTGTTAAACAATTCTGAAGTCTGGACTTTGTGTTATTTGACTTATCATTGCATAGTTTGGAACCAGTTGAAAAAATTAAATAAAATAAATTTATTCATACTACAATAAATGTAAACAAAATAATGATGTTTGCAAAAAGAAAAAGAAAAGAATATGCACCATGATGAAAACGAAAAATGAAAGAAACTTAATTCATACATTAAATAAAGCTAACTTTCATACAATATTTCTTTTTTCTTCATATTTTGTTAAAACTTAATATTAACATTGAGTGGTGGTGTTTCAACCAAATAAGAACGAAAAGTTCTTTATTTCTTTTTACAAGAAGCGAATTTGAATAAGTCTAAGATTACCAGTTAAGTAGGGAGGGTATCGAGTATAGAGGTAGAAGACTGAACAGTAGTAATAAAAGTATAAGGCAGAATAGTATTTATAAGTAGAAAATACATAGTAAATGTTCCAGTGAGTGAGGAAAGCTTGTCATTTGCAGCTGCTTTTCGAAGCTTACGAGAAGTACAAGAAACAAAAATCTCTAGTAAAAGAAAAGGAATAACAGGAGTCATGACCAAGGGCAAGACAGCACTTCTTACAATGGTGACTAATTCGGCTAAAGTTGATTCGAAGTCATCAGGGCAGACAAATGAAAGACAATGATGATGATGATGATGAAGATGGCGATGATGATAAAAATGACAACAGTTGAGCGTCAAAGTTTGCTCGAGCAAATGACAACTTCAAGTTCATAAAAGCACAACTAATGTGCATAAAATACTTTTTGAAATAATATATATATTATACAATGCATAAACACAACATCTTATGGTCGTTTTTGTTGTTTGAAAGTTCTTTCATAACCAACCACCCCCCCGAACTCTAGACAGTCTCTAAGTGTATGCTTTCTTGTGAATGCTTTGAACCGTTTTCCCAAGCAAAATGGCAACAACTACTAGGATGACAATGACAACGATGACACTTTTAGGTAGTCAGGGAGCTCAGCTCCTCTAATTTTTCGAATTTTTTCACTTTTTCTTCCACCTACCTACTTCTTTGTTTCACTTTCACAAAATTTCTCTAAAGTATCTCTATTGCCCCTTTTCACAAATACATCACCATTACTTGCCACTTTACTTTTGTCTAAACAAACATACATAGATGAAGACAAAGGCAACGAAGACGATGATGATGACTTTAAGAAAATGAAAATAATGTAAAGGAAAACAAATAAAAATTTTTACAAATGGCTGCAGAAGAAAAACAAGAATGGTGATACTCAGAAAATGGAGAAAACTTGTGGTGGTGCCACATTCATCTGGCGCACTCAGTGCCAGTACCAGTCCTAGTGTTTCTAGGAATAGTAGCACCCAGCAGATGTGGGGCCAATGGGGCAATGCTCATGTTTATAAGTTACGCATTTATGTATTCTTTTGTGAAAGCATTGTTAACCTCCTATCCCTATTCCAATATTGCAATACCAAAGTTCCCCCATCCGCCTTTACCATCAACGAGTTGTACAATATTTTATTATTCTCAGCTTCTTTTTGTTTTTTTCCTCCAATTTTGTGTTATACTTGTTTTCTTTTTTATAATATATTTGTTTGCCAAGAGTTGAGTTAAGTTGAGTTGAGTCGCAGAAATAAAGTAAAAGAAAGTAAAGTAAAGCATAGAAAGGCAGAAACAAAATAAGTTTCTGAGAAATCACAAAACTTTTCAAATTGACATGTTTTGGCAACAACAACAACAACAACAACAACAACAACAACAACATTAACAACTGCAAAAACAACATCAATTTGGATCTGGTATCCTACATCCTTCCGCTGTCTCTCACTCTCTCGGCATTCCATTCACTCATCCGTCTATGTTTCCTTCCTTCCTGCCTTCATGGTATTCATTTTGTCCTTCCTTCAATTTTGGTTTCAACTGGTCAAACAGGCAAACGAAACATAAAAAAAAAAAAAAAAAATTAAAATCAAAATAATCTAAAACAGTGGTTCATTTATCCCTCGTGCCATTAGTGAAGGTCCGAGAAACAACGTTGACCTTTATTTTACATTCAGCATTTTGCCATTAAATGTTAGCTTGCTTCCATAGTTTATGCATAGAATAGTTGAAAGTAAGAACACAACCAGTAATTTTACTGGTTCTGATAACATTAAAACATTAAAATATAACGGTAACATTAGAAAGATCTTGTCTCGGGGTAAGGTTCATCTCAATGAAATTGTAAGCTTAGTACCATATATAGGACGTGAGAAAAAAACCTTAAATGGAGTGGACTGCCACGGACTACATAAGTTTATGAGCCGCTGATCTAAGCGTGACATCAGTTTCTTCACCTTTTACTTTGCAAGTGAATCGAAATTTCTTAAGGCGTTTTTCTACTTTCTCAAATTTCTACTTTCTAAGCATGACAATAACTCGTCCTTGTCATAAATTTTTGGCTTTCTGTCTCTGTTATTGTATATTTGTGTTTTTGTTTTTGTCCTATTGTCCTTTCTTTTTTTTTTACTCGTATATTTGTGTTTTGTTTGTCCTGTTGTCCTGTTTGTATTCGTATATTCGTTATTGTTGTTGAATTAGTAAATAATATATTTACTTTTCAGCGAAAACTTTTTGGTTTGTTTAGAATTTTTATTGTTTATAAATGGTATTTAAGTGTAAAGTTTGGACGGACAAATGGTTAGACAAACAAACGGACAAATGTATGAACAAGGGAATGGATAGAATGAATAAATGGAAGATCTAACAATGGTTAAAGAGATACGTCTACCTAGCTGAAGGAATGGATACTTAGATGTATAGATTGACAGATGTTTGGGCTGAATAAATCGTACAAACAGACCACTTCCTAAATGAATGTCTTGAAATAGAATGAAAACAAAAAGGATTTAGAGTCTTACGTGTTACTAATGAACTGGAGTTTTGTGGCGATGAATATGTTTTATTATAGTCCCATGTTTACGTATCGCGGATCATTACTTCTGTTGATTTTTAATTTTTTTTTTTTTTTCTTTATTTGTCTTTCAGCACTCAATTATTTTAATGCATTCATTCTACAAACACAGAAATATTTTCGTATCTTCATCTTACATAAGTTTGGCTATTGTATTACAATAAGTTTTGGTGTTTATATTCATTTGAAATTTATTATAGATATTTCTCAACATATTGTATTAATTAATGTTTAATGTTTTTACTTATAGATCAATTATTACCATTTGTCATATTTTTGTGATCATTATTAATTGTGGCAAAGACCACAAGAAGACAGGACAGTTTTTTTTTTTTTTTACTATTCTTGACTTTGGTTGAGTTGGTCAATCGTTACAATAATCTACTAATTTAACTACTGACAATATTTTGCTGAAGTAAAAATTTATATTTTCCCAATAAAAACAATAAACATCGTAATCTTTTCGCCAACAAGGTTTTGTAATGTTTTTGTAAAGTTTGGCACTTACGATAATTTTTTCAAATATTATAATTACTTATGTTTGTAACTTAATACACCAAGCGGTTTGAATCAATAAATAAAAAAGTAATATAAAGCTTACACTTTAGGGATAACAACAACTAGCGTTGCCCGGCACACTGTACTACGGGTATTGTAGTTATTATTGTTGTTATCATAATTATATATGCTTGCAACATTAACAATAAAAACAACAAAACACTCTCTCTGTCTTGGTCCGATCTCATCAACATTATAAAAATTGATGGTCGACGTAGTGAGGAAAGGAAACTTTGGTGTATCGTACCATCCCTAAAATACAATATTAATTCTAAAGTATCGATACTCGATATTTCTTCATATTGGCAAAGTGCCAATGCAGCGATATACAATACATATCGAGCCCTGACCGCGAAACGCAAGTAGGCGACAATAAGCAAATTTTACAGGAGAAGGTTTTTTTTTTAATTTTTTTTAAATTCTTTTGGAGAACTTCTGTGAAACTGTAAATATGGTATACAAATGGTTTAATAGAAGTTAAATATTAATTTTTAAGTTTATTTTTTGGTTTATAATAGATTTATTTATTTTAGTAGAATAGCGACAGAGGCCTTCAGCTCAGGGGAAAGTTAAGAAGGAAAGAAAAAAATTAGAAAAGTGCAGGACCAAATGGTTTATAATAGCGCTTATTTCTTTTTGCACGGTCACTATTGTAGCATCTCAGACTGAAATTTGGCGCTTATGCTAAATGAGTTTGAGTTGAAAAATTATTTGTTCGGTTGGTGAAAAATTTATTTTAATTTTAATATACAGTTAATTTTCTAAACGTCTTCTTCATCTGTTTCATTTGATTTGTCTTTACTAAATTTGCAATAATTTAATTTAAGATATTCGTTATGAAAGCTTGAAGTGATTTTAAATCATTAAATTTATTTAATGAAACTTTTAATTCTTTTGGGTACATAAAAGAAGGTCCTCGCTCAGTGACTGGATTTGACTCAATGGTCAAAATTTCTATTTTGCTATTTTCAAAGTAGCCGTATTTGACGGTAATATTATTTTTTCTGCCGAAAAAGGCAGAGCGTAATTTAACTAAATTCAATTTTACATTTTTTGGTTAATGAAGAACCGGAGTTTTACGTGCTCGCCTGTCTGTAAGAAGACTTAAGAACACGGTGCCAAGCACATGGATTGAACGTCAATCAACGTTAGAGTCATATTAAATTTGGAATATGACTCCCTCCTTGGTGGGGAGCGAGGCCCGCCTAAAACCTCTGCTGCTCTCTGGGTCACAGCACCCGGTTGAATAACGCAACTCCACGTCGAGTTATTACTCTATTCGCATTTGGGTATTAAACCATAGCCACCACGATACTCCCACAAGGGGGCCGTACCCGCTGGCCAGGACGGAACAAGTTCCGTGGGCTCCTGACCACCCGTGGTACCAGAAAATAGCCTCTGGTCAGACTTCGTACCCGAGGTACTACCAATTCGAACCCCAAAAAGTCCATGGGTTGGTGCCCCATAATGTTTTCATTCATGTAGTAGCCAAGAAATCCAATTTATAGAGGATAACCTGGATCACAAATTATAAATGAAAATAATGTTCCCTCCAGGAATATGAGTTCTATACATAAAGATATAAAACCCAGAAGAATTTCCCGGAGGGGGGCATTTTTTGGTTAAACAATATCTCAAAACTTCTTCCAATTTAAAAAATCTGAATGTTTCAATTCGTTTGGTTTATTCTGGCACTACGAATAACTGTAGGCCACTCACTAGGAGACCACACAGTACGGTTTCGAGTGAAAGATTCTTCTGTACTGCGAATTGAATCAAATGGCATCATAGTATGACCTGGTAATAAGTAGGTAATTTTAATGGTTTTAATATTGCATGTATGGATGACTTAATGAAATAAGCAAGCATAGTTAACATAACTTTGTTGCGATTTTGCCCTACACAACTGTCACAATATAAACTTAATTCTGTTACAGTTTGCCTCTCATCTAAGTGAAGCAGATACTTGTACATCGCTGTACAAATTTCATTGCAGCCGCGTTTGCCATCTTTCTTGCCCCATAAAAAACAGAAACCATTTCTTGTGCCATTTTCATAAATATATAAATATTTTTTTTTGAATAAAAAAGGTAATATTTTTACTATGCGGTGTATTCAAAACTTTTTGAAGATGAAAACTAGCACATAAGAAAAATCTATTTTCCTTTCCTTTTCTTTGGTTCTGGAAGAATATATCCTTGCTTCGATCTCTGTCCATTAGATGTGACTTAAAGCCTTCTGTTTCTGTTACTGCTCTCAAAATTTTTCCCTTCATCACACTTTGAGCATCTATCCTTTTTCGGTAAATGAAAACCAAGATGGAAATCATTTTTGAAGATAGCAAAGCATTTTTAAGAGTTTGTTGCGATACATTCAATGTTTTTAAAATGAATTGCTGGCAAACTTTAAATTCCTTTTCTTGATAATGAAGTACCAGTGTTTTACGTGCTCGCCTGTCTGTGAAGACTTCAGAACACGGTGCCAAGCCCATGGATTGATAAACGTCAATCAACGTCCCCTTGGATATATATCCGAAGGTACCAAATTTGAGTCATATTTGTTTTGGTAAATATGACTCCCTCCTTGATGGGGAGCGAGGCCCTTCTTAAACCTCTGCTGCTCTCTGGGTCACAGCACCCGGTTGTATAACGCAACTCCACGTCGAGTTATTACTCTACCCGCATTTGGGTATTAAACCATAGCCACCACGATACTCCCACAAGGGGGCCATACCCGCTGGCCAGGACGGAAACAAGTTCCGTGGGCTCCTGACCACCCGTGGTACCAGAAAATAGCCTCTGGTCAGACTTCGTACCCGAGGTACTACCAAATTCGAACTCCAAAAAGTTCATGGGTTGGTGGCCCAAATTTGAACATAGCTCTCTGGAATAGCATGCAGGTTGGTAGCCCACAGATGGCACAGTATTAAGCTATACTCATGGGTACAGCTTCCTCACTGTTGGGGGCGAGGTCTATTCCTACCTCTTCCGCCAATTCGGCAGCATTAATCAGGCGAGCATATGTCCCCACTGTCACAAGGATTTTCTTTCTTGATAATGTAAAAAGTAATCGTAAGTAAGCTTGCGACTACTATTCTGTACCCTCCGTCTTTTGATTTCCTTTTGCCTAATGCATAAAGCCAGCCAATCTCGCTGTTTTGGTTTACTTATGCCCCAAAAATGTTCGTTAAGGCGGTCATCTTCAGAAATTTTAGCTGTACAATCAATTCGATCTCGTATATTTTGCTCTCCTACTTTTCCTAGTAAATTTATCGGCGTCGTTTACTAACAGTTATAGCCACAAGCAACTTTAATGTCACTTACATTTTTTTTTTGCAGTAACACAGAAAGTTGTGTGTCGCTTACTATAACATTGAAATGCCTGTATCTCGGTAACCATAGTGATTTTCGTCATAATATTTCACCAGGTGATGAGCTAGTAGCTTTACAACAAATTTGCATCAAAAAGTGAATTTCGAAAATAATGTCGCATGCATGTTTTTCGCGGTTAAGGCTCGATATATCAGTAAAGAATGTCGTTATCATCAGTACCACCGATATTTAAAATTTGATTTGATTTAATCTTATGCGCTTTGTTTTACCGGAAAATTTCACAAGTTTTACGCAATGATTATGTACAGGATGGATTTTTTATATTATATGTTCAATTAACATTTTTACTTACTTTCTTAGCATCGTTACATAAAATATGCACTTACGTATGCAAATGTTAAAGGTTCGATCATGTGCTCTTATCTGCTAAATGTTTACCTCATACATATTTGAGGTAGTAACTTTTTGAATAAACTTGGTTTTATTTTTGTGTCTCTTAGTTTTTTGTATTTTGATTAAATTTTGTAATCTTATCTTAAGTTGCGTCTTTTCATGGGCATGTTATGATTTCCATTCCGGTACACAGGTGTATCGATCGGTATAATCGGTAAACGATATCCGTCGCTATACCTTCGTGGGCAACAATAACAAGAATTTCTCAGAATATTTAACTTCTGTGAACAATTTCATATCCGGAATTAGTGATAGATTAAGACTACAAAAAGGTCTAATGATTTTGTGAAGTCACAAAAAGTTAAAAATACAATTTTTAATGGTATCGGGAGTGGCTTATATTGTCCAAATTTTAGTTAAGTTGTGCAAAAAAAGGAAAAAGTTTTTCTAATAAGAATTTTAATGGGGGATTTGTATGGGAGGGTAGATGGACATGGCTTAATCAACCCGTCTCGTTGAGCTGATCAAGAATATATATACTTTATGGAGGTCTCCGATCTCTCCTTCTGTCTGTTACAAGCTTCATGACAAATTTATAATACTATTCACTGCGTGAAGTGTATACAAACATTGTTTTTTGAACACAAATCTGCTAAAAGTGATTGATAGAGATATTTTTTTATAACTTGACTATATGAATTCATGAAATATTAATCCCAATAAAAACATAAACGCGCGAGATACATACATTATTATTTATTTAATGTATTATTTAATGAGCTATAAATGTCGTTATCGGCTTCACCGAATATTAACTGCAATAATACGTATCGGTTTCGTATCGTATTTAATCTTTTGCTCAGTAAGAAAAATAAAGTATAAGAAATCAGAATCAGATTATATGAAAAATTTTGAAAATGAAATCTAAGCCAATGTTACGATATATTTCCCATGTTAATTAAAATTAATTTAGTAAATGCCTTAATGCTCTGGAATTCAGTATTTTTAGTACAGAAAATGAACGGAAATTTCATTTAAATTAAAAAGACGAAACCGAAAAATATGTATTATCTTAATAAACTAATGAACGAACGAAATCAAGTGAAGTGAAAAGAAAAAGGAAAATTAAACTATTTTTATATACTAGTAAAGTGGAGTAAAGTAAAGTAAAGTATAAGAGCATCGGGCACAATATGAACCCAAAAAACCACGCAATTTACTCAATTTATTTAGGACATAATACAGGATTTGGTGGCCCAAAGCAAGCAAGTTGTGGCCAAGGCAAAATAGTCTAAACTTTGCGGTTAAGAATAGCAACAACAACAACAACACCAACAACAATGTTAACAACATCATCTATATAGTATCTGTAACAACAACGACAACAACAACAACAACATTATGGACAACTATTGTACATTATAGAAAGAAGGAGAAAGAAAGGAAATCAGAGCGAACAACAAATAAGGACACCATGACGACTATTTTTGAACATTTTCTAAGGATTGAAACTAGAAGAAAAAACTAATTAAAAGAGCAACGCAACTAACGCGTATTCCAACTTCAACTTTCCCCCACCCTAAGTACCCAAGTTCACAAGTTTCTATCAAATGAACTTAACTGGGTTTAACCGACCAACCATTGACCATACTCTATCTTCATCTTCATGATTTTGTTCTTTGATTGGTTTCATTTCATTGAGCTAGGTTTTGGTTGGTTTTACTTTGTCTTGGTTTTACTCACTCAGTCAGTTTCATTTCATTTCAATTCCTTTCCTTTCCTTTCCATTCAGTCCTGTTCAATTTTGTTCATAAAATGCCAGGCAAAGTTTTATTTATGAATTTTTAATCAATAAATTGTGGGTTTCTTCATTTATTACGTTGTTTTTTACTTCAGTCTGTTCCTTCCTCCGTCGTACTACGATTATGTATTGACCTTCTTCTATAGTCTTACGATTTTAGTAAGTTTCAAGTTTTGTAATAAAATCAATTAGCACAACAACAGCAACAAGAGAGTTCATTCATTCATTTTAATTCAATCGAACTTTCAATAAGAAATCGACTTATACTTACACTTACAAAGGTTTAATTAAACAAATTATTTGAATATCAAAACAGAGATTCAGAGGCAAATGAAAGATCAAACCAAACTTTATTTTTCATTTACTATTCTTTATAAGTAGGTCTTATTGTAATTTTTAAGAAAAGATAAATTGAAACGATGACTTACATTATTCTTTCATCTAATAGAAGGTTTGAATATTCATATTCTTTATCAGCAGCGCATTGTGATAAGTAGCGGCTTGGATTTCGGGGCGCCCAAGTAAATCAGTGTTACATTGCATAAATTAAGGAATTCGAATAACATATTAGAAGGTGAAGTGGTGGACGAACGAGCTAAGCATGAAGCGGAGGCTGTTTCATAGACTTCGGAACAGATTTCAGAGCGCCAGATCTGCTGATGCTATGAATGTTGACTAATTTAGAGTATAGTCGTGTGTTGAAAGAGTATAGCGTATGCTTATAAGAGTACAAGAGGATGAGTGGAGAGCTTTTCTTCGGCGCAATAAGCATGATCCTATGTGACATGCTTATAGAATTTGTAAAGGTAAGGGTGGGCAGACAATTCGTGTTGGCGACACTCAGTTGACAACATGGGGAGATTGTATGAATGCTTTTTTGTGTGCATTTTTCCCTCGGGCGGATCGGGGGTAAACTCTACTTTTGATGGAGGATCCTTGTGATCCGCTCGAGGCTGGTGAATTGGAGATGGCTTTTTCGATGTTAAAGTCGTCTTGGTTGAATCTTCACCCGGGGTAACCAGTCATTGAGCTTCATGGAGCTCTACTGGTGGTAACTTGGTTACGCTACCTGACCAGAGGTATTGTCTGGTATCACGGGCGTTTTGCTCTGTAGTGGTCTCAGCCTACTATCCATATGAGAGCAATGTTTAAATTTGGGCCACCAACCCATGAACTTTTTGGAGTTGTTATTGGTAATACCAATAAGGTTTAAGATAGGCCTCAAGTCCCGACCAAGGAGTGAGTCATATTAACCAAAATAGATATGACTCGAATTTGGTACCTGCGGATATATATCCAAGCGGACATTGATTGACGTTTATCAATTCATGTGCTTGCCACCTTGTTCTTAAATCTTCCATGACAGGCGAGCACGATAAAAAAAAATTGGTGAAATTTTATTAAATCTGTTATTTTCTACGACTTGTAGTTTTAAAATTTTTCTAATAGGAAAATGTACAAACCGGATTGTCATGGCTCACATGACAACATCTGATCTCTTGAAGTAAAGCCAGTTAAAGTCATCGTTTTTATGTTCTTTAATATAATAAATGGCTTTCTGGATATTTGTTAATTAACTTGTTCGTCATTTCCTGTAACACGTTTTATTTAACTTGGTTTACTTTAGTAAGGTTTGGTTCAGTTTGGTTCTACTTTCGCTTCAATTTTTTTCACTTCACACTTTCGTCACGTGTTTCTTTAATCCAAACAAAAAATGAAAAAGGAAATAGGAAAGAAAGCAACACAATAGCAATAATTTTTGCAAAGTGTCAGCATGCGTATGATTGATGATTACGCCTAGTGTTAATGTCCTGCGTAAGGATCAATGAATGGCAGGACTTGGTAGTAAAAGGTAGTCAGTCATTCATTCACTTGTTCTCGCTACTCGTTCCTCGTCTCATTTCCTTGGGGCTACATCTTTCATTTTTCTTCTAATGTTGATTTGTAGTTTTGTGTGTATGATGAACTAAGCGGAATATAGAAGCATTTTATTCATATTTTCCATCTTATTTTAACGAGATCTTCAAGAATCCGTAATATGATTTTTGTGCCACAGAAAACATAAACCCTCATAAGATAAATAACTAACTTGCTGTTCCGGCAAACGTTTGTTTAAAAGAAAAAACAAAAAAAAAAAAACAAGTCTAACACTAACAGAACTCAAGATTCTAAAATTTTCAGCAAAATCGGTTTAGCCGATATGATCTCAATCGCACTAAGGTGGCATGTAGCTTCTAGCTATGCAATTATATTGGTAAACTGTACGAACCAATTTCTAATAGGATCTGTAAAGCATTGATCCAAAAATGCGGTATCACAAATAACTAAAAAAAATTTGAATTGTATTTCAGTATATATAAATTAAGTCTATTGATCATCCAAGAATGCATTAAGTCGATCTTGATAAATTTTTTACGTATCATAAGCTTCATTAGCTTAGCGTACGTTACCGAGGCTCAACTGTTTTTCAACTGGAACAAGTTGATAGACGCGAATTCCACATGTGCTTTTATTGGATGCGATTGATGCGGAAATAAGGTTGTGGGCATTGTGATTCTATTTAGTCATGTCCAAAGAACTTCTAAACATTTGCATGCTTAAAAAGTTCAGAACCTGTAATCAACGGATGGGGGGCGTTGACTCTTTAACAATGCAACGAATGAATACAGAATACTAGCGCACTGGAGAAATTTGTACTCACCGTTTATTTCGTATGCTTTTATTATACTCTTCACGGGAGTGAATAGTATTACAAATTTTTCACGAAGTTTGTAGCAGGCAGAAAGAAACAAAAAAAAAAGAAACTACATAAGGTATATATTCCTAATCAGCTCAATTAGACGACTTGGTTAAGTCATTTCCATCTGTCCGCCTGTCCGTCAATCCATCTTTCCGTCTGTCTGCCTGTCCGTTTGTCCGTCTGTATGTACTTAAACTAGTTTTCCTTTCTTTTTACCATACGCACCCGGAACCAGCCGAATCGGTCCACTAGGGGGGATACCTCCCATACAAGCCAAACGTTCTTACTAGTTTTTTGCTGAAGTGGGTTTTAGGATTTTAGTCTCTACAGCTTTTATCATAACATTAAATGTCGATTAAATCATAGGAAGACAGATATTTGACCTTATATATCTTGACCGGCGTACACCAGATCCTATATGAGTTATGATATAACGTACAAAATACCAGAACAAATCTTATGTTCCGAATTTTTATCCTTTTATGAATTTATTAGAAATACAGTTCAAAAATAATTTTGTAAGTATGAACAGCGAATAGAAATATAACAATATCTTTTATCTTTTATTACTTTTCAAGTTTCTCATCCATCACCAATTAGATATTGACATTTTTAGCAGTATAACCATTCCCTTCAAAATGATATATTATATTGAACATGTTTTAGTAATAATATTATCGATTTCTTCGACCGATAATTTTCCGTATCGTTTAGATATTAATTCCTGTTCATGGTCCTGATTCACATACAACAATTCTTCAGGAGGAATATGCTGTTGAACATCATTAATCTCAAAAATTATGCGAATATCACGACGATATCTATCAACAGCCAAACGAAGATTTCTATGGATTGTTTCCAGTGACGAATTTTTACCGCTTTCATCTAATTCCGCCAGAAGTCGCATAACAATATAACGACGATACCGACGCGTAATTAATTCATTAGACTTTTGCCCATTTTGTTGCTCATAGGCCCATTGCCACATAGTCAAAACAAGTATGACGCTAGTCTTCAATGCAGCCATTAAAAATAATAAGTTAAGAGGTATATTTCGCATACTTTGCATCGAACCGTTGCCAGATAGGCTCGAATAATTTTTTTGACTTTCAATAAATACCTGCAAGGCCGCGGTGTAACCAATAATAAGTATCGATACAGTGAAAGCGATTTCTCCATACAAAGCCGCAAATATTGAATGCGTACGGTGACCCAGATAATGCAGAATATTCATTATAAGACCCAAAATATCCATTTTGATGATTGGAGAGTTTCGATTTTTTTTTTATTGTTTTTATTTCTTTTAGTTTAGATAATCACACGACAAATTTTGAAAATAAAATGAAATTTGAGGCAAAAGGTTCCTTAAACTAAAAAAAAATAATCCAAATCGAAATTTTACTTCATAAAAATCTATGAATTCATCTCTAAAATACTTTCTGACTTTCTCTCTGATAGTGATGGAGTTTGTGTTAATCTTTCCCGGAAATGTGGTAAAATGGGATTATATGACGGTGTTGGTGGTGGTTTGTGATGGTGGTCTTTGTTGTCATTCTGTCGGAGGTTCTGTATGTCATGTGAAGAAATACAGAAATTGCAAAAGCAGATTCATTTGTTGCGTCTAAATGTTTTTATATGATGAGCATCGGTGTTAATTTATATTGTGCTATTATTTTCGTCATCTTTGATAATAAATAAATATTATTGGATTTTGTTTGAAAAGATTTGTACATAGATGAAACTGTTTATTAATTCAATAGGTTAGTGAAATCATTGAACCAACAGTGGTTAAACTGTTACTGTCAATGCAAAGCACCAGCGAAAGATGATAATCAGAATTGTAAAATATTTTTTTGAGGGTTTAAATTTAAAAGTAAACAAAAAAACTAAAATAAATTTTTATAAAACCCAAAATATCGGACTTCGAAAGATATCGGGTTGTATCATCTACCAGAAGATATTTTGAGTAACCTTGCAATGAAACAGTAAATATCATAAAAATATGTAAAAGTCTTGGAAAATGAAATTAAAGTTTGAAAAGTGTTACTTGATGATATTTTTAAACAATAACAGAAACATAAATGCTTACCGATTTGTTGATGTTATTTCGAAAACGAAACAATTTCAAAGTATTGTAGTACAGTATCATCTCTAAGACAGAGAACATTTTTACCTTTATCTTTAACTAGCTAAAAAAAAAAAAAAAATTATAAATATGGTACATATGTGAGCCATGGCGCCGAGTAAAACAGTTAATTTTTGAATACTTCCGTAAAAACAACATTTCGAGTTTCATTTCTATAGCCAAGAAAAGTTTGATTTTGTGATGTCCGATTCGTGACAGGGCAACGTATAGCTGGCCATGAAAAAACATTTCGTTACAGACATCTACACCAACGGCATGAATAGTAAGCGCAAAACATGTTCTGACTGGAAACTTAAGTCGCCTAACCAAAATAGGTAAATCTGTTGAAATCATTGGTATCCTGGTAGTTGCCTGCTGCTGGAAATGTTAAAATAGTCGCCTCTATAATATTAGGGAAGAAACGCTTAATTTGTAGTCTGGTACCATTGCATAAATTGGGCGACTTAAGGTTACGTAGAAGTATATTGGGTGTACTAATTTTAAGATTTAATATATGTGGTGGTAGTCCCAGAGAGTTCAGAGAATTAAGGAATTCTATTAGGTAGTCAACAACGTCATCTCGATCTATCACTGCATCCAAAGAGTTATATATTTTGGATTATGCTGAGACTTTATGTGACACTGTTGAAATGACGATAGTTCGCTCGCAAAGCCAACTGGAGTTTTTATGCTGCAAATTTTCAATATCTGAATAGACCTTATCAATAAGTTGCTCAGTTGTTCTAATGCAGGTTCCTACAACATCTGATATGGTAATGCAGCCATCGTTTGTTATGTGGAACTCCATTTAACAGGTACTCTGCAAACTCATATGAATGATGGCGTCCATAAAGATGCACGCGCATATTAACAGACAATTTTAGTTTTTGTATTGTATATACGTCCAAATGTCAGACCGTCTTTTTTCTTTTGGAACCACAAGTAAATTCTGTCTAAAATCTCCAGTGAATAAAAAAATCACTCCACCCATTACCGCCTAAGAGGATCTTAAATCCTTGAGTGTTGTATTGACAGTATCAATATGGGACTTGTGTGACATTGTACACTCGTCCCATATTATAAAAGATACTCTCTGAAGAACATTGGCAGTTGCACTGTTTTTTTTTTTTTTTAAGAGAATATGCGCAAGTCTGCTCTGGTAAAAAGAAACTTAGTTGCAGCTTAAATGTAGAATGAGCTGTCTGCCTCCACACAGAAGAGTGGCTGCCATGCCTGAAGAAGCAACCGGATTTGTTATCGCTTCGGGTTTTAGCTAAAATTACTGAAGTCAAGAAAGATTTACCAGTTCCTCCAGGTGCATCTATAAAAAAAATTTCTCCTGTGCTATGGCTCACACTATTAATTACCCTCCGGAAATTAATTCCATGCACTCCTGTTAATTTTGGTTCGTTTCATTATATAAATGTGAGTTTTCGCGGATAGGTTCTGGCAAACCGGAATCTTTTAAACAGTGATCTACATACAATAAAACAATATTTTCAAGAAGAGTCAGTCCATCATTATAAAAGTTACTATTAATCCATGTCATGTTGATTACCCTTATGCGTACAAATAAAATAGAGCAAAGAAACAAAAACAATACAAAATTCAAGAAAAAGAAGAAGCAAAGCATGGATAACGAAAACACAAATTAGTGTGGGTAATTTTGGGAAAACTTAATCGTAAAATAAAACATATTTTAATTTAAAAAATCAAAACAGTCACCGACTATCTCTCTTCGAGTGCGGACGTCAGTGCTTCCCAGTTATCAGTTACTTGTTATCAATAATTAGTTTTGCTTTTGTGATCAT
>JBAMAW010000574.1:0-25585 GCA_037043295.1 Amiota minor | reverse complement strand
GCCGATCTATTTTCAATTAACAAGAGACTACTTCCTCCTCATGCCGACTTGCTGCGCATCAGAACTGGTCTAGAAGAACGTTTTAATCTAAATCTGAATATCTCTTCTCCAAATGATTTAGACGATGCTGTTGAATTGTTTGCTCGTGGTATATACTCTGTAGCTAGCCTTGCATCTTGGAACCGGCCCCATTTTGTGCCACCAGATTCAGCCCATCCTCCTTTAAAAGATGCGACCCTGAACGTGGTAAGGTACAAGAGATGCCTTCGTTGTAGGTGTTTGCGCACACACAATATCTTGGATAAAGCAAATTGGCGCAGAGCTCCAACTAAAAAACCATATCGCGGAGGAATGACTTCATTACTTCCATAACCTTTTTCAAAATGCTGATCCAAACAAATCCTTAGGATTTAATCTATGGGGAGCCACCCGATGTGTCAAACAACAACCACTTCATTTTGCCCCCCTTTTTGTTGCGCACAATCTCTAGTGCCGATCTGATTGTGAAGAAGCTACAGCCTTCGCAAACGAGCTCTCCTTGGGGCTTACTCCTCATCAACTCGCTGCTCCTGCTGATTTCATCTGCACCATGCTTCGCTTCCAAGATCCATACGAGTCATCCGGTCACATAAATCCCGTTTCGCCTATTGAGGTATATGACCAAATTAAAGCGATTAAATTGAAGAAAATTCTAGGGTACCATAGCATCGACGGCAGAGTGGCAAGGGCCCTTCCGCATAAAGGGGTGATGTTCCTGGTATTACTCTTCAATGCGATGTTACGACTAGGCCATTTTCCGATACAATGGAAATACGCCGCAATTGTAAAAATTCTGAAATCTGGAATGCCGGAGAACCTTGTCGCGTCTTATAGGTCGAAAAGATTGCTGCCTGCATGCTCCAAAATATTAAAAGAACATTTCTTGGTAGATTACTGGCTGTATTGCGCCTACCAGAACGTCATTCCAAATCACCAATTTGGCTTTAAGGAACACTATGGTACCCCGGACCAAGTTCATCGAATCGTTCACCACATTCTATCTGCACTCGAGGGCAGGCATTGCGTTGGCGCTTTTCTGGACATCGAACAAGCTTTTGATCGTGTCCGGCTTCAAGGATTGCTTCACAAATTAAAGGATATCCTAGCGTCTGCTCTTTTTAAAATTGCAGAATCCTTTTTGTCGAACAGAACGATTTTCGAAAATACAGAGATGCTAAGTCTTCAATCAGACCTGGCAGGTGTTCTTCAAGGCAGTGTATCAGCTCCTTTGTTTTTCACCATCTTTATAGCTGATATACCCCAACCGATCTCCAATGCCACTATCCTAGCTACATACGCGGATGACAATGCGGTTCTCAATTCTGACAAATCTTCGATAAAAGCCGTTTCAGTCCTGCAAACATATATGATCCGTTTGGAAGCCTAGTTCACAAGATGACATATAAAGGTGAACTCAAGTAAATAAAAACTGTGTTCATTCACCCTTAGGAGAAGTAACATACCTCCGGTCAGTTGTAATCTGAATCTCTTTGCGATCGGTTGTGTTTTCAAAAAGCGCCAGGCTACAATTGTTATAAACTAAAGCTTCCAAGTAATTGACCGTTTTAAAAACAAAAAGCGTTAACTACCGTTTCTGTCAAACAAAATAAAAAGAAATAACAACAGCAGCAGCTACAGAACTTAGGCTCATCACCCAACATGAATAAACCGTCAGACGTGAACAAGTTGTTTTCAACAACAACAACCAAAAAAAGCTTCTCTGCAGGCAAATATATCGTCATAAGCAGAACGGATAATGAAAGCTTCGAAAATACATCACCTTTTTTAATAATAAAAGTCATCGACTACACGTGCGTAGGTGAGGTTGATATTTGTAAAAAAACGAGAGCAGGTACTCTCCTCGTTAAAACTAAAACTGATGCTCAAGCTACAAAACTTTTAAAACTAAATAAAATTGGAGAATACACAGTAACTGCTACAGAGCACAAATCTCTCAATTATACTAAGGGCGTTATATACTCTAACGACCTTAGAAATATACCAGAGATGTAAATAAAAGAGGAACTAAAAACACAAAAAGTGACAGATATCTACAAAATCAAGAAGAAACAAGATAACTCTTTAGTAGAAACTGGACTCATCATTATTACCTTTGCTTCTCACACTTTACCGGAAAAATTAACGATTGGTTACGAAATGGTACACGTACGACCGTTTATCCCTCTCCCACTAAGATGTAAGAACTGCCTACATTTTGGACACCCCACTTCTATCTGTAAAAGCAATAAAATATGTCCCAATTGCTCAGAGGAATACCACACAAGTGAGAACGAAATTTCCTCTAAGGTAAAGTCATGCATTAACTGCAAACATAATCCGGAAGTCGAAAATAATCACACTCCAGTCGATAAGAAGTGCCCAGTATTTATTAAACAACAAGAGTTAACAGCTATTAAAATCAAGGAAAACGTAGACCACAAGTCCGCACTCAACATTTACAACATCCGCAACCTACAACGCAATGCACAATTCTCCACAGTAGTAGCCAACAACAATAACAACAATACTCAAAACGCAACTGTCACCTCTAATAACATCTCCATAGCAACGACGGCAACCTCCTCCAAACCTTCAACATCAGCTGGACACCGTGATTCACCATCCATTCATCTAGACCCAAGGACTCCAACAGCATACATCGACCTAATGGACGTAGATGGGGAATCCTCCCCCATTGAAGGTGACAAAAGATTTAAGTCCAAGCTTACATCTAATCTCAAACTTAAAGTAACTCAACAACCTATTAACAAAAATAATATAAATAATAAGAACAAGCAAAAAGAAAAAAGACCAAAATTGGATCCATCCCTTAGCGACAGTTAAGACCTAATCTAGTTGTTCTTTCTTACCCATTGAATGCCTGTGGGGTCGGTGGTCCTCGGGAAGACGCACAAGCTTTTTTGGCATCTTTTGCGGCTCCACGGGGACCGTCGTCCTCACAGGCATCTTCCTTAAAATCTGGAGCTCCTTTCTGTTGTTCTTATGATTAACAGAAGGGGTTCCACACCTCACTTTTATCACAACTGGCTATCCACCAAAGTTTTCTAAAATAATTTCTAACTTAAGAATTCTACATATTTGTTTAAATATTATACAGTGGAATATTAATGGTTATCTAAACAATTACAGCCAGTTGCAGATACTAATTAAACACCATAACCCCAAAATAATCTCTTTACAAGAAACCCATCTACATTCCCTCAAAAATGTACCCATCCCAATAAACTATATCATGCACCATCAAAACTCCTCTAACAATTCATATGGCGGTGTCGCCCTATTAATTCACAATTCAATACACCACAATACAATACACCTTAATAATGACTTTGATGCATCTGCTGTCTTGGTGCACTCAAAAATCAAACTCGCCGTTCTATCTGCATACATACCCCCAAACAAATCATATAACAATAATTACCTTCATAATATGTTTTCCAACCTAAACCACCCTTCAGTTATTACAGGACACTTCAACAGCTGGCATAACAGCTGGGGTTCCCCACAAGAAAATAAAAGAGGCAAAACTTTAGCAAGTTACATTCAACATTCTAACCTTACCCTTCTAAACGATATGTCGTCAACTTACTACTCAACCCACAACACACTCACCCATATAGACCTATCCCTCTGCTCTTCCCAACTGACACCTTACACTCAATGGAAAATATCTGACAACCTTTGCGGAAGCGATCACTTTCCAATTTTTCTCTCTCTCTTTCCCACCTCTACACCAAATCACATTGCCAAACCTATATTTAATTTAAAATCAGCTGACTGGACCCTTTTCCAAGAATTATTGAAACAATCAAACTCTACTTCCCAACCAATCATCATTATAATATCAACAGAGAAGCGGCACTAATTAAGAAAACTCTAATCCGTAGCGCACATTTTTCCATACCCCAAAACACCACGTACGCAATGACCCGCACAGTTCCCTGGTGGAACAAAGAGCTATCATCTCTGAAAAAAATTAAAAACAATTACTGGTCATTACTGAAAAGACACATGAATACTGTTAATATGATACAATTTAAAAAAGATAACGCTAAATACAGAAGGGCAAATAAAATTGCCAAAAGACAATCTATTACTGACTTCACTTCAGATATATCTCCTAACTCCAACTCATCCAAAATATGGTCCAACATCAAAAGATTTTGTGGTCTTTACCCCACAAAAAATATCCTCAATATCCTCGACCCCGATAACAATACACTCACAACAGACCCAAATATCATAGTCAACTGCTTTGCGGACCAGTGGTCCAAAAAAGCTGATGATTCCAACTTCTCTCCTCTATTTCGGATCAACAAGCACAATGCACTTACATTTTCTTCTAACTACACTCTGACCAAAACAGCTAACGAAATAGAAAAAGATATTTCCTTTGTGGAATTCCTATCATCACTAAACTCACTTAAAGGGACCACACCAGGTCCTGACCGCATCTCATACTCCATGATCCAAAACTCACCCCATGTCTTTAAAATCCGTATCCTCAAACACTTCAATAACATCCTCAATAACTATGTCCCCCAATCCTATAAAACTAGTCTAGTCGTACCTATACTCAAACCTAATAAGATCAAAAATGAAATCAAATCGAACAGACCAATATCATTGCCTTGCCTTGCTAAGGTCTTGGACAATATAATTTCCAAAAGGTTGTGGTGGTTCGTTTCAACAAACAAACTCATTCACAACAACCAGTTATGTAATTTTATGTTAAACAGGAAAATTATTGTAAAAACACGTAAAACTCTATCCAATAGCTTTCCCCTTAATAATGGCATACCACAAGGTTCACCTATTTCTGTAATCCTCTTCCTCATATCCTACAACGCCCTTACAAAAACTTTAGCACTCCACAAGGAAATAAAATTTGGCGCATATGCAGATGATTTCCACCTCCTACTCGATCTTAAAAAATAGATAAGAGGCATGCATCCTCAGTAATAGATGTGAGATCGTTTAGAGGAGCATGCTGTGACTCAGACCACTTGCTGGTTGTATCCAAACTACGACAGCGGATTTCATGGGTAAGTCAAGCTAAATGGTGCAGAAGACTAAGATGGAATGTTGATATGCTGATGGTAAACGATGAGGTCCAACAAAAATACGAACGAATTTTAAGTAACAATCTAAATAATGATGTACCAGCGGAAATTGAGACGGAAATTAATGATATAGAAGCCACATTGAAGAATATTAAAAACGCGGTCCTCAATGCCGCCAACGAGGTCGTGGGTCCTAAAAGAACTGTGAAAAACGAATGGTACGATAGTGAATGTATTGAAGCAATCCGACTCAAGCAGGAAGCGCGCTAAAAATATCTGTCGAGAGAAACCCGATCTAATCTGTATGAATATTAAGAAAAAAGCAAAAATGCAAAGAAAATCATTAGAAAAAGGAAAAGAAAATATCGAAGAGATCAAGTTGAACAAATAGAACGAGATTTTAATAATAAAAGCGTAAAATCAGCCTACCAAAACATTCGAAAAACTATTATACAGATACATTTAAGCCTAGAACAAATATAGTAAAAGATAAAGATGGTAACATACTAAGTGACAAGAACCAAATCATGAGCAGATGGGAGAATATTTCAATGACGTTTTGAATACGAACCATGAAAATAGCGACGAAGTGAACTTTCAAACTGCAGAAAATTTTATAGAAGAACCTACAATAGATGAATTTATCTGCAGCCCTAGGAAAGCTTAAGAATAACAAAAGTAGTGGTGAAGATAATATCCCGGCTAAGCTGCTTAAGTATGGAGGGGTAGAATTACGAAACCATTTGCATAAATTGGTTCTTAAATTATGGCGTTGCAATGAATTACCCAATTTGTGGCGAACTAGTTTAATAATGCCAGTACATTAAAAAGGTGACAAAACCAATTGTGGGAACTATCGAGGCATATCCCTTCTTAACACCGCATACAAGCTATTCACAAATATTCTGTTCAGCAGGCTAAATAACTATTCAGAAGAAATACTGGATGATTAGGAAGCGGGCTTTCGTAGTGGCAGGTTCACTATAGACCAGGGGTTTGTGGTAAGCCAAATCTTTGAAAAATTCTTTGAATACGGAATCGATGTTTACTGCCTGTTTAACGATTTTAAACAAGCTTTTGATAGCCTGAACAGAAGGCAAATCAAATATTACCTACATAAATAAGGTATACCTCTCAAAATAGTTGAGTTGGCGTTCGCAACGTTATTAAATACAACGGCGAAAATAATTATTGTATACAAAACGAACTTTCGGACCTTTTCTCAGTTGTATCTGGCGTTAAACAGGTTGATGCGCTATCATGTGTTATCTTCAACCTTTTGGACTTTTGGTTCTGAATTGTGCGGTATCACGAGCGCGAGTAACATTGAAGTTATACAAAGAGCACAATCCATGATACTTAGAACAATCACGGAGCTCCATGGTTTATCAGGAATGAAAACATTCACCTGGAAGTATCACCTGTCAAAGAAGAATCTATTTACATGGATAAACTAGTTCGACATGTTAATAACTTAGCCAGAGTCCTTGTCCATACAAGGAACTCATCTCGACTGATCCGTAACGATCCCTTTTGATTAATTAGAGGCTTGTAGTGCTAAAAGAACTCCTTCCTCTTCATTGTAGGAGGGACACACGTGTATTAGTTTTTAGGAATTGTAACCTTATTGTTAGTCCTATTTATTTATGTAGGAGATTCAATAAATACTATCAATATAATAAAAAAAATAAAAATAAAAATAAAGAAATCTTTGTTACAAAAAAACTAATTTCACGATCACTGGATATGGAAGCCGCACTCAACAAGACCTTAATCGCAACTTGCTTTCCTTCTAGCAAGCGTTTGATCGTAACTGGCAAGTAGACTTACCCTTTAAAAAAAAATCGCTCCTCCCAACCGCCCAGTATCTTCTTAGATCATGCTATTATATTATTGAGCAGAAGACGCACAAGTTTTTTTCTGCGGCTCCTCGGGGACCGTCGTCCTCACAGGCATCTTCCTTAACACCTGGAGCTCCTTTCTGTTGATCTTATGACTAACAGAAGGGGTTCCACACCTCACTTTTATCACAACTGGCTATCCGCCAAGGTTTTCTAAAATAATTTCTAACTTAAGAATTCTACATACTTGTTTAAATATTATACAGTGGAATATTAATGGTTATCTAAACAATTACAGCCAGTTGCAGATACTAATTAAACACCATAACCCCAAAATAATCTCTTTACAAGAAAGCCATCTACATTCCCTCAAAAATGTACCCATCCCAATAAACTATATCATGCACCATCAAAACTCCTCAAAAATTCATATGGCGGTGTCGCCCTATTAATTCACAATTCAATACACCACAATACAATACCACTTAATAATGACTTTGATGCATCTGCCGCAAATTAAACTGCTACCACAATATACGCATCGACAACCTTATCATCCCGTCTGTAAACTCTTTGAAAATTTTAGGCCTTACTCTTAACAGCAAATATAGATGGAACACTCACATCGCTAACTTAGCAGTTGAACTAACAAAACCACTTAATATTATCAAGCGCCTCTCCAGCCAGAAATACAACTGTAACATCTCAACTCTAATTCAAGTAGTGAAAGCTATCCTTATTTCAAAAATAGACTAGTGTCTCCCAATTTTTGGACACTCCCCTAAATCGTATCTTAACAAACTTAAATATATTCAAAACGCAGCAATAAGAACCGCTCTAGGTGCTTTTCGGACCACACCCATTTTCAACATGATCTTAGAATCTAATATTTACTGAATAGAAAATAGATGTAACTTCCTGACAGGCAAACTTTCTAAAATACTAATCCTATTCTCCAACACAGCTCTATACAACCTTATTAAAACTCCAAAAATAAAACCAAAATACTTAAGCACAGTGGATAGAGCGATAAATATCTGCAAACAACTTGATCTTCCCTTCTCTCCCATCAAAACCATCAACAGCAAAAAAATACAACTTGCAAAACATTTATGACTCGATAAATTTATCTCTTACTGCTTTTAATAAAAACAACGCTCCTTCACTAGTCTTCCAACAACACTTCCTTTCCCTCAAAAACGATCATTCTAAATACAACTTTATATACACTGACGGCTCCAAATCATCCGAAATTATAGGCTTTGGCATCTCTACTGAAACAAACCCAATGACATCAGGTCTCCTACCCCACTATTCAACAGTATTTGCAGCTGAAATCATTGCAATCCATGAAGCTATAAACATTTGTATACGTAAGCCAGGTAGACATGCTATTTGTTCTGACTCACTTTCTGCTTTATCCGCTATAGCCAATTTTAATAACCACAACTACTACGTCTCAACAATAAAATCCCTACTTAATACAAAATTCCCCAAAATAAAACTCATCTGGGTTCCCAGCCACACCAACATCATAGGCAATGAAAAGGCAGATTCAACAGCAAAGCTCGCTACTAAGTTACCACTTATATACACACCCAACTACAACATAAGCGACATTGTTAATTCTCTCAAAAAACACATAAATCTTGAACACATCGCCATGCTACAACATACCTCCAGCAGGTACAAGCGAATACACTCTCCAAATACCACTTCCACCACACATTATAATTCCCCAACTTTTAAACTTTTATCTAGACTTGATCAGATAAAGTTTACTAGAATCCGACTTGGTCACACAAACCTAACAAACATGCACCTCATCGATAAAAACCTAAATAACATCTGTCCCTTATATAACAACGCTCCTAATAACATTCACCACATTATCACATCCTGCTCCTCATTACACCCCCTCAGATCATCCACATTCGCTAATATAGACACCATCTCAATCATTTCCGATCCGTCCTCTAACATTAATCTTATTCTTAACTTCTTTAAAAAAGCAAATCTGTACAGTAAACTCTAAACTTAAACTTAAGCACTTATTTAGTCCCTATTATTATTATTATTATTATCATCATTGTTATTTAAATATATATCTTTATTAGCTGAAGGCCCTGGCAGCCATGGCTAATTTTCTGTTAACTTCTAGTTTTAACTTTAAGTTAGCATTATATAAATAAATAAAAATATTTATATAGGAGATTCAATAAATACTATCAATATAATAAAAAAAATAAAAATAAAAATAAAGAAATCTTTGTTACAAAAAAACTAATTTCACGATCACTGGATATAGAAGCCGCACTCAACAAGAGCTTAATCGCAACTTGCTTTCCTTTTAGCAAGCGTTTGATCGTAACTGGCAAGTAGACTTACCCTTTAAAAAATATCGCTCCTCCCAACCGCCCAGTATCTTCTTAGATCATGCTATTATATTATTGAGCAGAGAAAACTAATACCTACGCATCGATTTGCTTTTCGCACGAAACATTCTACCAACGACCAAATTCACAGAATTACCCGAATTATCGAAAACTCCTTTGAAGAAAAAAAACAATGCTCCGCGGTCTTCCTTGAGGCATCTAAATCCTATGAGAAAGTGTGTCACAGCGGCCTTCTCAATAAAATTTAAGTGTTATTGCCAACACAATACCATAACATATTGGAATCATATTTATCAGATCGCTTTTTTCGAATTAAACATGACGACAGTTACTCCGAACTTAAAGGAATTAAATCGGGCGTCCCCCAGGGTAGTGTGCTGGGACCCATCCTCTATCTACTTTTCACATGCGACTTACCTTATCATGAGAACTGTGCCACATCAACGTTTTCGGACGACACGGTCATTTTGTCGGTTGGTAAAGCACAGAATGAGTCAATTATAAAACTTCAATGTCACATAAACAAAATTTTTAATGGCGATAAAACAAAAGGAAGCAAAATCGGTGCATAGTGACTTCACATACAACAAAATAAGATACCTTCCACTGTATATAAACGGAGTGCAAATTCCGTACCACAACACCGATAAATATTTGGCTATGACCTTGGATACCAAGCTTGGATGGAATTTACACGTCAAAAGAAAAGAGAAGAATTGGAGTTAAAGAACAGAAATATGTTTTGGCTCATGGGTAATCGTTCAGCTTTATCTACTAACAACAAAATGCTTTAATACAATAAAGTACTTAAACCTATATGGACGTTTGGGATACAGCTATGGGGTTGTGCAAGCTCGAGCAACATTCTGCAAATCCAAAGATTTCAGAATAAAGTACTAAGTTTTGCCGTTGATGCTCCTTGGTACGTACGCAGTAGCGATCTTGAACGCGATCTTGGTATCGAGCTAGTTGTCGCCGCAATTCGGAAAAATGCCTTATCTCACATGGTAATGTTATCTCACCATGTGAATAGCGAAGCCTCAGCCCTTAATGTTCCAAGTGAATGGAGGGAAAGGCTGAAACGCAAAAAGCCTCACCATCTCGTGCAATAGACAACTTCTCTACAAATATTGTGCAGAGTATCTCAAAACTTAATTGTATTACACAAAACATAAAACAAGTTGCTCGTAAGTTTATTAAAGTTATAGTTAACTAGTTGCAATGTAAACTAAAAAAAAAATATATATATATATCCAGGGATCTGAAAATCCTCTCAGTCCATGAGCAGATCAACCTTCACACAAGGCAGTATAATGACCGGCTGCAAACGCATGTCAAGAGATTAGCATCCGCTCTTGCCATAAACACCGTCAGGAAAAGCCTCAAACGTCTCCACCCTGATGAACTTTAGGTGCACGGACGCAAAAGAGGACGTCGCCTCTGTTTCTAAATGTCATATGTTTGTTGTCCTTGTCACATATTTTATGTATATTATTTACACTTTAGTCAACTGTTATTACCTCTCCTTATTGTCACATCAATTTTTGATAACCGTTAACTCGGGGGCTGAATTTTTTACCTCTTAAGGAAAAGAAAAATAGAAAAAAAGTTTTGGCGCTCCAATTTTTACCTGCAATATGTGTGCTGGTATTCCTGGAAAATCAAGTGAATTTAAAAATTCTGTGGGATAATTCACCACGTCATCCTAATAAATGATGGTGTCCACTGAATTGAATGTGATTGTTGGACCTGGTATTTTTTTTTAAAAAGTTTCATTAAGATCATTGACGCTTTTCTTTTTTGCAGTTAGCATTGCTCCTTTAACCAATCATGGTTTTTGTAATGTTGTGTAGTGTGCTTATGGAATGACAAAAACGTAGCAATATGTAATATACAATTAAAATACATAATAATAAATCAAAACACTTATGTCAGGACACATTCCAATCCCACGGTAATATGATCGTTCACGTGACACTCGCTACAATCTTATGTACTTTAGGCTAATTGCATATTGTAAAAGGAAAAGAAGATTATTCAGAATAAAACAGCCAAAGAGCACAGACTTAAAAATTTCTGTTTTTTTCTTTCTACAGTTGTGTTATGTTTGGAAGCACGATATGAATAAGTTCTTCTTTTGATTGTGTAAAACGGAAAAAAAAAACTTGGTAGTGTTATGATTCTTTTGTCCACTGCCATTGTACCATCCCAAATTTTCAACAATTATTTTGACGATTCAGCTGCATCGTTTTGTGATTGAAAGCATACGTTTGTTTTTAGAGTGAGTGTTTTTACATTTCTCCACAGAATTGAAGATTTGAAGCATGCATTTATTTCATTGGTAACAGTAGATGAAGTAGATTCAGGAATAACTGGTAAAGTTTGTCTAAAGTCTCCAGGTAACAGTATTAAGGCACTGCCAAATAATTCTTGATTTCCTAGTAGAGATTTCAATGTTTTATTGGCCACTATACATACATTCATCTCAAATTATTACTGCACATTTTTGCAAGACTGTTGCCATTCCGGAACTTTTAGTGATGGTACATGTAGGATTTTCATTTGCCTGCATATTCAATGGTAACTTAAGTGCAGAGTGTGCTGTTGGACCGCCATACAATAAAGTGGCACCAATCCAACAAGAAGCCAATTCTAGAGCTATTTTGCGTTGGGATCGTATTGTTGCAAGTAGTACCGTCATCATGAATGTTATACCAGTTCCAACAAATGCTTCCAAAAAATACGTTCCACCACTTACATTGTTAGCAGCTTGTCTATTCGTGTCGTATGCACGTATGTATGTTGAATTCTGGAATATTTGCTTGAGCAAATGCATCCGCTACGTTACAATCGTAATCACGTTCATGCTGCTATTCTCGGTTAAACAGATTGTGCCCAGGGCGATTTGGTAGCTCCATTCCAAGTTTTTGCAATGCTTTGTTTGAAATTGTCAAGCAAATGTTTTTAATGTTAATCAGTGCTTCATTATACATTTCCGGTGTGTACAGCAAGTGTGGATTTGATGTACTATGGCGAAGTCTTCTGTCATGAAACCTGTATAACTTCTTCATAGTTTAAGTGGACTTGATGGGAAACATGATGATAGAATAATTGTAAATAGTGTCCTTACTTGTTGACGAGTAGATGAAACTGCAGCATCGGCAAGGGTAGCCTCCCAGTGTGCGTCATTTTCAAGTAGTCGCAATCGTTCACATGCTTCAAGATATGTTGTATGTTCCATTAATTGTTTTAAGGCTTGGAAATGATGTTGAACCAAAAACGTTAAGCAACAATAAACGCAAATGAAAACACTCAGCATTGTTGGGGTCTACTGTGTAATTACGTTCCACAGCATCTGTCGAGAACATATTTAGGTAGCCTTCGACTGGTTTGCATTGTTTACACCTTGAAACACTTTTTTTTATTTATCCCAGGTAGTACGGTACTTCTGAGTATAAAAACGTGCTGAGGAATGTGTTTACTGCACACAATTTAAAAAATTCGGTTAATGTTATGGATAGTGGTGGTTAAGATGGATAGCTGTTCATTTAGCTGCGGGATGTCTCTCATGAATTGGGAACGCAAAAATGCTCCATACCACTTCATTACTACTGACACAATGTTCTAATTGAAATTGAGTGATTTCCTCGTTTTTATTTGGATCAGGTACACCAAACACAGCCATGTCGCCACCTTTGTTTACATATTTACAAACGCATTTTATGGTGTGTTCATGTTTGATGTCATCAATTTGATCCAGTCTTCTTTTGTGAACCAACCATATCAATATGTGTGAGTATGAGGGAGTCCTGTTTTCTGCCACATCAACGTGTCCTAATCGCTGTTATGATGCTTCGCCACATACTTTTTGTTTGACCATAAAATGCATTAAGGATATCAACTTTTGTTTAAACATACGTGCCGTTATGTCGTAGCGATCAGTTGGCGATTGCCCTGGCAATAAACATTCTCTAATCTCAGTCCATTGTATTGTAGATTACAGGTGAAAGTGATAAACAGTCTATTCGACCATAAGAACGAACATAAGGCATCGCATTCTGTCCATACTCATTCATATGACGCGGGCTACCAGTGTATGAAGATGGCAATATCGTTAATTGGCCAATGTCATTTGGATTTACAGGCTGCCATCGATGTTAATAGCATCACGTGGGTGTATGCACTCTTCAGCGCGTAGATTTTCCTGATAGAACTTAATGTTATTCAAACGTTCAGTCTCGATTTTCGCATACCTGTCGACAACATATTGTTGCAAAAGTTTTTGAGTTTCAGAATATGGTTGTCTTGATTTTGACGAATTATCAATCTGTAATAATCCATTGCGCTAATCTTTTTATTTTGAATTTTCACTCTTAATTGTATTTATTTATTTATACCTTTGTAAAAATTTTTTACCCATCTCTAAGAATAATTTTAACGAAGCTGTTGATGGATTGCTAAATTAATGTTATTTTGATACCCATCTTCTCCTTGCGAAGATAAAATCGGATATTGCGAAGCATCATAAGAGCGATTACGACACTTTGAAGTTGATTATTTCTGCGATGATGGACGATATCACGTTTATTAAATTCTTCTCCAACGATTATGACTGCCACATCGTCTATTGTTGGTGCATTGTATGTTCTGACATGCAATCCTGTGGCCGTTTTATCGGCTCTTATGATAATTCTGTGATTAACAGACGGCATTCTATCCAATGCCGTTTTGAACAATACCACTAATTCGTTGTGCTGATGGAAATATTCTTGTAAAACAGCAATTATTTCCCTTCGTACGTTCGGAGAAAAAGAACACCGTTGATCAATTTCATCATTGAGATTTCCAACAAAATAAATTTGCAAAAACTGATGCGAACTATCTGCAAATGGCAATAACGACCCGACTGTATGGTATGACCTGACCTTGAATGTGGATATTAAATGTTAGAATTTTTGTTAACATTCCAATTATCGTTCATTTCTTCGATTACCTTAAATGTTAGCATGTGATAATATCTGTTGCACAAAGCGAAGTCATTTGAAAGCATGAATTGTATTCCTGAATATTCAAAAATGCTTCGTTTCTGGTGATGTTCCAAAAACCAATGAATTGAATGGTTCGGGTAGACAATTTAATGCCGGTAATCCAAGTTTCCCATTCGCTGAATTGCGTGAATTTTAATTCAATTTGCAGTTATAGTTGAATGCTGTACAATTAAAATTTATCCGTGCTTGAAAATCATTGGCCATTTCTTCTCGTAACTGAGAACGTGACCGCGCATTGCATTCTGGTGCAACTTGATTTCGCTATGAGCGCTGTTGTATACTTTCTTCCGCTCTGGCAGCAGCTTGGCTCCTGACATTAGAAGATCGTGGATCGTGGCATGATTTGTTGGAAAATACTGTGAAGCAAAATAAATAATTCGAGTTTCTTTATGCAGTCTTTGGTGAGATTTCCACCGAGCTTGACGATTTTTTTCTGCTTCGTGATGTTAATTCGTTATAAGTGCATTAAACTCTTATCAGTGACAATATGTTCGGCTTTTTTAGTTGTGCATAAAAGTGAATTTACAATTATTTATTCATTTATAAAATTTGTTATAATTGTAATATAGTAGATATTTTGTTTTTCTAGCATTGTTTTTGCATTTTGAGCATTTCCATCTCTCTTTCTGTTGGAAATCACTCATTGTAGTTATTTTACTTTTAAAAGAGCTGCACTTCTACCATCTGTGGATTATTGATCAGAGTCTGTTATTTTTTTTTTCTTTGCGTATAAAACTCAATAGAAATTGAAAGATTTTTTTTTCTTCGCTTATTTGGCCTTGGTTCAATTTGACATTATTATTTTCTGATTTATTTTATTTTCTTTAAATTTCTTTTTTTTAAATTATCTTTTCGATTTCTAATATGCAGTGTTGCCATCGCACATGCAATAAGAAGGACCGTTTCGATAATGATCAAAATCGTGCTACCACCTGTTGTATGTGCTATAATGGAGCACATTTAAAATGTGCCGGATTGACTGGAAAAGACCATGACAGGAATTAAGTGAGGCTGTGCTGGTACCAGATGGTATTGTCCTGACTGCTTTGAATGTTAAGCAGAGTTTTAGGGTATGTACCGGCGGGTGCGTGACCAATTTTTAAAACTTAAATAATTTTATTCGCAAATGTCGAATGAATTTTGAATCTGTATCTGAATTTCTTCAGAATTATAATTTTGATCTTCCCTTGCTTTCCCTCTCACCTTTTCCTCTACCACATGGTAATACACCCTACTTATCACTATACACCTTCCTGAAGCACAATTATCATTGCCTCTTGTGCCTTTTATAAAAATTCCTAATTCTCCCTATCTCCGTCCTTAACTACATCTCTGTTTTATAGCATTACGCACCATTGTAGGAGAGCAACCTACTATGTTTTGAACTTCCCTGTACGTTTTCTGTCTGTCAGAAATCAATTTTTTTATGAGTGTACGCCGTTCAGGTGTACAGTGCTTGCCGCGACCCATTGTAGGAAAAGAAATGACTAAAATTATTGATCAGTATCTATTGTAAATTATTATAAACTAATATTTACTTTTTGTAAACTTTTCTGGTATAAAGAAGCAACGAAATGATTTTTATTCTCAATATTTGTCCAAGCACTACTATTATTTTGACCGTTCAAATTAATTGAACTTTTGAGAAAAAAATTTTTTTTTATTGTTATATGACACAAAGTTGTTATTATTTCCTTATGATTTTCTCATTAACACATCATACTTAAAAAAAAAAAATTTTTTTTGGTGCATTAAAACTCCAATTCATTCATTTTTCTTTTATCAAATTCATTTTCCAACTAGCGCTACTATTATTTTGACCGTAGGTGTATATGCCTTCCTGAGTATACTTAACATCCAACATTGGAAATATCTCTTTCTGTAAATTGTCCTGTTTCTGCCTAGACATTTACATGTAACCGTCGGTTTTGTTTTCGCAAAGAAACTTTGCACAATTGAATGCAATCCTTCTGGGAAAAGATTGGTCTTCTTTGTACAATTGCAGTGATATGACTACTGACATAAATTTTTTATGCAACGGTTTTCAATATTTTTAATACCTATGTCATCATTTATTCTAAAGAATCCTACAAACCACCATGGTTTACGAAAAGACTTTCTAACCTGAAAAACATTAATTCGAAGTTTTATAAAAATTACAAGAGTACTGGATCTTCTATTACTTTTGCGAATTTTTGTTTGGCTCTTGCAAATTTTCTTTCATTAAATAGCCTTTATTACAATAAGTAACTCTGTCGTTGTAGGCAGCAATTTTCGCGTGACCCTAAGCAGTTTTATAACTTTGTGAATTCAAAGCGCAAGTTTTTTTTATTTTTCTCTTTGATGTGTCTAGTTGACGAACAAGCCTGTAGTGATTTGAGTGTTACAGACCTGTTCGCAAAATTTTTTTCATCCACTTATTCCTCTGAATCATATTTTGATAAACTTTACCCATATCCAGTTTTTAAAGTAACCACATTGTTTCTCCTGTAATTAGTGAGGAGTGCCTTAAAAATTTGAAATCTTTGAAATCTACTTACTCACCTGATCCAGACAAAATACCAAGTTGTCCACTTAAGTACAAACTTTTTTAATAAATACTTTTATTTGTATTTAGTCCGGTAAGAGAAGGTATTGCAAAACTTTCGGCAATTCGAAAGTTGCTTGAAAAAATGATCACTTTAACCGTTTATCACCACTGTAAATCTATTATTTCTCCGTGTCAACACAGTTTAATGAAAAAGCTTGTAAAGCTTAGCATTGGCGGAAAATATCAAACTGATGTCATTTTTTTTTTAATTATTTAAACATTTTTTTTTTATGTGAAACTTCTTTAGCAGTGTCTTCCAAATCATTATGTAAATGAAATGTGATGATGAATTGTGGAGATGTTATTGGGGGATACACGTTGCACATTGGCTTGTTCGTTTGCAGCGTAGAGAATGAATGTTTATGCATGAGTAAGAGAGAGATACAAAATGATTTCTGATGTGTGTTTTTACGAATAGCGTACGAACAAGTGCCGAATGACCAAGCGAGTGTCTGTCAAGAAAGAAAGTGCGCGGGTAGCTCCCTGATCGTCGTACGTAAAACTAAAGGCTATGACTTTGCTTGTGATGTTGATGCTTTGTTGGTGTTGTTGTTGCTGCTGTTTGGTTTTGTGTATAATATAAGAACTAGACTATGGTTTTGCATGTGTCGTTGTTGTTGTTAATGTTGCAGTTCGGTTTTGTGCACAATATAACAACAACAACCAAAGGCTATGACGTTGCTTGAGTCGTTGCCGCTGTGTTACTCTTGTTTTTGCTGTTTGCTTTAGTGCACAACATATGAACAACAATAACACACCTGCCCTCAATTACAACTGTTGCGTTTTCGCTCTTCTCTTGAGTCATATTTGTGCTCATGGAAAGTGCGAATTTCATTCATGCTGTTCATCGGTGTGCATATCGCTGAGGCTTTGATGTTATAAGTTTTGTGGTAAGTTGTTTGAATTATACAGGCTTTTAAAATCAAAAGTTATCATGGAATATTCAAGCTTAAAAAGGGTGAGCTACAAGCTTGTAATTTCGAACATAATACTTTTTGCATTGAAACAAGTAAATAAACGTATTGACTTTAAAGTTATATAGGCTGAGCAAATCGTTCACAAATAAGAGCGGAGACAATTTGATGTTGGGTATCACCATCTTTGAAAGAAGAAGTAGATCTCATAGTCTTTTCATATTTCACACAACAACACAAAACAAAACAAAGCGAATCAAAGAAAATAAATAATATTGTATTAGTCAATAATTGAGGATGATCTAAACGAAGATATTATCAACGCGAGTTGATACATGGATTTATAATGATAATTTGTTTTAAAATCAACAACAAAACATGGAACAGCAATTGTTGCTATATTTACAATGGACTTAAACACGGTATAATTGTATATTATTCGTTATACTTGTACTAGTCACTGTTAAATAATAATAATTTTTTGTTACCTTTTGTAAGTCATTGTTAAACAGTATAGTCTTTTTTTCTAATGTTATATTTATCTTGTAAGATATTCTCCAAATTCGAAATTCGTCTGCCACTGTAGTTCTCCCATTTAAAACCTCTCGTCTTGATGATTATTGTTAATAAAATATAAAACAAAAACAAAAAAAAAAAAGGAAAGTTCTTTCGAATATTTTAAAGAAAACCGGCAGCAAACTTATCGGACGATATGACGTAACAAGATTCTCCGCCTTACCTGATTTCGGTATCATAACAATCACAGCACACCTCCATTGCGAGAGGAAGTGGTAGATGAGATCCATAGAGTTACAGAGCATCACCAAGAATAACACTCCCTTTTCAGGGAGGGCCTAGCCAGGAGCCCACTAAGGCTTCAACTTGCTGAGCTGCAGACGCACTCCATCAGGCATGATCTGAGGGATGGGCTGTAGGTCTGAGAGTTCGTTGTTCAAAAATGTCTCAGTAGCACGAACGTCACTGAGCTAGCGAGCTCAAAGAACTTGAAACGGCAAACGCTGCTGATATCCCAGCGGCGGTTCTATACCACGCGTTATCCTCCCGTTTAATGAGGATCCTCCTGTGTGGCTGCCAATAATGTTTTTTCTCAAAAAAACATTGCAATAAAATTCTTAGTTTTATTCAAATTGCTTAAAAAAATATTTTTTTCTATTATTTTTTCCTTATGCTTGGCAGCGGGGTTAAACTAAAAAAACATTATTCATCCACAGTTATAGTAAAATTATAAATAATACAATTAAAAATATGCGCTTTCTATTTTACCGTGTCCAGACCAATGACTGTAATAGTATATGTAAATGGGGCCACAGTAATGAGTGGGGGTACAGCTAGTAGTATTATACAATATAATTGGAAAAACTAAAAATATTACTTCAAAACTACACTTTGATATTAGCCATAAGGCCGAAAAGCAACGCTGGCACTCAGTTGACTGACCTCTGCTAACTCCAAAACAACCGAATTTTTTGTTGTCAATTTAAATGTAATATGATTTAATATGCAAATAAACATCATATTAAAATTTCCACCATACTAAAAAGATTTGAAAATTTTTTTTGGAAGTTAAAAGTAGCCTCTGGCGCGTGTTTAGCAGTAATTCTTTTATGTTCCTGAAAAATTAAAACAAAAAAAAAAAAAATTATTTGAATTAAAATGTTTTCAAAAATTAGAATTTTGACAAGTATAATTTTACGCTCATAGGTTGACGCAACGACTACCGCCAGCCAGACCAATCACACGCTGGGTGAGAGAGCAAAATAGGGGATATCAAAAAACATCTATACTGAAATACTCGTTTTTACGTTGTTGCTAATTCCTGGACAATTAATACTCATAACATTAAGCTTATGTCTATATGGAGTATATGTGAGTGTGATCATGCCATCAGCAATGTGATTTTCACCTGTGCTTTAGGCACTGTATTAGGAATATGCAAACACTGCTGCTGCACCTTGTCCGTTCGCTATTGATGACCAGCGACGATTTTAATGACCACTCATCTTGTTTGAACTTATGTACAATATATTCTATTCCGTTACATATTAGAGCATAGGTAATACCATATCTGACAACCACAAATACGCAATACAACAATTCGTCTCATCAGCGATTAAAAGATTACTATTACAATATTGGATTGGATCTTAAGCGAGTCAAACGTGTTTTGCTTAGCTGTGTTTTAATTTGCTATTTTTGCTTTTTTAGAGCGTAACTCTTTTATGTGCGTTACGGCATGAGTGAAATTTCAAAAATTGATTCTAATAGAATCGTTAGATTTATATTTTTCTATGGGTTAGATCGTCGGGCTGGCAAACCGATTGCATAGGATTCGAATCCTGCTTTCGAAATAAATTTTTATTTTTATATTAAAAATGATTGTTTTTTATTATATTGAAGCTATTTAGGTAAAAAGAGTTAAAATATGTGCGTGGTGTAGTGGTTAGAGAGCAGGACTGGCAAACCGATCGCATGGGGCATGGCATCATGCATTAAGTATTTTTTTTTTTTTTTTTTTTTTTTTCCTTTTTTGTATTGAAAATGATTGTTTTAAATTTGTTTTGTGGAAATATAATCAACTTTGAAGAAAGATTGACATACTTCTTTTAATATGCCTCTACAGTTTCAGATAATTGTATCCATATAACTATACATTTTAGGATTCCTGGTTCAAATACATTAAATTTTGTATACCTCTTCTCTTTATGGAATCCTGATAAAATAATTTTGTACAATAATGAAAAAGTTGTGGACGTTGTCATATAATTTAATTTGAGCCACCCTCCATAACAGCAATAGTAATATATTCTCAATCGCAACATTATCACCACGTCAAGAGACCAAAAAAGCAACAACCAAAATAAATTGAAAGAAAATTTATGCATTTTGTATTTGAAACCACCCTTCAGTCATTTATGTGAGTCCAATTGCTTAAGCTAATGTTGCATTTCACATCGCTCTCAGACAATTTGTTGTGCGTTAAGATATTGGAAGCTCGTGTGTGGTGCTCGCTGTCAAAAGATATTTAAATAATGACAAACGATTTTGATACCAGAACTTGGTTACATATACCATATAGTCACAAGGCACACATACTACAATAAAAAGTGGTTTACGCTTGACACTTATGCTCCCCACTATTTTGTTTCCTTTTCTAATATATTTGTGACTTGAGGCTTGTAAACGTATGTATTGGTACAGATAAAAAATGATTTTATTGCGGTTGTCTACTTTTGTGTTCCCTTAAGAATCAGACAAAAATGAAGACAAAAAGGTGTTAGATGAAGAATTTGTGCTAAGGAACATTAAGCCACAGACTTTTGTTTTTACTACTATGTGGGTTTTTACGGCTTTTGCCTGAGGTTGCTGTTGAAAATTTTAATGTTGCCACATTTGCATGTGCGTGGCATGTAAGCATATCACGTTTTCTTTTTTCCTGCTCCTACATACTCTAACTCCCTTTAATATTCTCCACGTATGTAGCATTTGGGACTTTTATTTTGGTTCAATCAAAGCAACTTTCGTTATGCGTGGTACATACTACAAATGCTAAAGATATTCATATAATGTCTTTTCTCTACTCTGAATTCTTCATGTTTTCTGTCTGTTATTGTTGCAATTTATTTATTTATTATTATTTTTTTTTTTTTTGTTAAATTGCTACATGGATCATGAATCGGAAGATTTTTGATATATGTTGCGTATGTGGCTGCAATCTACATATTCTGCTCCACTTCACAATACGCACAAAAAATCTTAAAAGCATCTTTAGTTTTTAATAGAAAAATAAACTGAAAAAAATATTTATTGCCAAAATGAAAAGGATATACTAACTTGGTTACTTACTTTGTATCAAAACTTAACCGAAAAGTTTCAGTAGACGCAGCCTATGAAATGGGATTTCATAGTTCTATTCTTTGTTTAAATCAAGAATCATACTATTTCGTTTTTTGTAAGTTTCCAGATTCCTTTTTGTAAGTTTTAAAACTGGATAAAGCAGAATATGACCGATAACGGAAACGGATTTAGCTTTTAGTCGAAAACGCTCAAAGGACAACATTCACATATGCATTGACTTTGTTTTGGCTATTAATAATACACTATATAATTTATTTTAATAAAATGGAACAAATCGTGATGTATCAAAAAAATATTTTTTTTTCGATGTATATAAAAGTGGAGCGAAATTTTTTGTTTTTGAAGTGAAACTTCCTTAGCTTTGTACTAAAAATTTTAGTAAAAACAAGAAAGAACGTTACCTTCGACTATGCAGAAGATGAAATACTCTTCATGGGACACAGTGAATGTTTCATTGTAGTATTCAAATGGATGGTTTGTATGGTGGTCGGATTGGGCTGGTTCCGAAAAATGTGTTGCGCCTATCTTGGAAACTGATAGTGTCCAAGTTTCAGTTCGATAGCACAAAAATCAAGAAAGGTTTTCTAATAAAAACATGAATTCAATAATTGTTCGATTAAGCTGGTTCCGACAAATGTGCTGCGCCTATCTTGGAAGCTGATAGTGTCCAAGTTTCAGTTCGATAGGACGAAAATCAAAAAAGTTTTTCTAATAAGAACATGAATTCAAATGTGTGGTTTGTATGGGAGGTACCCGTCCTGGTGGTCCGATTCGGGTTGTTCCGACAAATGGACTGCATATGGTAAAAGGAAAGGTTCGTGAAAAATTTCAGCTCTCTAGCTCAATAACTGAGGGACTAGTTTGCATACATACAGACAGACAGACGGACATGGCTTAATCAATTCATCTAATCGAGCTGGTCAAGAATAAATATACTTTATGTGGTTTTTATTGTTTCCTTCTGCCTGTTACAAACTTCATGACAAACTTATAACACTTTTCACTTCCGTGAAGAATTTAAAAATACAAATCGTCACGTTATTTTAATTCTGTATCTCATAAACCGCACTAGGTAGACACTTCAAATTTTCACAGAATGTGTATTTCTATTGCCATATCCCCAACAAATTATAAAATTTTGGAAAATCCACCGGAATAGTTTCAATAAAGAGATTACAGTTATATAGCAACAACACGCAGCTTGTGTGTATAAAAATGTTTATAACAATAACGTGCAAGCAACTAGCTTTTGTGTGTGCAAACACAAGCGAATTACGAAGAAAACAGAACGAGAAACACACAGAAGCTCGCAGTTGATCTAATTTTTGGGCAAGAGAGGACAGACGGCAAACGTAAACACATTGTTTAACACAACAACAACAATTAGACACGCCAAACAAACCAAAAGCAATATACAGACGGACAGACAGGCAGAATGACAGATTGACATAGAATCGTGCCATGACCTTTCCCCGCACACGTTGTGAGAGTCCACAAGCAAGAGAAATTGTACAATCAATCGCGTAATGTGTGGCCGACATTACAAACTTCTTGACAAACTTATAATATTGTATGTAGTTGTGTTTGTTTTGTCTGTTTTTAAGAAGTTTCACATCTATCACGTGTTTGAATTTATGAAAAACATACAATTTTCAGCTTACAACGTGAATTTCATTTACAACTATATTATTTTCTTTACTACATTGTACTTCCATAATATTACTAAACACAAAAATTACTAAGAAAATATGTACGAACACACAAAAAACATATACTTTATTGACGGAAATACTGAGATTTCATGTCAGAATGCATCTTGCCTTGCTTTTATCCTTGAGCGAATGAAACCATCTCTTGCTTCTGGTCTGTAAACAGATTATGAAGCCTCTGTTGCGGCGTCACGCACCTCTCGCACCTCGCACCTCGCACCTCTTCAAGCTTATTGTCGATTTTTCTGTTCAACCACCGAGAATGTTCCAGTTTTCCCGGATCTTTATTGGCCAAGTTTGATGAGACCATACCGTATTTTTGATTTGTGCTTAGTAAATCAGTGTTCAGATTCGGCCATTCTGTTCTTATGAGTTCAAAGACATCTACTTTTTGCCTATGCTGCCAAAAGAAATATTAGGCCTTGTTGTAGACCCATCGAGATGGGCAAAGTGGCAATTCATTTGCGTGTAACAAAAACACAAATCAATGTAAAGGTCGAATCAAATGTGTCAACCCAACAACGCCACTGATCGCTCTTAACACAACAACGCCAATGATCCCACATACGTATGAGTTGGGAGCATGCAGCTACGAATAGAAAAAGAAAAGCATTCAAGAGCTGACAAGGCAAGACGTCGTGTGTGTAAAATTGATAAGCTGTATATAAGAATAAATAAAAAAAATTAAATAAAGAAGAACTTAACTAATTTCTCTTGATAATAACTCTTGATAAATGATTTTCAGTCATTGTTTCACTCCATTTAGTCCATGTACCATCGCAGCCAACTGTCAACAAACAAGAACGATATTCGAATCTCGCTTTAAGAAAATCAACAATTCTTCTGAATGTTGTTGCTTTCCCCGAATCAGTAGAGAGATGGCCGATGTACCCAGAAACTGGCTCTGATGTAATTGAATTATGTTCTTCAGTAAGAGTCTTTCGATGCGATGTACTATCAGTCTTAGTCATGATTACAGTCTTGTCTTTACGACATCAAAGTAAAAAGCTGTTAAAGGATTTATTATATTCAATGTCTTGCAAACCTTTTCGTACTTTATTCACTATCGACGTATTTTGCTTCGATGTATTACTTTTGATGAGTTATCTGTACTGATGATATTCAAGTCATCAAATGCAGCGTTCACCATAAATGCAGCAAATCGATCAGAAACTTCAGTTCTGTCACTCGCAGTAGCAAGTTTTTGCAGCTTGTTTCTCACCTGTTGCCTTACTGAGTCAGATTGTCTCAGCATTTTTGATATGTGAATCACATCTTCATCTTCATCTGATGTTTTAGTAAAAGAATTTACAGACGTCCAGACTATCAATAGGATAGATGGAGTACTTTGAGCGACAAAAGATTTTTGATTTTTGAAACATTTTTGGTTTCGGTGGCGTTAAATTTGAAATCGTCATGAGCACTTTTGGTTACGGCTTTTCTTGTTGATAAGAAAATAAGCAACGCGTGCCTTAGGTAGTGCTTAGATGAATTATCAATCACAAACAGTTGGCGACAACGTGATTTTTAAATTTAAAATTGTGTTTTGTTGTTTTAGTTTTTATCTACAATATATATAAAAATGAATGTCGAAAAATGTATGCACGCTCATCAATTGAAAACGGCTGAACCAATTTTGATCATTTTTTTGTTGTTGTACTTATGGGGTCACCAAGATGGTTTACGCTTCAGTTTTTTACCAAATTTTTAACATTTTTTTATTTAGCGCATATTATACGAAGCCGATTTAATATTTGTTTTTTAATTTGACAAATGGATTCAAATGAAAAGAGTTGCATACTTATTTATATAAATATATACAGAACCGATTTTAATAAATAATAATTTTTCTTTAAACAACAAATGAATGGTAATGAAGCAAGTTGCATATTTTTTTTAAAATACTATATCAGGTTTGTTTATGCGGCAGATAATCGAATCGAACTAAAACTATAAATCATTATATCACAATGAAAATATATAACTAAAGTATTGCAGCGTACAAAATAGTTAGTTACTCTATTGTAATGCCTTATAGTGTACAATATTTTTATTTATTTATTTATTATAAAACTAAGATTATAATTA
>JBAMAW010000573.1:0-278137 GCA_037043295.1 Amiota minor | reverse complement strand
GTTTTGTTTAATAAGAAAATTATAAAGCTAAATTGATGTTGCATTGCAACTCCTATATGCTTTTGATATACAGAGATGCAAGAGTAACGCACTGAATTGTAATGACAAAACCATGCGCCACTCCGGTACCTCTGATATGATTAAAGTCGCTACGCGTGACCGGGCCACGGACACCCCCACCCATACTGAAGGCACATTGATGGGTGTGCCCGTAGCCGGATCACAGGCAGCGACTATATTGATACTGAATGTTTAGTACTAATTGTTATCTCCAGACTCAAATAAATTAATTCGCTGCTCGATTTTTAAACTAATCATTTTTCCGGCACTTCTATTACACAACACTTTACTTAAACTATGTTTAAAAGCAAACTAGACTAGACAGAGAGGCGGGATCAAGTGGATTCTGCGCAGTAGGAATCAAGGTCACTCACCATCCATCCCCACTCTTAAAGCTAAAGACAGACGACCATGGTATACTCAGTCCCGTTACTTAATTGTCACATTGTTTTTTGTTTGTTTTTTATTTATCTGTTGTTGGCTTTCACTCTATTGTATTAGAAAACATAAGATGACTAAGAACGATCAGCAGCCTTCATTCATGCAGATGATTCTCAGCTTTATCACTTTTTGTAGTGTAACTTCTTTAGCGAAGGGAAGTAAATCTAAAAAATATGAAAATGAAAAGTGACAAAAATCAAAATTTGACGATGGTATTATTATATTGGAGCTATTTAGGTAAGCATAATTGAAATGTCTCCGTGACGTAGAGTTTAGAGAGTAGGATTTGCAAACCGAGGTCGTGAGGTTCGAGTCCTGCACAAGGAATATTTTTGTTTATTTTTTAAGTGAAACTTCTTTAGCAAAGGGGAGTAAATCCAAAAAATATGCAGATAATGTGGCAAAATAAATATTGAAGTGAAACTTCAAATTTTGATTTTCGTCACATTTCATTTTCAAATTTTTGGATTTACCTCCCTTCGCTAAAGAAGTTTCAATTCCATATTGTGATTATGAGGGTGAGGCACACTACTTAAGTTTTTTTTGTATTTTTCACTTTTGCTATGACAGCAGGGTATCTCTCTTGTTTTCAACAATATTCGTTTTTTATTCTTTCTCCTCGATCAAATATCTCCTTCCACTTTCTTCATCAATTGTCTATTCCAGATTGATCAGCACCTTGGTATGACTTGTCGATTGCTGCAGTGTTGCTTAACTTAATTGTAGAGCAAAGATACCATAAAAATTAAAAGTGAAATACTTAAAGTTGAGTTCTCGACAATAGGAAACTATAGTATATCAGAAATTTAATCCTTTTTTTTTTTTTTTTTGGGATTATAGAGCATTCTTTTCTCACAATATGAAATGATTGGATTCAAAAATATATATTCGTATTTCAGAATTTAATAAATAGTATATTGTAAACATAAATGTATGATAGCAATGAATTTTTGGCCTTTGCTCTTTCATTTCATTTCAATGACACATAAAAATTACACAACCAAAAAAAAAAAAAAAATATAATATAACTAAAGAAAACAAAAATAGAGTTTTATTTTAGTCTCATTAAAAATTGGATACACTTCAATTGCTTAGTTTATTTTATCATTAATCCCCATAATAGAATGCTTAGTTTATTTTATCATTAATCCTCAAAATTGAAATCATGTACTGGTAGTTTTATGGCTATTTATACATGTGTGTGCAATAGCACCATACTTAGGGCCTATTTATTGCAAATTATTTTGACAGATGATAAACCTTGTGAAATTGCAAATGAAATAAATTCTATTGTACATCATTATGTCCTTAGAGCAAATAGAATCGAAATTCATTCGCAAATCTCTCTTTCTAAAACACAGAGATTTATTTGAAAACCTCTATTAGTCGGGGACTAGTTACTTTCCTACTAAAATAAAATGACTTATGCAGGAATTGTGGATGCACATGACTCAACTATTTTTTGATCGCCTTGCTAATAAAATATGCTAATATGGGAATCTGCTTTAACGATATAAATACAAATGTTAATACAAACATCAGAATATATGGCAATGCACTCAGAGTAGTAAAGAAATGTAGTGTAATAGAAATAAGTATTTCAGAAATTGATAATTTTATAATTTTTTTCTTATTATTTCACCAACCGTGTTAACAGTTCAGGATTTATTTATTTTTTCATTTTCGTTTATGTTGTTTTATGAGAAAACGCAATGACTTCTCATATTTTTTATTAAATTACATTTAAATAAGGTTTTCTGTTGTTTGATTTTTATTTCTGTGTCTTTTGAATATCAAAATATCAATACAGAACGAAAAAAAAGTCTTTTTAATAGTATTTTATATTTGTTGTTGTATATAATGTCTTCATACTCATTTGTTGTAATATATGTATATAAATATATTTGCTTTTATATCTTCCTTATATGTTCATTGTGGTGAGATTTACTGACTGATGAATGCATGATATTTTGTCTGTTTCTCTTACTATTAAATTCCATAAACTAATATTGATTGATTGACTGCTTGAACATTGATTGAATTGAAATTATACAAGTAAGCATCAATTTATCCATCTCCATACTGAAATCTTCCACTGGATTCGGTATAGTAATTCTGAGATGCATAAATATACGATGCGAAAATTAAATATCATTGCTACCGATCCGGAAAAACGTGACTAAAACGAAATATTTGAAATTTATTTATTTAATAAGTATATTATACCAAAATACAAAATATTTTTCTCTCGCTTTGAAACAATTGTTACATCGATTTAAGAAAGATACAAATCCGTGATTATTGTTTTCTGGAATAGCCTTCAAGGATCGTTTTGAATGTATTAAATTCATCATCCCCAGTAACAATTGTTTTCAGGAAGTTTTGATCATTTTTGATCTTTTTGATCGTGAAGTGATTTCTGATCAACAGTTAAAATATGTGAAGAAAACTTTGCGCAGGTCTTTTTTATAGGAAAATCCTTGTGTAGAATATATTGAATTGTGTGTCTGCTAACATTAAAAGTCTATTCAATATGGTAAATAAAGTATTGCGATCATTTGCTACAAAATCGAGAACTTTTTAGATGATTTTGAGAGTGCAAAGTGAAAGTGGTTTGTTATCCTCTAGCACGGACACTCTATCATCCAAAAGAACGTTCAAGGTATAGAAAAACTTTTATTCTTTATTATTTTGATTCACATATCGTCGTAAACATGCTGCGTCAACCAAAAAGTTTCTTTTGAATTTTTTTTTTTTGTCAAATTTCGTATCATCTGTTTGGTTGATAAACAAAATGCCATTAAATCCACAAATACCAGCTGATTGTGGTAAAATTTGATAAACTTTGAAATGACATTGCATCGTGTGTGCGAAGTTAGGGTCAAGTATCCAGAATACAAAAAATTTTCAAAATTTTTCCATGGACAATTGCATTGCTTTAAGATCATTTAGCATACATAAATAGTAAACTACCATTTACGCTTCTTGTATTGTAATTATTTATCGTACTTGTTGCCCTGTCAAGCTAAGCCAAAAAGGAAAATCAAGATGTCGTCATCCAGAGTCGCTCAGACTCTTCATGTGCGAGTGAGACAGATGCGCCAAGAAATCAGCGTAAGGTAGCGCTGAGGTATGTTGTCACACATACATACATACAAGCATATTTGGAAGCTTGTTCTTTTTGGATTACTAAACCTACCTACCTTCAAATACAATATAGTATGTAATTCTAATGCACACATACACCTAATTAATTACTTATGTGTGTGTATCTCTATTGTATACATGTGTGTCCGTATATAACTGAAATATTGAGGTTATGTATGGTACTGAGAATCGAAGTTTACAAGATATGCAAAAAAATTTGTGTAATTTTCATTCCAATTGGCAGTTTATATATTTCATTTAATTATGGACCAACGCACATATGTTTCTCCATTTTGATGAATATATGATAAAAATGGTATTCCCGTTGATATTTATTTGTATTTGAAGTTAGGAACGCCGGCACCGGCGGTAAGCCTCTAAGGTGGCACCCTCGTTCATCTGCATAGAAGTGGGTGTATCACTCTCCTGGATTATAGATCCGTTAAATCGGAAGTAAATGGCTCCCATGGGCAAATCAACACGATCACAATAAGCAATCATTAACTTACGTAGTGGCGTATTCTTCCTTATACTGAAAACGACAACTTCGTTGTCTTGCCCCAAAACTTTTAGGTTTATGCGTTTAGTGTCGCCGTTTTCCGCGTCTCCCATTTTTGTTCGCTTACTTCAACTGAGTCTTCTTTGCTGTTGTAAAAAGTGTTGTTAGTGACGCCGGTTGCCGCGAGTTGTCGTAAACGTATCGAGATTTTCCGAAAACTGTAAGAAAAATAGGTTATTGTAGTTTTTAACTACTTTCATCAAGTCGAAATAACAAAAAATTTCACCTTTTGTTAGACTTTACGATAATTTTTTTTTTCTACGTTCCCTTTTGTCCCACTGGCAGTCCAAAAAGATGTGACAAGTGGTGTCGTGCAAACTAGTGTTGCCAGGTGGTGAATCAAAATTGGCGTTATGGTGTGACCAGACTGCGGAAATATTCTCACCGGATATTTCGATTAACAATTTAACATTTTCGTAAATTATTTACGAAAAATGTTTTGTTTTCATAAAAACTGCAAAAATTGATAAAAATCATAATTTGAGTCTTTCGATTTATTTTATTTAATAATTTCTTAAGCCAACAAAACCAATTCACTCGTTTCAACAATCAGACTGATTCACTTACACATTGCCCAATCTGGCATAGCGTAAAGGGTGTAGCAGTACGACATGATATGCACAAGGTGAGACTACAAAATGCAAATTTTAAACGGAAAAAATATTTTGTTTTCAAATTTGAAATTTGAAAAAATATTTCCAATGTATATTAATAAATATTTAAATAAAAAAATATACATACTCGTATATCTACCAAACATCATAGTTGAATTTAATAACCCCACAAAGAGAACATTACCGAAATAATTTCATATACATAAATATTTATAAAAACAAAAATAAAAATACGTACATATATCTCACCAAATTGAAATCCTACAATTAGAATCCATACTAAACTAAATCTGTAAACAGTTTTCTGTTCTGTTAACTCATAATTTATAAATTCCTGTTAATACTAATAACAACAAAATTTAACTAACAGAGAAAAAAATAAAAATTTTAATGTAACCATAAAGATTTTCAAGGAATAAATCAAGCGAGATTATTTCAAAAACAGAGATTGGCTATTTAAAAAGATTGGAAGGAGAAGAGGAGTAAGTTAAGTAGTCATATCGTAACGAGTTATTAGGGCAGGAGCTAGAAGTTCTATCTATTTGAGCAATGTCCTACTTCTAGATCATGCAGTAATTCAGTAAAGTCGTGGTCGATGATCTCGGTAATCAATTTCATTAGTACTTAGTTAATTCTCAAGTAAAAAAGCAAAAATGGGCCAAGTGCGAGTCAGACTCGTACATGGAGGGTTCCTTATCAGATTGGTGTTTGTATGAAGAGTACTCCCCTCAGTGGTTCGATTTGACTGATTCCAACAATTGTACCGCGCTTACATCAGAAACTAATAGTCTAAATTTCGGTTCAATAGTCCAAAAAACAAAAAAGTTTTTCGAATAAGAACCTGAATTTTAATAGTGGGTTTGTATGGGAGATGCCCCTCCTAGTTGGCCGATTTGGCTGATTCCAACAAATGTACCGCGCATGTATTAGAAACTTATAGTGCCTAAATTTCAGTTTAATAGTCGAAAAATCAAAAAGTGTTTCCAATCAGAAAATTCCATCAAATAATTATGCGAATTTGAATATATTTTATTGTAAATATTGTACAAACAATGTAAAAAATTTGATTAACTCAGAACTTATGAATTTCTATAAAATTTTTTGTTCCAGTTTCATTTCCAATTTTAAATTCTTATGATGCTTTTGTCTCTTTGAAACTGCAAATGAAAAAATAATACATGATTTCGAAACTTATAATCTACATCGACTAAGGAACCACGATGTACTAGATATTATCATAAATTTATTATGTTTGCTTCATTTGTCAATGATGGATTTTTTTTTTTGTTGTTTTTTTTTCTCATTAAAATCTTTAATTATACTGTTATTAAGAAACAACTTAAATTAAACTATATACAAAACAATAACAAAACAACTTGTATTAACAAGTGGGAATAATACTAATACATTTAATATGATCTAGTAGGGAGGTCGACAGGAAGCGATCTTCTCAGCCTCCTCGCCACTCTGACCCCTCCCTTTCTGCGTCGCCTTAAAAGCCGCCTGGCTAGATCGTTTGGATGATTTGCCAACCGATTAATGTAATCCTTGGCCTGATGATTAATCACGTCGCCAATTTTTGGTATTTTCAAGTCGTGCTCAAGGTCCGCTGTGCGCATGAGCCAAGGGGCCCCAGAAATCATGCGCAATGTCTTGGCCTGCAGAACTCTAACCTTAGCAATATTTGTTTTTGCTGCTATGCCGTACACCTGTAAGCCATAACGCCAAGCAGGAGCAATTATTGCTTTGTACTCTTTAGGAGCCGATACAATTTCCTAATTCTCTGCCCGAGCGACTTCGTTATATTTGAGATAGAGGTTTTAAACGTTAGCCGCCTATCCAAATATACACCAAGGTATTTATATCCCGAGTGATGCTCCAGCAACTGATTGCCAATAAAGGCGGCCAGGACAAACATACGGCCGTAAGGCGTACGTCACATTGGCACATTTCTTTTCGTTAATGCCAATGTTCCATCTTTTTGTCCAGACCTCAAAACTGTGCAGATATTGTTGCAGGTTGTCCGTGGCTTCATATATGCACCTGTTTCTGTGGATGGCCGTATCATCTGCAAACGTGGCGATGATAAAATCATCAGAATCTTCTAGCGGTAGCTTTAAGCTATTGGGCATATCGTGCGTGAACAGGGTATAGAGTGTCGGTCCCAGAATGTGAGCCTCTAATGATGTCATTCCAAGGCGGCACATTATGTTGTGAAAACTTTAATAAAATATCTCAATGAACTCATAATTGGCTTCAATTAAAAGAATTTGCATTAAAGAATTAAACTAGAGAATGTAATTTTCAAAGTATAAACTGTAATTGGTACATCTGGTACATCTAGGCTTTGTATGTCCATGGCTTAAATAGAGTACACACTTCATTTTCCAAGCCCTTCTTGATCAACTGGTGAATTGTGAAAATAGTTCAATGGAGGGAGGCCATTGGCAACCGAAGCAACAACATTCGTTGGAAAATGGTGTAGTATTAACACCATAACAAGACGCTTTGAAGATTATTTCATTCCCTTTGAAATCTAGGTCAACGCAATGCTTGATGCATTGACACAATCTATGAGAACAATTGCACTCAACGGGGATTGTTTACAGCCAGAGATTTGGACAGAAGTAGTAGAGTGGGTAAGAATTAATCCTCTTGATGCGGAGAAGAATCAAATCTTGGCGGTTGGATTCTATTCTATATCTTAGATTAAGAGAATTTGGAATTTGGATGTGGTGCTGGTAAGATCTGTTCCGGTGTTCCAATGTTCGAACAACAACATCCGATGGTGCCTGTTCTGTTCTGGTGGATATCCGGAGGTGTTAATATTTGTATATTTCTTTTTAATGTTTATTCTATTCCAACGTTTTGTTATTTTTTTTTTATGTGTGTTTTTTTTTTTTTTTTGCTGAGGCGGAAGAAAATGACTTGTTGGACTTTAATATTGTTTTGAATTTGGTTGATTAAAGGATTCATTTCCTTTGATTAAAGGAAAGCTGGATGTCATGGAAGATTCCCAATCACACCAAAGAAAATTTTAAGAAATGAAAATGCTATTGTATTATACAATAAATTAATTTAAACATTGAATATCTTGAGAAAAGGAGTTTTGTTTCTGACTAGTGAAAGTTTGTCATTTTGTTTTAAGAAGAGCGATGACAATATTTGTAACAGTCGTATAAATCAAATAATCACATTATATAGTTGTCACATACATAAGTTTCATCACAAATGAATCGATTTGGTATGATTTGATAGGATAAAGTTTTTGCTTTGTCTAATTTTCTTTTAACAGTTTGTTTGTGTGAAATAAAACTTCGATAGAACTTAAGTTAATACAAATTTTACCTCCATTTTCTTTCAACGTAATCTCACGTATACAACTCAACTATGTTACTTTTTTGGCCTTAACTTGCTGCGCTGGTAGTATTAATATAGAGGTGTCATTAATGTCATTGTCATTGTCATTGTGTATGACATGTAGAATTATTTTATAAAACTCAATGAATAATTAATTGAATCATTTGTTTGTGTGTGGATATTACGTTTGACATAAATCTCTTTTAGCACCGTTCTCAAAGTTTTCCAAAGTGACAAAGTCATTGTCATCATCATCATCATCATTATCATCATCTTCATTATTGACACGGTAAACCTTATCACAATTACTATTCTCATTCTCATTCCCATTCTCATTCCAATTCCCATTTCTAATCCTAAAGCCATTCCCATTGCCATTTTCAAAATTATCGCCTTTATTAATTTGATGTGATGTATGAAGGTCGAAGTGGAATTGAAAGTAAAAAAGAAACTCATAAACCAACCATACTCTTTAATATAACATTGTTGATACTTATATATTAGAGACTACTATGTATATATATATATATATATGTATATCCACATAAGGGATTTCTTCTGTAAGAATGACAAGTGGAATGGGGTGGAAAGGAAACCAAGCAGCTGTTACACTGATTATTGTCATTGTAATTCTTCTACTCCTTATATTCCTGTCATAGAAAAGAAGACTCAATAAAACTTATTTGACATTTTTTCCTACAATTTTATTTCATTTTTCTGTATTCTATGACAGTTGGCACGAAATAAAAACCAGCTAAATAAAGTTAAAGGTGATGGAGAGACATTAAAAATTTCAAATAAAAAATAAGAAATGTAATAACCTCAACCACAGTCAAGGCTTAGTAATTTACCACATACAATTTTTATATTGAGTATATAATCGATCTTATTGAAAAACCTCATCATCAACCTCACACATACCTAAGTTCAATAAGGTTGTTGGCAATGAAAGAACACGCGAAATATTATTACAATAAGTTGTGTACTTCTATGTCGAATTGAAATATTATTTATTTTTGTCCATATAAATATTCGATCAAATAAGAACGAATGAAGGAACGAATAAATGAAGACTTTATTACAACACTTGAGTAACTGTGCAAAAGGAATTATATCGAATGGAATAGAATGAATCAAATTGCAGCTAAGCTAAACTAAGCTACTAATAAAATTTCAAGACCTTGAAATGACTGAAATGGGCGGAAACGTGGGTGAAAAAATTGTGTTTGTTTGTTCATTTATGTCCTTGCATTATACTCATCTCTTCATTCATTCATTCGTTCGTTCATTCCTTTGGATCCTTCATTCATTTGTTCATTCATTTGTAAATTGGTTACATTTATTGTTGGCTGTTGGCTGTTGGTTGTTGATTAAACTACTCAAACAGAAAGATTCGAATCTGTCACATGCAGAGAAAAATATTATTGAAAATTTTCTACTGAATTTCAAAATGAATCAATTGAGGCGTATGCTAAACATAATTACCAAATACGTGTAATGAACCATCATCATTATGAGAATAGATAATAATAGAAGGTTTGCCATGGTTTTATTGAAAAATTAGCAACCCAACAACGCATGAAAAAGAATAAATAATTCGAAGAAATAATAAAATCTTCAAATGTTGTCAAGGTAAAATTATGGTGGTTTCACAATTATAATTGATAAATAAATACCCTCTTACAAAATATAATTTAAATGCTTTTGCCTACAGGAATTTATGTTTTTTATTATTGCAATTCTATTGTTTCTTTTTTTTATTATAGTCAATTGTTTTTCTAGCATCATATAGAAATGTAATATAATGTTTACAATTATTGCAGTGGTATGAGCATCTTTCTTTTCCATATCAAACACTGCATAATCTCATATAACAATTCAAATTGTTGTCAGAAGTACGCTATTGCATTGCCAAGTCGAAAAAATGATACACTCAAATATTTCAATTTTTAATCAACGAAAGTTTTACATGAACGTAAATTTTTAAGAAACTTGATAATTTTTCATCGTTACACGAGTTTGCACCAAATTGGGGTTTGTATGGGAGGTACTACCCGATTTGACTGATTCCAACAAATGTACCGCGCTACTTATTTATATCGCCTAAATTTTGTACCTAAAACAAAAAAGTTTTTCAAATAAGAACCTAAATGGGGTTTGTAGGTACCCTCCCAGTGGTTCGATCAAACTGAAATTTTTGACAGTACAAGTGTCTGAAGTAAAAAATTATCAAGTTTGTGGGATTACTGGATATATTGTCATACAAACCAAAATGTTTTTTTGTATGGGGATCTCTTTAAGTTTTCAAGGAATTTAGTTTAGTATTTGAACTTTTTAGATGATTTTGAGAGTGCAAAGTGAAAGTGGTTTGTTATCCTCTAGCACGGACACTCATCCAAAAGAACGTTCAAGGTATAGAAAAACTTTTATTCATTATTTTGATTCACATATCGTCGTAAACATGTTGCGTCAACCAAAAAGTTTCTTCTGAATTTTTCTTTTTTGTCAAATTTAGTGGCAACTGTTCAATTTGCTCCATGAAATTTGGTTGATAAACAAAATGCTATAATCAACGAATACCAGCTGATTGTGGTAAAATTTGATAAGTACGGATGTTGAAATGACGTCTCGTTGCGCCAAACGAAGCCAAAAAGGAAATGTCGTCACCCAGAGCTCAGACCCTCATGACTGCGGACAGATGCGCCACAGCGTCAGGAAGCGCTGATCTGTCAATACATACATACAAGCTATTTGGAAGCTTGTTCTTTTTGGATTACTAAACCTACCTACCTTAAATAAAATATATTGTGAAATTCTCATGACACTAATAATTATACTTATGTGTGTCTTATTGTATATATGTCCGTATAATATTGAGGTTATATGGTACTCGATAATCGTTACAAGATATGCAAAAAAATTTGTGTATTTTCAATTGGCAGTTGATTTTCATTTAATATCTACGCACATATTTGCTCCAATATATGATCAAAATGGTATTCCCGTATTTATTTTAGTTAGGAACGCCGGCAGGCGTAAGCCTCTAAGGTGGCACCGCACTGTGTCGATCCGCTACTGGAGTTATACTCTGGCAAGTAAAGATCACATGGGCAATATAACTTCGTAGCTGGCCGCATATCTCAATATCTTAATTACGAAAACTTTTGTCTTGCCTTTGAAAACAGTCTATGCTTTGTCGACTTTTGTGTTTACGCAGCGTTTTCCGCGTCTCCCATTTTTGTTGACTTCAACTGAGCTCTTTGCTGTTGTAAAAAGTGTTGTTAGTGACGCCGGTTGCCGCGAGTTTATGTATTGAGTCCACGTAAGAAAAAATGGCTGTTAACTACTTACATAATAAATAATTTCGCTTTGACGATAATTTTTTTTTGTTCCCGTCCCACTGGCAGTCCAACACGTGTCGTGCAAACTAGTGTTGCCAGGTGGTAAAATTGGTGTTATAGTGTTACCATATCTACTGGATATTTCGATTAACAATTTAACATTTCATCACGAAAAATGTTTTGTTTTCATAACGCAAAAATTGATAAAAATTCGATATTTGATATTTAATAATTTCTTAAGCCAACAAAACCATCTTGTTCAACAATCAGACTGATTCACTTACACTAATCTGGCATAGCGAAAAGGGTGTAGCAGTACGATATGCACAAGTGAGATTACAAAATGCAAATTTTAACGGAAAAAAGATTTTGTTTTCAAATTTGAAATTTGAAAAATGTATATTAATAAATATTTAAATAAAAAAATCGCATACTTCCAAAACAGCAATAACCCTACAAAAGAAAATCATTTCACATACATAAATATTTATAGAAAAAGACGTAACATACTGTAAAACACTTTTCTGTTCTGTTAAATTATAAATTCCTATTAATACGCATAATAGACAAGAGAGAAAAAAATAAAAATTATAATTAGACCTTTGCGGAAGGAATCAAGTGAGATCTATTTCAAAAACGGCGATTTAAAAAGATTGGAAGGAGAAGAGGAGTAAGTTAAGTAGTCATATCGTAACGAGTTATTAGGGCAGGAGCTAGGAGTTCTATCTATATGAGCAATGTCCTACTTCTAGATCATCCAGTAATTCAGTAAAGTCGCGGTCGATGATCTCGGTAATCAATTTCATTAGCACTTAGTTAACTCTCAAGTAAAAAAGAAAATATGGGCCAAGTGCGAGTCCGACTCGTACATGGAGGGTTCCTTACCAGATTGGTGTTTGTATGGAGAGTACTCCCCTCAGTGGTCCGATTTGACTGATTCCAACAATTGTACCGCGCTTACATCAGAAACTAATAGTCTAAATTTCGGTTCAATAGTCCAAAAAACAAAAAAGTTTTTCGAATAAGTACCTGAATTTTTATAGTGGGTTTGTATGGGAGATGCCCCTCCTAGTTGGCCGATTTGGCTGATGCCAATAGATGTATAGCGTCTATATCAAAAACTAATAGTGTCTACATTTCAGTTCGATAGAACAAAAAATAAAAATGTTTTGCTTCTAAGAACCAGAATTTTAATTGGGGTTTGTATGGGACGTACCCTCGCTAGGGGTTCGATCAAACTGAAATTTCGACAATATAAGTTTCTAGTGCATAACCACCAACCTTCCAAATTTCAAGTTCGTGAGATTACTGGATTGTATAGCTGCCATACAAACAAAAATGTTTCTTGCATGGGGATCGCTTTAAGTTTTTGAAAATATTTTAGTTTTAGTAGATGCCCGGATAAAACTAAACATTCTACAAAAATTTTATTTCTCTACGTAATACGTTTTATGAGATATGACCCGAAGACGGACGGACGGACGGACAACGAAGTCTCTGCAATGGGGTTCCATTTGGTACCATTTGGGTCCGGAACCCTAAAAAAAGAAAAAATTGTCGAGCGTTGTTTTAGGTGTTATTACTTCGAAATATTTTTCTTCTTCTTCTAGCTCCTCCTCTGTTAAAGTGTTCTCCACGTCTTCTTGCTGTAATGTACAATGCAACTTCAACATCTTCCGGACTTCATAAGGCTTTCTGACCATAGCTTCTTCCAGGGAGATGTGAGACCTTCATTATTAATTTAACTTACATTTTTACACTGAAACTGAAAAATTTGCATGATTGGTTAGCATGAATGAGACACGTATATTATTCAAATTTCTGTTCGTTAATACAGAAACCAAAAGAGTTTTTCTAATAAGAAAATAAATTTAAATCGGGGCCTGTATGGGAGCTATACGATCTAGAGATACTAGGATATTGAAATTTCTATGGTTGTTGGACATGGATCATGTGCCTATGCTACCCAAACTTCTGTTCGATAATATGAAAATTAAAAAAGATTTTCTAATAAGAACATAAATTGAAAACTACTAGGTCTTGAAATCAACATGGTTGGTGAATATGGGTTAGACACTTACAATTATAATTATAAGAAATGCTTTCGATATTTATGTTTCAAATGGTTTTCTTATGTTCCTAGTTTAAATAACCATGAAATATAAATATATTTACCAAAAATTTATAAACTTAGACAATGAAATTGAATGACTTTCAATGCAAAAATGGCAATAATTTCACCGATAAGGAAAGGAGGGAGATAGAGTAACTTTACTCTACAGACGACAATCAAATGCAAAAAAATAAAAGCAAAGACACAAAAAAAAAAAAGAAAAAAAGAAATAAATAAATAAACATAATAATAAATATAATTCAAAAATGAAATGTATTTGTATATGTTAAAGTTCTTGGCCATATACAAATATCTCAGCAAATCACAGAATCAGCAATAATAATAAATTTCAATATTGAACAACACAACAAAGAAACATTGCGGTTTAAATTATGATTTCATACCCTTCTCACGCTTCAGCAAAATATTAAGTAATCTTCCCACAAGGATTAGAATTTTCAAGAAAGGAAACAATCATCCAAAGATCGGACCGAGTGGTTTAAAAAAAAAAATAGAATAGAAATTCAGATCTACAGAAATACTTTGTTTACACTTCCGATCCATGAAAATTTACAAATGTGAATACAAAACCATAAGGAAATTTTTCTCCACCTGCTACAGTAGCAGCAGTAGTAGGTGAAGAGTTCAGAATTGAATACAATATGTGGAGGTGCTAGAAATGATAATAATGAAACTCACAAAAATTGTGATGATTTTACAAAATTAATCTTTAATGTTGTAGACCATTGGACTTAATAAATAAATAATTTGTGCTGTTCCAGAATCAAAATAATCTACACATTAAATTTTAGGCTTTCTTGCTTTTTCCAAGCGAGTTTCCAAGAAATATATACTTGCACAAATAAATGAATGAAATGATATACGAGTATGGATAAATGGATAGGTAGAGTAAAGGGCAGGCGATCCAATTCATCTCGTTATGTTAATAAAAGGGTCCATATGGTTCGCTCCAAATTTGGTGTGCTAAGTTAATATACCCTGGGTTAATACGCTATACGGACTGACTTACTTATACAATAGAAAGGAAGGTAAAGAAAACCCAAAAAAAAAATGCTTTCTTTTCTTTTATTTTGTTATTGTATTTTTCCTTTTGCATTGTATTTGAAAAAGCCGAGAAAGCAATCGAAAATAGGAAACAAAGGACACACCCTAAGCAGCTAACAAATAAACCAGCAGCAGGAGTAGAAGTAGAAAAACAATAAATAACAGAATGAAAGCACAAAATTATAAACCGCACTAGTATGTGACTTCAAAATGGGTACCTGCTGATATAATTCCAAGGGGGCGTTGATAATAGGTCCTCTTAGGTGTTTTCATTAAAACAGCTTGACTTTTACATTCTTCACCATACTGAGAAAAGAATTAAGTTGGTTTTTCACCTTACTGAATGTTCTTATTATAATGTGGAAGCTTGAGTGGATAACAGAAAAGTTTTTCTAATAAGAACCAGAATTTTAGTGGTTGGTTTGTATGGGAGGAGGGAGGGCAATCTAAAATCATACAACTAGCAGCAGTTACGTTTTTTTTTTTTTTATTTATTTAATCAACTCGAACTCAAATAATAATTAAACTACAAATTTTGTTTTAAAACACTCGCTGTACATTCATTCATTTTTTCATTTCCAATCCGATTTATTGATCAATTAGTTGATGATCGATTTCTTAATATAGCGCTGTGATTTTCGTGTGATTCCAAAAAAATTGTATGACATTTAAGAATATTTTAACTCAATTATCACGAACATTAAACATACTTAAAGCTGTCCCGTGGTGCTAACTGCTGATATTAGCGAAAGGCTCGAACGGAATGAATCTGATAAATCGGCATTAGAAATGTTTGCCGAAGAGTTGTTCATTTCTTGTGTTGATCTTGATCGTGGCGATTGCATTGGCGATGGTGATGCTAATATGTTGTCGTTGTGGCTATTGTTCATGTTTATCATTTGACTTCTTGCCGGTTCGATACTTTTGAAGAAAATACAAACTGCTAATGGTATTAGTTCCAAAAATAGAATAACTAGGTTGTGATTTAGAATCTCATAGTCGTTCCAAGCTATCCCGTACAGGATCCATAAAACGGATACCCCACAACCGCAGGACATTGATTTTAATGACATCCCATCTACTGTTTGAGTTGTAATAATATTTGGCAACTTTAGAAGTGGAGCGCCCAACGTGATCGCTAAAGTCACAATTGTCATTGATTTTATGGCTATAGAAATAAAATTCTCGCTTGCCAGGAATGACAACGCCACGCCCACCGACGTTATGCCAATCGTGTAAATTCCTTTGCGTCGGAAACGGCGCTTAAACTCATTGTTTCCAGATATATAAATCACAATCAGTGCAATCGAGTAAACAATGAGAGCCAAAATATTTAATGTTTCCTTCAATTTGTCTCCATCCATCGAATTTTTGTAATATTGTGTTGCTGCCATGACGATGGCCCCCAAAAGTGGTTCAACTCGGCAGTGGCCTAGGGCACGAAAGTCTAAAATTTTTTTGAATCCATAAATGCAATGGCTAATGGTAAGGAGAAAAGCCATATATTTGATTATTTCGCGATGTGGTTCAATTATGGTTCCGATATAGTCCATGGCGCTACGTTACGTTAAAATCAAACACAAAAATTGTCTTCAGAAAATTTTTTCATTGATATTAAAAAAAAATTTCTCTTCGACTTCTTCTCTAGAAATGAAATTATGAAGTGACTTAATCTTTAAAATTGACAATAAAAAAAAAAAAAAACATTTCGCTTACTTGGTTATTATTTAAAAATTTTATTTGATTTGTTTCTTAAAATTTTTAATGTGAAACATCTTAGGATTCAGTAGGGTAAAATTTTACAATATCATTATTGTCTTTGCTTGATATTGCATCGTCGTGCGATCAGTGATTAAGCAATGTAGTGCGCAATAAGTGTTCAGATAGGTGACCAGTTGGGGACACCCGGAGTTTTGTATTTTTAAAATTATTTTCATAAATTTTTTTTATAATTTTTGTAACTAAAAGAAATAATTGACTTTACAAAAAAGCCAAGATTATTTAAATTTAATAAGCCTCAAAAAATATTAAATACAAGTAATGAATGCTTCATTGCTTGGTTCATTGTGTTAAGCATCAGCTCACAGTGACATGCATCAAAGGTTCAAGACATTCAAAGCTGAGTCTACTTGCTTTTGTTAACCCATCCATGCGAAGTGGTACTCTTTCCATTAGATTCCTATACTGAGTGATTTATAAATACTTGTATCATCATTATAATCTAATCAAACTACTCGTAGCTAGTATAGGTACTTTACTTTTGATATATCATTGATATTCCAGATCGTAAGAAGACTTTTTTCATTATAGCAATTTTGATTAGAAATTCTTTTAAGTAGTAAGTCTTCTTTACTATTGTGTTATATTTTTTGCAAATAACTTTTAGTGTAATATACAAAGAGAATAGATTGAGGATTAGGATTTGGTAAGATAAGATATTACAGTTATATCATGAAACTAAGGTCATATACGAGTATAACTGTCAATTACAGTAATATTTAAAAATTTATAAGACATAGGTATTAAGTTTGTTCTTGTATAAAAAATGAATTCAGCCAGCATCATAGTGCATATCTTTTTTAAGTATATGAAATTAAAATTTTAATTCATTTCCTAAGGTTGCCTGCCATCAGGAATTTCTCTCCTTCTGTCTTCCTGTTTATTGTTAACTGTTTAGTTTAGTTAGGTTTAATTCAGTTGAGTGAAGTCGAGTAGAGTTGAACTAAGTTTTTTGTTTTGACAAAACTCAATTTATTTAGACGCTGCTATCCTTGTCAAAGTCATCTTCATCATCCTTTTCAAAGCATCCATACATATATACATAGTGTGTACTGCTCGTATAATAAATTAATCAGTAATATGTATGTTGGTTATGAGAAAAGGAGTGTTGTGCAGTGAAGTGAAATGCTATGAATGGAATGAATCTGATAAATCGGCATTAGAAATGTTTGCCGAAGAGTTGTTCATTTCTTGTGTTGATCTTGATCGTGGCGATTGCATTGGTGATGGTGATGCTAATATGTTGTCGTTGTGGCTATTGTTCATGTTTATCATTTGACTTGTTGCCGGTTCGATACTTTTGAAGAAAATACAAACTGCTAATGGTATTAGTTCCAAAAATAGAATAACTAGGTTGTGATTTAGAATGTCATAGTCGTTCCAAGCTATCCCGTACAGGATCCATAAAACGGATACCCCACAACCGCAGGACATTGATTTTAATGACATCCCATCTACTGTTTGAGTTGTAATAATATTTGGCAACTTTAGAAGTGGAGCGCCCAACGTGATCGCTAAAGTCACAATTGTCATTGATTTTATGGCTATAGAAATAAAATTCTCGCTTGCCAGGAATGACAACGCCACGCCCACCGACGTTATGCCAATCGTGTAAATTCCTTTGCGTCGGAAACGGCGCTTAAACTCATTGTTTCCAGATATATAAATCACAATCAGTGCAATCGAGTAAACAATGAGAGCCAAAATATTTAATGTTTCCTTCAATTTGTCTCCATCCATCGAATTTTTGTAATATTGTGTTGCTGCCATGACGATGGCCCCCAAAAGTGGTTCAACTCGGCAGTGGCCTAAGTCACGAAAGTCTAAAATTTTTTTGAATCCATAAATGCAATGGCTAAGGGTAAGGAGAAAAGCCATATATTTGATTTTTTCGCGATGTGGTCCAATTATGGTTTCGATATAGTCCATGGCGCTACGTTACATTAAAATCAAACACAAAAATTGTCTTCAGAAAATTTTTTCATTGATATTAAAAAAAAATTTCTCTTCGACTTCTTCTCTAGAAATGAAATTATGAAGTGACTTAATCTTTAAAATTGACAAAAAAAAAAAAAAAACATTTCGCCTACTTGGTTATTAATTAAAAATTTGATTTGATTTGTTTCTTAAAATTTTTAATGTGAAACATCTTAGGTTTCAGTAGGGTAAAATTTTACAATATCGTTATGGTCTTTGCTTGATATTGCATCGTCGTGCGATCAGTGATTAAGTAATGTAGTGCGCAATAAGTGTTCAGATAGGTGACCAGTTGGGGACACCCAGAGTTTTGTATTTTTAAAATTATTTTCATAAATTTTTTTTTATAATTTTTGTAACTAAAAGAAATAATTGGCTTTACAAAAAAGCCAAGATTATTTAATTTTAATAAGCCTCATAAAATATTAAATACAAGTAATGAATGCTTCATTGCTTGGTTCATTGTGTTAAGCATCAGCTCACAGTGACATGCACCAAAGGTTCAAAACATTCAAAGCTGAGTCTACTTGCTTTTGATAACCCATCCATGCGAAGTGGTACTCTTTCCATTAGATTCCTATACTGAGTGATTTATAAATACTTGTATCATCATTATAATCTAATCAAACTACTCGTAGCTAGTATAGGTACTTTACTTTTGATATATCATTGATATTCCAGATCGTAAGAAGACTTTTTTCATCATAGCAATTTTGGTTAGAAATGCTTTTAAGTAGTAAGTCTTCTTTACTATTGTGTTATATTTTTTGCAAATAACTTTTAGTGTAATATACAAAGAGAATAGATTTGAGGATTAGGATTTGGTAAGATAAGATATTACAGTTATATCATGAAACTAAGGTCATATACGTAGTATAACTGTCAATTACAGTAATATTTAAAAATTTATAAGACATAGGTATTAAGTTTGTTCTTGTATAAAAAATGAATTCAGCCAGCATCGGCAAAATATAAACTTTACTAGTGCATATCTTTTTTAAGTAAATGAAATTAAAATTTTAATTCATTTCCTAAGGTTGCCTGCCATCAGGAATTTCTCTCCTTCTGTCTTCCTGTTTATTGTTAACTGTTTAGTTTAGTTAGGTTTAATTCAGTTGAGTTAAGTCGAGTAGAGTTGAACTAAGTTTTTTGTTTTGACAAAACTCAATTTATTTAGACGCTGCTATCCTTGTCAAAGTCATCTTCATCATCCTTTTCAAAGCATCCATACATATATACATAGTGTGTACTGCTCGTATAATAAATTAATCAGTAATATGTATGTTGGTTATGAGAAAAGGAGTGTTGTGCAGTGAAGTGAAATGCTATTAACCCGAATAAATTTTTTGTTTTCTTATTTTTCTCAATTACATTGCAGATTATTTTCCTTAGATTTTTTCAATGTTTCATTGTTTCTATGTCATGATACTTGAGTTGAAGTTAAAGGTATCATCATCATGTCAGAAGCATAGAGACTGAAATTGAAAGAAAGAAGGATAAAAAAAAAAATGAAGAAACTGTGAGTGAATATTTAGGTATATGATAAGCAATGAGAGGAAATGAGTAGTAACAATGGATGGATGGATGGATGGATAGATGAATACAGATGGTCAAGGGACCCATTTTGGAATGAGTTTTCATAATTAATTCAAGTAGAATTTTCCTTTCATATCTAAAACAGATTTTATGCTTTTTGCATTTACTCAAAAATGAATTCATCAAAAAGGATATTTAATGTTGATGGTAGTTAGAAGTTTTTCTTTTCCTTTCTTTTCTTTTCTTTACTTTTCTTTTCATAATGCAATAAAATTTATTATGTGTATGCTTGGGTGACTGTTTTTTGTCATGAAAAAAATACAACAATATGCTTAGTCTATCAATGAATGAATGAATCTTGTAAGAATCTTTAAGTGCTGTTAATAATGATGATGGTGATGAAATATGTTCAAATCTATGTAAATAAAATTGCAAGAAAATCACTTTATATCTCAAGGGAATCAATTGTAAATCACATCCTTGGGGCTTAAATCATATTCATTTTAAAAATCTTATATAACATATGGAAATGAAAGAGAAATGTTCCCACATTTAATTGTGGAAATTTTGGTTAAAATCGAAAGGAAACATAATCCAATGAATTAATATTAACATAAAATATACAAAATTGAGATATATTTTATTTCATCAAAAATGATGTTGATGGTAAATGGTTTTGCTTTCTTTTCTTTTCCTAATGCAAATGGGTAAGTGTTTGTTCTCAAATACTTGAATTATTTCAAATTTAAAAAAAAAAAAAAAAAAAACTAAACCGCATAGTCTATCATTAATGAATCTAGTAAGAATCTCTAAGTGGTGATAAAAATGATGCTGGTGATGAAATATATTCAAATTTCTTTATAAATGAAATTGCAAGAAAATCACTCCATATCTCAAGAGAATTATTGATAAATCACGTTCTAGAAGCTTAAATAGTAATCATTATACAATATAAATCTTATCTAAATTATGGGGGAGCAATGTACTTAGTACATTTAATTGTGGAAATTGTGGTACAATTTGAAAGAAAACATAATCCAATGAATTTTTATTGTATTTACATAAAACATACTAAATTGAAATTTTTTGGCATTGCGTATACGCGATATTTATTCAATTTTGATATAAAATACGTACATATATAACAAGTGGACGTGCATCTTTGTAAAAACAAACAAAAGAAACAAATAAAGCTTTATACCTAGGCTCATTTTGAATGGCAAAAGATGAAATAAATTTTGATAATCACTTACAAAATTCAAGTTCTTGTTGGCAAAAAAAAAAAGTTATTTGAATTCAAAGACTACATTTCTAAATAAAATCTTAAATTTTCCATTTGTACGATTATTTGCTTAAGTTTACAAAACAAAAAATAACAAAAAAAAACCAAAAATTAAAATTCTACACTTAATCTAGATATAAATGCTTATACGCAATATGCTTTTACATAATGAATGTAAATCATATGACGTGTGGACGTTGACACAGATATTTGGAAAAGATTTCAGCAAAACCATTAGTCTTGACGCGTAATCAATGCAAATGTTAAGGAGCTCGGCAAAATTGAAATGGAAAAAACTCTAAATATTGTTACGACAAATCAAATTGTATCGGTCTTCAAGACCGTCAAGATGCTGATCATTATGATGTGTGTGCCTTAAACAATCAGATAGATGGAAAAAAAATTTAAATAGTGTTCCTCAACCTCATGTGCACAATATGGAAATGGTATAAAATTTTTTCATTTCCATTTTATTATAATTATTTTTAATTAAAAAACCGTCCCTTTCAATTTAACTACTTCTTTTTCACAGTTGAAATGAAAATGTCAAATGATGAAATGATATCGTTAATCAAGTAAAGTGTAACCAACCGTAATTCAGCTTCCAATATTAGATGACGCAAACTTATGTAGAATTATGCTACCATTTATTACGTAGGCAGGTAGGCATCTCGCGTAGTAACTTCAAATGCCACACTGATTCTGTCAACTATTATTGAACTATTGTCATATTTTGAGAAATCTGCGTCATTTAGTTTGTGTTTGACAGCAATTGACATCAGAAGAATTCATGAAATTCGATGAAAATAAAAAAAAAGATACGTTTTTCGCGTATGAAACTCACTCCATGGGGATTTCGCGTCATCAATTTCAATGGTTATTATTCGTTTATTGAATTCCATTGTGGTCATAGCAGCATAAATTACGTCAAACTGTCAGGTCTTTCAAAAGGGGTTGACACACCGATATCACCATTTAAATCCATGGAAAGTCAATTGACGACCGGGGAATGAAATATTCAAACATAAAGTGCAACCGTATGGCCATTTAAAAGAAGTGTTTGGCAATATTCAACCGCAATCCGAACAAGTTTTAGCCTTACTTCCTAAGCAAAGGCGAAACATAGATATATCACCAGAAGCGAAAAAACAGTCAAATCATGCACGAGGTGAACAAACACCAAAGAAAGACAAGTTGGTGCACCTTTCTGCCAACAGGGTCATGACAATAGTTTTTTGTGATGCTCGATTACCTTGAAATGGGTAGAAAGGGATCACTTTTCAGACAGATTTAACATTGATTTGAAGCAAAAACGGCTGCACACGTGTGTAGTCACATATTATAACACCATAAGTTGCAACTAAATAATAACAAATGATACCAAGATGATCTCACCAATTACACAAAATGAGTTAGTTTGCTTCCCATGATTATTAGGATTGGTTGCCGATGTTAAAGCAAGGCCACTTGGTAGCCTTGATCAGCACTTCTTTTTGTCCTCAAGACCAGTAACTATACGATTCAAAAAACACTTTCGTTTATGCCTGGCTTGCAGTATTTCATATGTGCAAAATCTGCTTCTGCTCTTCATTATCACACCTAATCTTCCTCCAATGATGATTACATTTCGGCGACTTCGAAAATTTCCGACCTTCCGCTATGTTCTTTCAACTTGCCGTTCATTATTCTTTGAAACCACTCGTGACAAGTTCTCTCACTTAAAACAGCATCATCTTATTCTTCTTCAAGCATTCGATGCGCCTCAGCTGCAGATTTTTTTTATGTTAAACAAATAAATCAAAAGTGTGTGAGAACTTACGCTTATTCGCCTCAAATACTCGACTTTTTTGCATGAATAAAATTACGTGTTGCTAATACAAATTCGCTACTATTTCAAAATTATATTGTCTGTTACTTTTTAGTTTTTTGAGATCAATTGGTATAGAAGAATTTTCTCCTTCGATTTCCCCAAAAGAAAAAAATTTAAGATGTGTACCTCATCCTCATAAGCACATTATGGAAGTGAAACTTTTTTAGCGAAGGGATGTAAATCCAAAAATTAGAAAATGAAATGTGACGAAAATCAAAAAGCGATGATTCTTCAGAGACGTAGTGGGGAGACGCAAAACAATGCACATTGTTTTGTGCGGGCTCGTCTGCAGCGTAGAGAATGAATGTTTATGATTGACTAAGAGAGAGATAAAAAATGCTTTACTGATTGTGTTTACTTCGCGAAAGAACGTACCAACAAGTGGCCGAATGACCGAAAAATAAAATAACTCTTTTGTATTGAAACAATATAACACTACAATATTCTGTATTATTGCTTGACTTTTGATTTCCGTCACATTTCATTTTCATATTTTTTGGATTTACTCCCCTTCGCTAAAGAAGTTTCACTTCAAAAACAAGACGAAGACAAAGAAGAAGAAGTAGTAGGCAAAAAATTATGAAAATTTTAATAAGAAAGTATAAAATTAAATTAAATATATGTAAATACAATGTAATGAGCAAGAATACAATGCGTAATCTCTAAGTATAGTTGAATTATATAATTGACATATTCAGAACAAATTTGTCGACAACCATTAAAAAAATATATATATTGCTATTGACATTTTAGATTACAAGGAAACAGTATTTCATGGCGATAATATATAATTGTTCGGGACGAACATTGTAACGCATAAAGAAGATGAAATACTTGTGGGTTTAAAACTTTTTAGCAGTCGATCTTTATAACAGCTTCTACAAACTTTGAGATTGTCAAGTATCGGTACCATTTTCATATCGCGATGCAAGGTAAAATTTTCGATGAATCATGTTATGACGGTTATACGTCATAGGGTTTTAATTTGCATTGCTTTCTCCAGATATTGTAAGGAGCAGCCGTGCCATATATATAACCAGTTTGTTGTTGATCCAGAGTAGAGGTCTGCATGTTGGAAAAAAAAACGACGTTCGAATCAACAATGCTGCTCTGTATAAACTGAGTGAAATAGAATGCGACGCCGAAAGAATTTAAGTGAATTTGTGCTTAGCGAAATGAATTGAATGAGTAAAATGAGAGGTTGTTTTCGAATTAATTCGAATGCATTCATTTTTCTTTTTTTGTTTTGCATAAGACCAAAGGATTGTTATTGTTGTGCTGTGCGTAAAGAAAAGAAGAAGGAAAACAACAACTACGCATATACATACATTAACACAACCACTTACAGACTCGTCTGCGTCTTTTTCTCCTTTTTCTCATTTCCTTGTACGACTGCGTGCTTCACTTAAATCAAACGAAATGAAAGAACGCGCAATGCGCAATGTGTGCATAGCGAATTCGAATTAATTCGGGATGCGTTCGGCTATGCCGAAGTTTTCATTTCCTTTTGCATGCTAATTCTTTCTAACTCATTTCACAGAATGCAGACGGTTTTCGAACTCAAATCACAGTCGCATTCATTTTATTCATTTTGTGTCTTGCTTTCACTCAATTCAATTCAATTCGAATTCATTCATTGGACTTCAGTTGGAAGCGAAGCAACGCAGCTGTCTAATCCAGAGTTAACTTTTTCCTCACAGAAGCCAGTCTATTTTTATCTGTTCTATAGCAACACGCAGTGACATTTTTCACATTGCGCATATCGTTAGCAACTTTTCCGAATCAGACCAATATATAGGTAAGAAAATTATACTACATAGGTTGAAATATTACACATGTTAAGCATATTTATAAAAAAAATTAATATAGAATGCTCACAGTTAATGGGATGAGAAATTCACGTCGAACATAAGTTTACTTGACTTTTATGAAGGACTAGATATGTGAATATCCTATGCCATCGTATGCTAGCCTTTACTTTAAATCATAATGTGCTTGTTTGGCATATATTTTTTAGAAATTGATAAGAACTCGTTTTACCACAAGGTTAGTTTAATTAATATGCAGACAAATTGCCGCAAAGGAATTTCATTTATCATTTTTCATAAAGGTTTTTTTTTTTTTTTTTTTTTGGAGAAAACAAAATAGAAAATAAATTATAAAACTAATTGCAAAAGGCGATTTAATTGGCATTGACATGTAAATTTTGTCAGGTGTGTTTTGTTAGTTAATTTTCTCTGTTATTTACATTTGAGCCAACCAAGTCAATTTGAATGCAATTGAAACTCAAAACCAAACCCAAACTAAATTTCAATTCGACAAAATGATGGGCTTGTACCTCTAAGTTAAACAAATTTCAACTCGACTCGACTCAACTCAACTCAACTGTATTGATCCGAATTCAACTCATATGCATTAAGACCCAAATCCAATCCCAAATGCAAGCCAACCCAAACCAAGGTAGTCAACAAGAAATAAATTGAACAGCGGTTCATGAACTATGGCGAACAATATGTCAATAATTTTGCCCAATATATATTTGTCATCTCAGAAAAAGTTTAAATATACATACAATACAATATTTATAATGAATTTTTGTAAAGGAAACTGTAAATTAATTAAAAATTTAAAAAACAGAAACGACTGAAACATTTATGTTGAGATGGAATTGAATTGAATTGAATTCCACTATTGACTGGTTGCGTTATGTTGATAAAAAGCTTAAGAAACTCTGGCTTAAATTTACTAACACAACTCAACCCAAAACCATCTCATTACCATCCCTCCCAACTATTTTTCTTCTATTGAACAAACAAAGAACCTTCATTATGGTATCATTTAATCATATACTTACACATACATACTGCATACTTCCAGTTCCCAGTTCGATTGTCACATACAATAATATACTAGATGGCTATAAGGGAAAGTGAATAGGTAGTTTAACAACACCACCACCACCATAACCAGCATGCAAGGGGAAATAGAGATACTCAGTTTACTTTATTGGTCGTCTGAACAAATTGCTCATTCAAGCGCCACTTAAAGTAGCTTAATTAACGCAAACAGTTGAATAAAGCATGTTGCATTTTTCCACCTGAACGGCAAATGTGGCGATGGCAACGAAGCAGATGATGATGGTTGATAGCGTCACAATTCAGCATGGTAATTTAAAATGCATTTCTCCCTGTTCTTCTGTTTTTTTTTTTTTTTTTTTGTATTCTGTTTTCAGTATTCCATCAAGTGACTTCTGTTCTGACGCAAGCTTAAAAGCGAAAAAGGTGAAAACAAAAGTTTGGTTCTTGATGTTTCGCAGCATTTGCTTTTGGCACCAAATGACCCTTCTTCTGACTGACTCGCCAACCATTCAACATGGTCAGTTTAGCTTGCATACTTGGCTTGATTGCCTTGCCAAAGTTTGCTTCTACTGCTACTTGATCGCATTAATGTAAACACAACCACAGCCACTTACCACTTGGCACTAGTCCACTAGTCCACTAGGAGTGACGACCAATTCTATTGTGTGTATGAGATGAATTAACAAAAAAAACCAAAACAAAAAAAAAGATGAATGAAAATGATGAAACGCAAAATGGCAAAAGGAAAGAAAACAAAACAAACCAAAACAAAGAAAGAGAAAAGAGAAGAATAGAAAATACTTCAACAAGTTGAGCCAAAACCAGGCCACTTCAACCAACATGGTTAATACGAGTACTATACTATTGTACTACTCCTACTTATTGTCTCGTATTCGTTTCATTTCTGTTACGTTTAGCAGACGTGATTGGAAGTTCATATTTTCTTATAGTCTTCCGATGGGAAGTTGGGAAGAGATTAGATAAAATTCATGTCCGAGCCTCTGGGTAATAAAGAAAATACAAAAAGATTTTCAGTTTATGGTCTAAAAGAACTTAAAAATTCCAATGGACTTAAGGCTTAGGAAACGTTGAAACTGACTCGAATAGACACTAGAGTAAGACATCGTAATACTTCTAGACCTAAAGTTACTAGAAAATAACAGAGTTGCCACGATACAATTGACATAATGAGTATGAAAAGATGCATGAGAATTGATCCTATTTTATTGGATCAGATCCTTTCCAAAGGTTGCCAAATTATATAGAGTCGGTCGGATTAATTGCAGATAGGGTACTTCCCACCCTTCCTTTCTATCTCTAATCTCATTTCTATCCAAATGAAATTTGAATAAATGAGAGTCAATTTGTGGTGAAATCATCAATCTACAAATGCTGATAAAATTGGAATAAATTGGGTTCTAAAGTAAATATACCTCAATTGCATTGAACACTTAATCCCCTACTTATAATTGGTGAGAGAGTAATAGTGCAAATGAAGGCGCTATGCAGTTAATTGAAAAACATTTTCCAATTAAAAATAATTATTAAAAGAGCCTCATAAAAGATAAATATTATACTTACACGTGTTCTAAAAACTCACTCACTCACTATTCACGACTCTGGGTGAGGCAAAAATATCATACAAATATGTATGTGATACAATATTTGAATGTCACTCACTCATTTATTGTTTGACTTTCTCACTAACTGACTCACTCACAAACTAAGATGTGTTAGTTGGGTGATTGTGTGCGAATGGCAATGAAACTCTCCCTGGCAAGCGGGTAGGCGGATAGACGGGAAATGTAACGATATCAAGGATAATAGTGAGGTTAAAGATGATGTTACTTTCTTCTTTCATATTAAAGAATGAAAGAAAGCATCAAGTGCCAGTTTTGTTTTTCTTTTTTTTTTTTTTATTTATTATACTTAGTACAAACAATAATTTGTATCATTTGCGGGGATTCTGATGTAAAATAAAAAGTTAAAGGAAATATGTGTGTGACATGAGACGTGATTGAGATGAGATACATAAGTGTATAATTTGAAAAGTGTGTGAGCAGATTAATGAATCTACATGAGTAGTATAGTAATTATTTAAACATTGACTTGAAATTATAATTAGAGAGAGAGAGAGTGAGTGTGTGTGTGTGAGTAATCATAACCATGATGATGATGATGATGATGATGAAATTATGAAGGAACCCAAATTAAACCATGCAGAGGGCATATGAGTTATGTTTATTGAGGACGTGCACAAATTGTGCGAGGAGAGAAAGTAAAGTAAAATAAAGTGAATTTATGCGTTTTATTTGACGAAGGCGTGGATCTGCAAACTATACAAATACATATACATACAAAAACATACATATAAATCCACATATTGTATATGCAAAGAAACACTCAAGTGCTTAAAAAATGAAACAAAAAAAAGGAAATACATACAATAAATAATGAATGTTTGAAAATGTATGAAAGCATATACAGGGTGCGTCATTTATTGACTAAGAGCAGATAAATTTAAAGAGAATTTAAAACATTTTCACTTCCTTTTTCAAATATTTCGATGATTACAGCAGCAAATTTCAATCCCAATTTTAAATTCTGATGATTTTGAATTTAGTTTTGGATATAAGCTTATTATCAAATCAGTTAATCCTAGTGGCTACTTGAAATCTACAATCACCATTTGATATAAGTTGATTGAGGATAGAATAGAATATGTTAAGCAATAATTCCTCAAATTCTGTGTAATTGAACAAGTCCTCAATTTCAAAAAACTTAATACTTAAAAGTATTATATTAAAAGTTAAAAACTGAAAAAAAATAAGTAAGCAACTCATTGCATTAGAATTCATTTGTCATTAAAAAAAAAAAAATATTTAAATCAGCTTAGTATAGTGTGCGCTAGATAAAAAAAAATTAAAAATTTGGTTAAAAAGTGCTTGTATCTCGACAACAGCGCCACCTACCTAGTCCAACTAAAGCACAAACTATCTTGGTGACCCTATAAGTAAAACAAAAATTTATTAAAAATAGTCTAGCCGTTTAGGAGATTAAGAGTCACAAAATTTCAAATTGTATATATAAAGATATTCCTTCAACTATGCCATTAGAAAACCTATGTCTTGACCTGATATAAATTTACATATCTTTGTATAAACTTCAATAATCACGAGGTTCTCAAGTCATCATTATAATCTTATAGATTCTTCTATGGCAGCAATATTGTTTAATGTTATAAACTGTTAGAAGTGAAGTTAAATCACAGTAGTTCAATAAAAATCTTTTATGACAACTGCGCCAAAAAGAAAGATACAGAATTGAAACTGTAAAGCACATGAATAAGAAACCACGATATGACTTACTTTACCAACAACCTACAATTAACTTAATTGAATCAAAGGTGCAAACACATGGATGAACATGGAGAATGGTAGGATATAAGAAGAATCACTCTAGAGGTCGTAGCTGAGTGAAGTGGAGTGGAATGGGTGTAGGTGATTGGCTCTAAACAATCGATATCTGTACATAATTGCATCACAATGACATCAGAGTTTATGAAAGCGAACAAGACGGGATAAAGGTAGATCAACGTGGTATCACAATTGCGCCCAGATGCATTACCAGACAATCAGAATCACATAACATCCTCTAATATTGTAGTGATAAATCCGAATTGAAGCGATTCATGTTTATTGAAAGTATTGACGTTAGTACTAATGTGCTGAAATCCATTGTATGTTTATGTAATTGTATTTAGGGTATAAACAATCGATAACTAATTAGTTAGTATGCCCTGTACAAAAGTGTATTACATGTGTATATGTTTACAAGTATATTTATATATATATATATATATATATGTGTGTGTGTGTGTGTGTGTGATATTTTTGAACTCCATAAGAGCATAAAATTTGAATTTTCAATTTAATGGATACCAAGCGAGCGACGACCCTCAGAGTTTTGTGACCAAACCTGGTTTATACGACTATGTTAATACTAAATATGTTAAGGAAGACAGACACAGAACAGAACAGAATGTAACAAAGAACACAAAATAAACATAAATCATTGTGTTCATACTTAAAGTCCTTCTAACCTTTTTCTAGTCAAGTCACAAGATCCTGTAATTCAAATATAAATAGTTTGGTTGGCTGGCTAGTTAACTATTTATTATACAATAGCTGGTTAATCTGAAGCAAGTTCGAAGGTAGATCTTAAGAATAGGTGGGTGGGTAGACAAATGGATAGGAAAACTCTTGGTTTTTTTTTTTTCAATGGAACTTTAATCTGTTAGGAAATCAATGCCTAGTTGATGATTAACCACATAAACATCACTGTGATGAAGGCGTAAAAAAACAACAGAAAATCAGACAAATGCGAGTCAGATTTACATATGGAGGGTTCCGTACCAAATTTGGGTTTGTATGGGAAGTAACCTCATAATGGTTCGATTTGGCTGATTGCAACATATGTGAAGCTTATGGTGTCTAAATTTCAGTTCGATAGGCAAAAACAAAAAAGTTTCCCTATCAATTTCTAACCCATTTCCACCATACAAATTTAAAGACCTTGGGATTACTGGAACATATAGCTTTCATACAAATCATAACTTTCTTTTATGGCGTCGCCTTGCAATTTTTAACTTTATTTTTGTTTCAGTACTTGCTACTATACCTATTACGATTCATGAGATGGAGTCCGATGACGGACGGATGTACATTGTAGCTTTATTAATAGGGTTCATTTAGTACTCTTTGGCTACGGAACCCTAAAAATGAAAATTAAGTGCAAAACAAAGGAAGAATTGAAGTTGATACGGTGGAATTGGTTACAGGAGAATCAAAAAAAGCGGAAAGAGGAAGCAAAAAATGCATATAAAAATCAATTGTTGCTTTGCTCTGTTTTCAATTTTAAAGGCAACATTTAATTGCAATCACATGTTGGTTTCACCATCATTCAAATCTAATAAAAACTCTGTATTGTATTGTTTTTAAAACCCATCAACTATGAACCTTTAAATGATATGGCAAATTATTCTACAGTAGTCCTTGTAACATTTTTATGTTATTGCTTTTTGAATTAAAAAATGCACTTAAAAAGTGAATTTCAGAGGTTCTAATTAAACTCTTATCACAATTCATTTTCATATTTTTTGGATTTACTCCCTCTCGCTAAAAAAGGTTCACTTCAAAAACGTTGTAAATTTAAGTATTTACGCTATGATTTAACTGGTTCTACGAATGGTTTTCCTGAAATGTGTAAAATAGTCAAATTGAAGTGTGTACACTTAAATCCATACTTAATTTAATTTAATTTTTTAATTCAAAATAACACCATATTTGAATTAAGGTGAAATTATATTGAATTTAAATATGAAGCATAGTTAAATTGAGAAGCTCTCCTAGTTGAATTAAATTGTTTTCATTGCAATTTTATAATTATTTTTAATTAAAAAAACCGTCCCTTTCAACTTAACTTCTTATTTTCATTTAGGAATTTCTTTAGATTTATCAATCAACTTTCGTTTTTTAAAGTTTGACAAAAACTTAAGAAATACGTAATATTTTCTGATATCGTTAATCATGTAAAGTGTAACCAACCGTAATTCAAACACGTGTAAAACTTTCTCTCAGCTTCCAATATTAGATGACGCAAACTTATGTAGAATTATGCTACCATTTATTACGTGGGCAGGTGAACATCTCGCGTAGTAACTTCAAATGCCACATTGATTCTGTCAACTATTATTAAACTATTGTCACATTTTGAGAAATCTGCGTTATTTAGTTTGTGTTTGACAGCCATTGACATCAGAAAAATTCATGTAATTCTACGTAAATTGAAAAAAAGATGTTTTTGCGTAAGAAAATCATACCATGTGGAATTTACGTCATCATTTTCAATGGCTAGTATTAGTTTATTGAATTCCATTGTGGTCATAGCAGCACAAATGACGTCAAACTGTTAGATCTTTCAAAAGGGGTTGACACGCTGAAATCATCATTAAAATCCATAGAATGTTATTGGACGATCGGGGAATGAATTATTCAAACAAAAAGTGCAACCGAATGACCATTTCAAAGAAGTGTTTGACAATATTCTTCTTATTCAAAATGTCACTGACTTAATTAAGTGCTCTCGTATTCATTTAAGTGATGTTTATGACTGACACCACATCGGAATAACGCTTCGCCTGTTGAGGCTATCATTGTATCGATCCAATTATTGGTATCTTTATATGATGTGAAAGGCTGCTCAGACAGGTCATATACCATTGATCGGAACCAGTGTTAATCAGAAGGGGCATTGTGTGCGTTTCCTACCAATTGATCGTTTCCAAGTTGGTTTTGACTGACTCAGTGCATGGCTCAATCTCATGAATTGTATTCACTAGGGAGCCTCAATAATGCTATCGTTCGGTGTAAGCAACTAAATAATTACAAATGATACCAAGCTGATCTCACCAATTACACAAAATGAGTTAGTTTGCTTTCCATGAATATTAGGATTGGTTGCCGATGTTAAAGCAAGGCCACTTGGTAGCCTTGATCAGCACTTCTTTTTGTTCTCAAGACCAGTAACTATACAATTCAAAAAACACTTTCGTTTATGCCTGGCTTGCAGTATTTCACATGTGCAAAATCGGGGTACACCGTTTCTCTGCTTCTGCTCTTTATTATCACTCCTAATCTTCCTCCAATGATGATTACAATTCGGCGACTTCGAAAATTTCCGACCTTCCGCTATGTTCTTTAAACTTGCCGTTCATTAATCTTTGAAACCACTCGTGACAAGTTATCTCACTTAAAACAGCATCATCTTTTTCTTCTTCAAGCATTCGATGCGTTTATAAATGTTTATGATTGGATAAGAGAGAGATAAAATATGCTTTACTGATTGTGTTTACTTTGCGAAAGAACGTACGAACAAGTGGCCGAATGACCGAAAAATAAAATAACTCTTTTGTATTGAAACAATATAACTCTACAATATTCTGTAATATTGTTTGACCATCTACTTTCAAGGTTTCACTTCCATTTTGCATTTGCCTAAATTGCTCGACAAATTTTGATTTCCGTCACATTTCATTTTCATATATTTTGAATTTATTCCCAGAAGATAGTTAAATTGCTTCCTCGTTTTCTTCGCTATTTAAGGAGTTGAAAGTAATAGTTGGATATGATTAAAATTAAAGAAAAACAAGAAAAAGGAATATTGTCTTCGTTTATACCGAAGCTGTAATACTCTTCATGCTTCTCATTATGGACTACACTCCTGTGTTTAAGCATACAGATATATTGTATTACATTATTGAGTTGACTTATGATTAGGATAGAGACCAATATTCATACTGCATTTCAGGATTGAGACCGAAATATTTTTAAGGGAGTTATTCCATCCGGTAATCTTATGATCTTGGCATGAACATGATTGTTGAATAAGGTTCAGACACTAATAGTGTCCAAATTTCAGTTCGATAATACAATAAATTGAAAGTGTATTAATCCCTTTTCACTTTGTTGATTGTTTTTGTTTTTTTTTTATGAAATTGAATTCATTGTCTTCAGAAAGGTTATACTATATGGTCATAAGAAGGTTGATAAGGAGAAAGGGAATGTGAAAGAATCAACTTTAACTTCGGTTTTGGGTGAAAAAGGTTTCATAAAAGTTTTTCACGTTTTTGCGACATACTTCTTGTGGTTCTGATTGTTCGACAAATTTCATGATTTTCTCCATCTTTGCTACCATTTCCATTTTCACGAGAATTTTGATTTCTTAGAGTTGGCATTAATGAAACAAATGAAATCATATCGCCTACTAGCTCGGCCTTCAACTCGCCATAACTGAACTCGCCATCCGTGCGCATTAAAAAAAAAAACCGATAATTATGTTTAACTTTAGCTTTTTGACAGTATTTTATACACTTCACTCTTTGCGTTTCCTTGATGACCCACCGAATTTCCAGTTCTACTCGTACATCTACCTTTACTTCTACTTTCTCCAACTTTCTGAGTTCAACTTCCAACTCATCTTGCTACTCATGCTAATAAATTGATTCGCTTCACTTCATGCCAAGGAAATAAAGTCAAAAATGAACACAATAAATGGAGGTGCTGATAGGAAGATAGATGAAGGAGAACGAAACGAAAGCAAAAAGAAAAGGAGAAGGACTAAAACTGAAACGTGCAATGGTTGCAAGCAGCGCCATAAGGCATAAACGGAAATTTGAGCTGTCCGTAAATAAATTTTTTCTTTCAATTTCTATTTCCTTTCTTTTTGTTTTTTTTTTATGTGAAACATCTTTGGTTTCGGTACAGTAAATTTTTGTTTTTGTTGGGGTTTGACTGAATTGAAATATGTGAGTAGGTAATACCTAACAAGTACGGCTATCAGAGTATCGATGGATTGTTTGCCATTTATGCTTGATGGTTTCTTAATTTGGTATCAGCTTACGTTATTGTTGAGATTTGTACTGGCAGTTCACTTATTTTCTGAATAGGTTTAGTGGTATCGTTGAATTTTGATTTTCATAACGTCATATTATATTATATGTAAGGTCCTCCTCATGTCCCTATGTTCTGATGTCCATTACTCACCGTTAGTCAATATGAACTTACGTCACTTGTTGAGCAATTTTACTGGCAGTTCAATTCTTGTAGGGGAGTGTCGCGTAGACATGATTTTCATAACCGTCAAACAATTATGTCAGATTCCAGTTCAGCTACAGAATGATAGTAGAATGGGAACTCACATATTTTGAGGTTTATTAATTACTTGTAATTATATAGAAATTTTTACATAAAATTATGTCAAGTTTAGCTCAAATGATTATGTACTACAAGGACAATTTATAGTAAATCATGGTTAAAATGTTCGATAATTTAACATACGGTTCCCGCTATAGAATGCACTAGTAGAATTGGGTTCAACTGCTTTTGAATTAAGTTATTGTTATTTTTATGGGGCAACTTCGTACTATACAATATGGGTAAGTGATTTTGATTTACTACTCTCTGAATCAGATTTAAGGCTGAGCTTATCTTTGCTTACCTAAAACACACCTATCATACGTAAAAATAGTTAATTGCATGGTCTACGTATCAATCCACATGTTTTTCTTGTGGTCTACGACGCTCTAGAGGGTTATATGCGGCGTTACAAATTTCAAGGTGAAGCATTCAGACTAATGTGGAAAAGACGTATATACTCGTATATAAGACCAATCACTGATTTGCACCTTAAGAATTTAGCTCAATGAACGATTTACTATGTGATTAATAACAACAAAAAAAAAAACAAAGCACAATATGGAAGTGAATCTTCTTTAGCGACGGGAGGTAAATCCAAAAATTAGACTATGAAATGTGACGAAAATCAAAATGCAAAGATGTTTCAGTCACGTGTCAGTGTTTGTAGTATAAAAGAGTAAAGTGTTAAGTAAGTAAAGTGTTTTTAAAGAGTTTTATATCTCATAAAAAATTTGCCATTTTCAATTTGGTACAAATACAATTGGCTACTTAAAAAATATGTTATTTCCTTAAACCATAAGCATTTTTATCTAAAAGAATGGAGAATGGAGAATAGGAAATATCTTACTAAATAAATGTGTTTGACAAAATTTCAAATTTCAATCTCACATTGAATTAGGAATTTCTTTAGATTCATCAATCCACTTTCGTTTTTTAAAGTTTGACAAAAAATTAAGAAATATTTATTATTTTCTGATATTGTTAGTCAAGAAAGTGTAACCAACCGTAATTCAAACAAGTGTAAAACTTTATCTCAACTTCCAATATTAGATGACGCAAACTTATGTAGAATTATGCTACCATTTATTACGTGGGCAGGTGAACATCTCGCGTAGTAACTTCAAATGCCACACTGCTTCTGTCAATTATTATTAGACTATTGTTACATTTTGAGAAATCTGCGTTACTTAGTTTGTGTTTGACAGCCATTGACATCAGAAAAATTCATGCATTTACGAAAATAGAAAAAAAAGATATGTTTTTGCGTAAGAAAATCATAACATGGGGAATTTACGTCATCATTTTCAATGGCTAGTATTAGTTTATTGAATTCCTTTGTGGTCGTAGCAACAAAAATGACGCCAAACTGTCAAGTCTTTCAAAGGTCGGAGGTCGACCCGCCGAAATCGTCATTAAAATACATGGAATGTTATTGGACGATCTTGGAATGAAATATTCAGACATAAAATGCAACCGTATGGCTATTTTAAAGAAATTTTGGCGCAGAACATTTGTTGGAACCAGCCGGATTGGATTCCGTGAAGATTATTTCATCTTTGGCATAGTCGAAGATAACTTTCTTTCCAGTTATCTTTCTCTTACTCTTGCATAATCATTCATTCTCTACGCTGTACAACGCACATTGTTTTGTGCGTCTTCCCACTACATCTTCATTTTCGTCACATTTCATTTTCATATTTTTTGGATTTACGCTAAAGCAGTTTCGCTTCAATAAACGAGTTTTGGATATAGAAGGGGGGGTATATTATTGATTGTTGGACAGTAGAAGTTGCTTGGATTGATTATGAGATCATCCAATTTTATATATTTATTTTACTTTTTTTAAATCACACAACAATAATTGTATATTTTCTTGATTCCAATTAAACTTACTTATAATCTCTATTAACTATTTTTTTTTTTTTCATTTCTATTATCATTTTAGATGTCAATGCAAAAGCTCACCGATAATGCAAATTCAGGTTATGTCAGTTCAGAGGAAACGGATTCCTTATTAGTTTCAAATACTCCAAAGTGTAAGCCCAGTGGAACGAGTAGTGCGGCTGGTGGTGGTGGCGGTGGCGGTGGCGGTATCGGTGGTGGTGGAGGTGGTGGGGCCGCTGCCGCCGTATTGCGTCAAGTGAAATTGGGTTCAGCAAACGGACCAACTACAAACAATATGGCTTCCACATCAGCTGGCAAACCGACATTAATGCGTCAGGATCGAACTTCCACATATCTAACAAGTCCGCAGCAGTCACAGCAACAACATCATAGTCGCATGGGCTCCGAGGAGAGTATGCGAGGTGTTGGTGCCAGCTCAGCGGCAAATATTGATGAAGACATCGAACAGGGTCTCCGTCAATCCATTGTGCCTGATATTGAAGTACACGAAGAGGACCAAGAAACAACAATATCAACAACAATATCAAATACTCAAAACACATCATCAATGACCAAAACAAATTCAGCTACAACGGTGAATAGTAATGTTAATGTGAAACAACAGCAACCTACCATATCAGTTATGAACTTAAATTTAAAGTCATGTCATTATCAACAAATGGATGGGGGAGGAAGTAGTGGGGGTGCAAGCCACCCAAATCTGGGAACATCATCATATCAAAATCTATCATCAACTATACCACCATGTGCACCCAGTCGCTGTCGTGCATGTCGCAACTGCAGTCGTCGTGCCTCAACGACACCTATATCAAGTAATCAAATGGATCGATCCACATCGCGAGACAGTGTCAAAAGTGCCTTCCAACAGCAAGGAAATCATAGCAGTTTAATGGCGGTTTGTGCATCAAATAATGCCCTACAACATCAGCATCATCATCAGCAACAGCAGCAACAACATCATCCCTCTTTGGGGCATTTACAATTATGTGGGCAATCACAATCACAATCACAGTCGAGCCAACCGCCTGGCGGACAGCTGCCATATGTTTTACCACCGGTTTTGATCACATCATCACCAACAAACGGTTCACGTATCATACGTCAAAGTTCTCAACCGGAATCAAGTACTATTGCCGTATGTTGTGGTGCTCACAGTTCCTGTGGTCATTCCCACACTGTGCCCAATGTCTCACTTAAACAATTACGTGATAATACAACAGATGGCATCGCTGGCATTGCTGCTGATTCGTTGCGAATCAATGGCGGTATGAGACCCTTTAAACAGGTGAGTGATGGATCAAAATTCTAAATATACGAATACTAAGACCATTTAGAAAGTAGGTGGCATTAGTGACTTATAATAGATTAATGAGAGATAAAAGAAATATTGTACAATATTATATATAAACCATGAACCACCATGAATACCATAAGACCCAATCCGTCCCACCCGACAACACAAATATGCGACAATTGTGTTATTTAGATTGAGTTGAAGTTAAAATTGAAGTTTTATTAATGCACCAATTTAAGTTCTTTACTTTCTTTACTGTTTCTTTCAATTTTCATTAAAATCAGTAAAATCAGAAAATTACAATAATAAAAACATGATAAACATATCTCATATTTAAAGATTCAGATGCAGAGATAAAAAACTGACAGATCGATAATACATATTTTCTGTACGTATATATACAGTACAATATATATATTATATATTTATATGCATTTAAGGCAGAAAAATTAAGCTAAATTTAAGTACAATATTATATAATTTTAAATATTTTCTTAACATAACCTTATCTTATCTATGATTAGTTTTAAAATTAACTATAGAAGTTACTCAGCGTATTCGACCTTGTTTTTAAGAATTTACCATCTATCCTAGGCACGTGCCCCGAGATCCACATTGTTATTACAAAATCTACAAACGAAATATGAACGCTCAAGACTCGTATAAGGAAATGGGTTAAGGTTCATCAACGGGTGCAATATTGCACCTTATACTTATACTGATTCTTAAATGTATTCAACAATGTAATAACTTCTATTTATTTAGGCTTCATTCAGGGCCCTTTGGTTTGATTAGTTGCCCAATTACCTATCTTTATATAGTAATACAAATATATTTTTATATATACAATATTTCTAATCAGCATTATAAGCTTGTCATGAAGTTTGTCATAGATAGAAGGAAACATTATAGACCTCATAAGGTATATATGTATGTATATATAATCTTGATCAGCTCAACGAGATGAGTTGAGTAACCCATGTCCGTCTGTTTGTATGCAAACTAGTTCCCCAGTTTTTTAACTATAAAGCTAAAATTATCGGAATCAACCGAATTGGACCACTAGGATGGATACCTTCCATGTTTTTTGTATTATCGTACTAAAATTTCGATACTTTAAGTGTGTGCCCATATTCACCAACCATGTAAGTTTTAAAACTAAGGATTACTGGATCCTATAGCTCACATACAAATATTTAAACCTCAATGTTGAAATGTAGTATGAATACTGACTCTACTATATAACCATACATAAAGGTACAAAGACACACATCAAATCGTTCTTCAAATCGAGCTTATTTTGTTTTGATGTGTTGCCCATCGACTATTGTAAATTTCGTTGGTGGAATGGTAAGCTTTTAGTTTGTAGTTTCCGTTGAAGGTAGCGAGTCAGAGAAAGCAATACCTGATATGCTTCAAAGAAGGAAATAAATATTTCTTTGTTCCTCTTTCAATTGGAATGCTAAATTAAATAAACAAACAATAAACCGTAATATATTTTAGTATAATAAGAAAACAAAAATAAAATCAGAAAGAAAACAAATAACAATAAAAAATTTAAATAATATTTCTTTAGCAACAACACTTCCAAAATTAAATATTTTATTGTTATTATTATTAAAAAGAATTTAATGATTTTGTTTTATATTGTTTCCGTAATCACCAAATACCATTTTTGTTCTGTCCGCACACAGCACACTAGTCCATTCATAACAAAGATATCCTAATAATAATAAGTTGATTTGCCCATCGACACATAAAATAGCTTTCAAATGCAAAAATAGGAGAGAGTGATTTGAAGAGAAACTTGATTTTATCAAATGATTTGATCAAACTCAAAACAACCCCGTCGACACGTCAAAAAGTTGTCACTCTCTTAAATAAAGAGCGATTTGAAGATCGATTTGATGTGTGATTTCTAGCTTAAGTCAAATTAATAGTGGAATATTTCAATCACTGGAGCATAGGCAAAAATATTTTCTAGGGTGTTTTTTTTTCCTGTTTGATTATCATGTTGTTGGTTTTCCAAAAATTGTATTATTTGTTGGAGATAAGACAATAGAAATACACATTCTGGGAAAATTTCAAGTCTCTACCTAGTGCCGTTCATGAGATACAGAGCCACCAAATTCGTGACCATTTGTATTTTTTACTCAAATTTTTAGTAAACATTTGTCCCCAACACCGCTAAAGAAGTTTCACTTCAAAAACAATAATGAAAACTTTTTTACCCTCTTGAATCAGCCGCCACTGCATTTTCGTTTTGGCTTTTTTATTTGACAAGTGCAAAAAGCTTTGGCTTATGGTATTAAGTTGGCTTAACAAAAAACTTTTCTTATCCCATAAGTCCAAGCGACATATCGCTTTCGAAACTTGTGACTTGGCTAAACTTTTTCACATTTCTACAATTTTCTTTTCAATTTACAAAGTCAGACCCAACGAATACATACAAGTGAATATTTTGGACATGAACGAGCAATGGGCCCCGGCTTGGAGCAATGGACAATGGGAAATTAAGTTTAAAACAAACAAAAAAAAAAAAAGCTTTCCAAAGCCTTTTTCTTTGTCTTTACGATGATTTCATTCATTCGTTCATAGTGTCGTCATGTTTCATGTGTCTGGTTTTGATTCGCTTCGTGTCGTTTCGAGTCGAGTCGTGTCGTGTCGTGGTAAATCCAATTGAAATTTGCCTTATGGCATCGTCATTTCACATTCAATGACGCTTTTCCGATTTTGCTTTACTTTTTTAGCTTGGAGCTTTTTGTTTGTTGGTATGAAAGTTTCATTTAAATGGACTAAGTTACTAAAGTAGTAGGATTTAGTAATTTGCTTAATTGGATTTGATTTTGTATTAATATAAATTCTATAAAAACTGCAATAAATCCTCTTATCCTTGTCACACATATTGCTCATTTAATGCAAGATAGTCTTTACTTAAAAAAACAGTATCTCGAGGCGTTTCAAATTTTCATTTTTATTCACAAATTGGCTCACGTAGAGAATAAGTTAATAACATGAAATTTTTTACTCAATATAAATCATCATAGGTATAAAGAATATTTCTGCATTAACTCAAAAATCGTGATATGAAAGAAAAGAAAGGATAATACAATTATAGAAATGAGGAAATTTGGTTTAGTACATATTTTAATCCAACATAAATGAAACGAATTTAACAGTTATAAAATGTAAGTGAAGTGATATTTGAAAAGAATGTAGTATTGTAGTTCAGGTGGTGAAAGAATTTCCTCTTAATTAAGTTTTCCTTGTAAGATTCATTCTTCCATTTTAAAGCAGACAACGGATATTGAACCCAAGTTCATTATTCAATTCACTTTATTCGACCATGAGTCTGGAGTCCTCACGGTCGTATGTTCTGTAAATTCTCTGAGATTTATGTATGTCTATCCTTTTTCACGAACTTTACGTTCAATGGAGGATTCTCTGGCTCTCTGTTAGTTATTTCTTTTTTTAGCCAAGACTAAGAAGAACTTCATATTCTTCATAGAGATTATTTCTATTTTATTGAATTTCCCTTTCTTCTTCGGTTGCATCATTAAGATGTAATCTTGTTATGTGTGCTCCTCATGTTCTATAACCAATAAATACATGACTTCTTCATAGCATAATTGATAACAATTGACACCATATATAATGATGATGCCTTTTAGTTTCATGTTGCCCTTAAATGATGCTATATTGAAGTATAACTCTTCAATAACATTGCTTTGAACGACCTGCAATAATAACATAAATACAATAATAAACAAAAACAAGTAAGAAGTTTTACTTCAACAATGCTAAACTACTGTTCACGCACATCCTAGAAAACGTTTTTGCATACATTCTGTGATAGAGTATTCAGAAATATTTAATTATTGATTTGACTTATGTTTGGGGTACAGTTAGTAACCATAGAGCATTTCCACACTGAGACCGAAATATTTGTGTGGGAGTTTTACGATCCAGTAATCGTAGGGTGTTGAAATCTACATAGTTGTTGAATATGGATTACAATTCAAATTTCAAAAAAGTTTTTCTAATAAATACTTAAATTTGGGTTTGGGTTTGTATGGGAGCTGTACGATTCAGTAACTCTAGGGCCGTGAAATTTACACATTTTATGGACATTGATTAGATTGTTTGTACATTCAACCATTTGTAAAAAATTCTCAAAACCTTAAAGGAATCTATACGATCTTAATCATATTTCAGATCAATCCTTGAAGGTAATAAAAGGTGTCGATTTTGGACCCCTTGATTCCAATAATATATTCATCATAACTTAAGAAATATTATAGGATCGGATATATACAATCTTTAGGACTAATTGGTCAAAATTGTGAAAATTTTCATTAATCCAAATTTGAGTTTTGCTTAATCTAATGAATATTGGTTCAACTCTTGAATTTGGTTTGAAATTTCAAGAAATAAAAGACATTTTGTCATATAAATGAATAAATTTGACTAGATTGATTTGCTTCAGCTTTGAGTGCTCTGTTCTTAGTATATATATACATATGTACATAATCCATACCATCTTTGTTTCCAATTGTCCCATATGTTGTTTTTGTTCTGTGAATTTAGAACATATTTATTTTATAGGTAAATGGTATGCTAGGCATTTGAATCAATTTATCTATTTCTGACATTGTTTTCAGGATTTTAGATAGTTTAACTGATATCTTCGTTTCCACTGTCCCATAATGAGGAACTTCAAATCAGTTTGAATTTAATAATGAATTTTTACTGAGCAGAGTTTAAAATTAATATATACTTTTTTGAGAGATTTTATTTTGTGATGAAAAGCAATAAACTTAGGATTTGATAGTTTCAACAAAGTGTTTTGAGACTATGCATGTTGTCAATATCATTTACTGGTCAGTCAGTAAGCAGTCATCCATATAAAACTCAATTCAAATTCTTTGTCTGATTTAGGTATTTTATGTATCACCTGGCGGAAATATATAGAAACTAAAGAAACTTACATAAAACTAAAAGCACAAAGTCTCCACTGGCTAATTAATTCTAAGTTTGGGTACAAGGTATTTTACTAAACCAATTTTGATATACGTTTCCGAATTGTGGGGCAAAGCAAGCGCGAGCAATATTGAAGATCATAAAGAGGTCCATCCAAGAATCTTAGAGATGCTCTATAATATGAAAATATACACTAACAGCTGTAGGCACCGCTAGTAAAAGAAACCTAATCCACTAGCCAGAGCTCTTTGTCGTACAAAAATTTAAACTCGGCTACTTCGTAATAATCCATGAGCCCTTTCGCTTATTTTGAAGCATGTAGTGTCAAGTAAACCCCTTCTTATACTTTGCTGGAAGAAAAGATCAGTATTATTAGATAGGAGTTAAATCTTTTTTGTTCGTTTTATTTATAAATATGAAATATAATAAACAAACGAAACAATTATGTATGTCCATAGGTGCCATATAAACTTATGAATTTTTCAATTTTTTATGGTTTGTTTGTGGAAAACTTTTCCATTTCTTCACATAATTAAATCAAATTTAAACTAATAAATAATTATTACTTATTAAATTATTAAAAATATTGTAATACAAAATGCAAATCGGCTATGAAAGGTATGTATGATATAGGGTAATCGATTATCTATCTATATAAATTGTAGTAAGATTTTTCAGAAATTTTCATACGTTTAATAAGGAATTTTACTCCATACAAAAGAATTTTAACAAAAGTATCTTTGAGTATTATTAAGTAGTAGTATATTCTTGCAATTTTCGTAAATTAAATAGTATATTATTGTATTCTATTGTATGGTATTTTATTATTATTATCCTAGTTCATTTGATTCCTTGATTAGTTAGAATTCCAATTTCAAATATTGCAATAACTACTTATATTATTATATTGTATATGTTTGTATTTATATTTAAGTATATTTGTTCTATCTTCTATCTAGTCCAAATGTATCTATTTATGTAAATCATTTCAATTCATTTATTCACTCTCTTAGCCTTCTATCTAATCCAAATTTCAGAAGAATTCAATTTATAAAGAGGATCGTATTTTTTTTTTGTTTTTGTAAAACGAAACTTGAAAGTTGTCATACTTAATAGTATAGGGACATCAGCATTATTATTATATATAAATACTTTTATTAGAACTAATATCTAATTAAATCATGCACCAAAACTTCTCATCTTTGTTATAACTAAATATAATAAATATACTTACTTTACAGTTGAACTTCTATAACTCGAATTGCCTTAGAACACCATCAAAAGTCGAAAAAAATAATTCATTGAGTCAAAATTATTGAATTATTCACATTAAAAAAAAAAAAAAAATATGAAAATGAAAAGTGACGAAAATCAAAATTTGAGATATTTAGGCAAATAAAATACAAATGTTTCCGTGGCGTAGTGGTTAGACAGTAGGACTTGCAAGCCGAGGGCGTGAATTTCGAATCCTGCATTGGGAACATTTTTATTTTTTTATTTTTGAAGTAAAAAATTTAGCGAAGGGGAGTAGATCCAATAAAATATGAATATTAAATGTGACCAAAATCTAAAGTTTAAGTGATTAATTGGAGTGAAAAAATTGCTAATGTGATCATCAGCATCGGTTGTGTTACTATTCAATTGTAAATATGAATTGTCATAGAATCCGTTCCTTCATTCTTGGATCTATGTTAAATAAATTCCCTTCAAGTCATCATTGTCATTGTCATCTTCCATGGATGGCACTTAGTGTTTCATTTTTTGGCCCTTAACGATAATGTTCAATAATGTCGCCATATGAAGGAAAGTCTCTCATAGTCAGTCCACTCACTCACTACAGCATATTCATCATGGACAGCTTTGCAAGTAAAGTACTGATCACACTAACCGACGCTTGGGTTTATTAAAATTGCAAAACTCTTCTCTTAAAAAAAGTACTGTGGGAACTCATAATTGGTTGATTTAAACAAATATACTGTTAATAGTATTTCCGGCAATTATATGCAATTTTGGTTTCATCGGTTCCGTTCCGGCAATTTCAACTTGAAGATGCTTCTCGCATTGGTAGATCCGTCGTTGAATATTCCGATAAAATCGTAAAAATGACTGAATAGATCCATTACTTAAACGGATGGTGACTGGTGATAATAAATGTGTCATATTAGACAATGTTTTGTGAAAATGATCCTGGCCAAAATGCAGTGGAGCAGCTCAAACGGCGTCTAAACCAGGACTAACGGCAAGGATGGTTGGCCTGTACTTTTCGTAGTATTGGAAGGGAATCATATACCATGAGCTGCTTTCATATGACCAAGCACACATCCAGTACACATCAGTTTTAATGCATTTACTGTATAGCCAGAACTTGATGTCAAATGACTATCACTTCTTTGTGTCATAGCAAAATTTTCTTGATGAAGTTGCTAGGCTGCTAAAATCTATTTAGGAGTTTTTTTACCAATAAGAACCAGAGCTTCTACAATATGATGGAGGAATCAGGAAGCTATCATCAAAATGATAATAAGTCATTGAACAAAACAGGTCATAATTGAGACAAATCGAACAATTCATACAAATAATGGATTTCTTTTTCCACAACCTAATAAAATCAAAATTTCAAAAGGACCAAGGACAAAGTTAAAAGGGAATAGTTATGCCCTACATTTATTACACAATTTGATCCGAGCTAATAAAGGAATAAAGGTTCTTGTTATACCTATGTTTATAGAAAAAAAGTTCGAGTTATGGAAATATTGTACTATTCCAGTTATGGAAGAAAAATTGTAAAATAAATGGTTCATAAGGATCCAACTTGATTTCGTTCGAGTAATGGAAGTTTCACTGTATTTTTTTGTATCAGTTTATTATTTTAATTGTCTTATTTTTTTTACTTATTAAGCAACATCTTTTGTTTTTGAATATTCTGCACATATTTGTTTTCTAAGTAGATAAAGTAATAACTCGGTATTATTCATTAAGGATATTCATGTCATTTGGGTTGTGTGTTACGTCATGCTGGATGACTACTAGATGACTGGATGACAGAAGTACAGTGTAGTACAAGTATTTATGATGTGAAATCATGATGTTTTCGATTGTGCTGTTGTACTACATGAATATCCTTAATTCCCTGAAAATATTCTCTCTTTTTCTCTCTCTCTCTCTGTCTTTCTCTCTCTCTCTCAGTTTTTCACTCTAAATTATATCTGTTCCTTTCCATATATGTAATATATGTATATATATATATTTGTGTGTAAAGCCAATAAAGTGTGTCTGTGTTAGTTTTACATAATGCGATTAGTTACAATTATTCTAAATCAAATTAAAAGTGATTTTAGTCTTTTGTATCCTACTTACTTACTACTTATAACTTATAAATAGTGTATGTATGTATGTATGTGTGTATGTATGTGTGTGTGTGTGTGTGTGTGTGTTTGACAAGGGGAGGCTAATTGGGTTAAGCTTAACATACATTATTGTACTGCAATTATATTTTATATATGTTAGTTATACAATATCTAACGGTAAGTATGTGTAAGTAGTAAGTACATTGATGTGTTCATACTACAATACAAATACAAATGAAATGAGTTAATTCAAGTTAAATGAAATGAAATGAAATGATGTTAAATGCAAATACATTTCAATTTTGTGATTTTGTGACGACATTGACAAACAACAAATAGAGCAACATTGCTCTGATCTACAAAAATAATTCATATCAACTATTTAAATCTCCATGATTTTTACTTAAAATACTTTAAATTTAAATCAAAGTCTATACTTTCAACTTTCTAAACAAAATGTTCAAAAAAAAAAAAAACTCATGGAAATTAAACTCATCGACAATCCTAGAAGTCAACCGAGACATAGTAATAATGACGATAATCGACTTAGATCATAATTTTTTCATAATATAATCGAGTTATAAGTTTGCATTTCTAAAAAATTATTGCCCATAAAACCAAGATGATAAACGATTGAATACAAATGGTATAAAGTATCTACAGTTGAAGGTGATCAGTCTATTGAAAATTCTAATCATTTCCGAAAACTGCCCAAGGGTCTCTTTAAGCAGAATGAGCAATCACGTTCCATTGAACTTTTAGCTGATTTGCACCAATTGAAGGTGATTTGTTTGTCTACTGTAATGTAAACACAATGTCAGTGGCAACTTTGCCATTTACACTTATAGATTATCAAACAGAATTGCTGAGCATTCATCGAATTTGAAGGAATTGTTCTATTGTGCTTCACTGATCGATGGACTGAATTGACACAAAAATCTGTCAAAATTTTATATTTCTTTTATATATATAAGAAAAAGTGCATAAATATATCAGGGTATTTCTAAAACCATAACTACCTGATCCTGATTCCAATAGATATATCAATGACATGAAAACATGAATTACCCTGCCTGATGAGCTCATATTTCTAATATCTAAAATAATTTAAATATCTCCAAATTGTTGCATTGAACGTTGAATACTTGGCTTATTTATTTGATAAAAAATATCAAACGCCTTGAAATGTTTTCTTCAAAATGTGACTTGCAATGATATCTGAACATTATTCGCAATCAAGAACTGTTTGTTAAGGATTGCTTACTGTGTCTCTGTGTGTCTTAGAACACAAGATTGAAATCTTGAATAATATCAGTAAAAATGGTTAATCTCACAAATCAAAAGACACCAATAATAAAAGTCAAAACAATGGATTGGCCAAAATGAAGTTAAAGAACTAAATGTAAAAAAAAATGTAAAAACTGAATATGATTCAAGAAACCATGATGGCAAGATACAAAGGAAAAACTCTTTTTTAGGAATGTATTTAATATCTGAGATATTTTTCAATATATGAGAAGACTCAGTGGAAATATTGTTATATTCATCAAATATTTAGTTCAAATTCATTGAGTCCTGATTTTTTGTTTTCTTCGTGTTTGGTGTGTGTAATTCTTATTCTATGAATAAATATTTTATGTATTCGGCAAATATTGTTGTAAGTTGTTGTTTTCAATGCTCCCCTCATATTTGTTTTAGTTGTATATGTATAAATTTCTGTGACATGCCACGAATGACTATAACTCCGAATTCAACAAATTCAGCCTCCAACCTTAATTTAATTAATTCATAAATTCTTACCTATGCTTGTACTTATTTATGTATGTATGTATAAAAGTATTTACAATGTATGTATGTATGTATGTATGTATGTATGTATGTATCTGTGTGTTTGTATAGATGGATGTGTATGTGTGTGAGTATTTGTAAATACATATATAAATATTTAATTGAATATTATTGTAAATTAAAATATTATTGTACTACTACTACTACTACTACTATTATTGCTTACTAATCTATACTAATCAAACGCATACCAACATTCTCTCTAGGGCGTTCTTCTAATGCCTCGCACTTTGTCCGACAGCCGAAAGTTACGACTTCGAAGAGCCTTCACTGAGGCTACTAATGAAACGCTACAATGCTCCAAAATGGTATTTAATTTCCTTCTTTACAACCAAAAAAAAAAAAAAACTAACACAACCACCAACCACACCAAAAAAAAAAAAAAAAAAAAACCCGTTGAAAACATGAAGAGTGTTGAGAAATCGGTTAGAACTGATTATGAAATATCCTGTACTCCAAATACAAAATCTATATATATTGTAGTAAAACTCTTAAAAAGCATGGCAAATAAATTAAGAATTATACAAAAATTAAATACGAAATACTCATAATATATTTATTATATCCCACGGTGGGTCAAAAAGTTCTTATACTAAGGCGCTCCGTTTCATTTAAAAAAAAAAAAAGGAAAAGAAATTATGCAAAAGTGTATGCAATTTTTAATTGAGTTGATAAATCAATTCGGTCCATTTGACAAGTGCACCTTTGAGTCACTTTTTTTTGCATATGGCATGGCTGGAATGTTGAAAATGAAACGACTTATGTTTCTACCAAAGCTCCAATTGATTCAGGCTTATCGTCATAGACGAGTGATATGATGCATCCCCATAAAAATAATTTAAGGGCGTCAAATCACACAATCTATTGGGCCAATGCATAGGTCCCTAAAGCGATATAAATTGCTTACCGAAGTCATTTCTCAATTGATTCATTTGGGCTAAAAATAAATTTAAAATAAGTGCCATTACTGCGCTATCCAGCAGCGTGAAATTATTGCAAAACTTGATCTCTATGACTTGAATTGCTTGCACAGTACGTCGATTATGACGATTATGGGGGGCTTACATTTAATCTTTATCTCATCTATTTTGCTTCTTTCATATATCAAATATTTTCGGAACATAATTGAAACTGTAGAATTTTTTGGGTACAGGATATAAATACACAACACGATAAACCAACGAATTCAAACCAAATCAAATCAAATCAAACTCAATTGAAACTGAAATGATAATAAAAACCAAAAAAAAAAAATATTATTGCATTTGTTAAAAACCAATAGTATTCGTAGTGATGTGATGACACCAAATCCCTTGTCCGCCACACAGGACGCACAGCCCTCCTCACGCCCTTTGCTTGTTGGCTTGCTAAAGCACTGATTTATCAGATTTGTGTGAAAATCATGTGTGCTTACCAAGTTTCATTTCATTTCAGTTCATTCATTGCAATTTCACTCCATCGTTCATTTGTTTGTTTTTTCACTTGTTCACTTGTTTGTTTGTTCGCTCACTCCCTCGTTCGCTTGAGCTTCTATTTTATGTGACACCGTTAAAAGCATCACCATCACCATCACCATAACCATCTTTTATCCAATATTACTTACTTATACTATAACCAAAAATCTGGTTATTTAGTTTTTCCTGCTTTTTTTATACCATTTCGATCTGCACTTGAACGCATGAAATGCACATTTTTATTGACTCGATGCAATTTGTTCCTTATTTTTTCTTATTTTAAATATCTATTGAACTCATGGGCTTGGCTGGGTATACCTAGCTGTATGTCATTTAATATTTATTTCTTCATATGTATGTATACAATAATATTATAATGTTCTTCTCCAAGGGACGCCGTGTTTTATTTGCATTTAATTGAGTAAAAAACGAAATGATATTCTTAAATTTAATTCGATAGGTCGAAATTGCTAAGTTTACACATTTTATACTTGGTATATAAATAAGGGGATTTTTTTTAAGTAACTTTGAAGTTTTATTCAAAGAAATTAGTGCCATGCATCTTATTCAAAGTATTGTCCATTGTTAGCTTCTCTATCTTTCAAGCAGGATACAGATGATGCATTGACAAACTCCTTGCTCTTGAGGTGATCCAAACTCAACTCAACTCAATATTTGGCTTTTTCGTAAGAAGTGAAGTGCGCATCGACCGGAAGAAGTGTTAGTCAGAAGGAACAATGCGTGGTGGGGTAGGAAATCCCATTGAAGTGCCTTCAAAGTTTCTTTAACGAATTTGAAAACTTGTGGCCAGCGTTTTCGTGCTGAAAAATCACTTTGTCATGTCTTTTGGCATATTGGGGGTGTTTGAAATTCAATGCTTGGCTCAATTGCATCAATTGTATTTGGTAACGCCTTGTAGTTATAATTCCGAACTCATCCCATCAAATGCACAGCCCTAGTGATGCAAGGCATTGCTTACCCTCACGATCCACTTTTCGGGTCTGTTACGATTCGATGCAAAAATTATTATTATTATTATTATTACTTGTTGAGGCCATTTTAGACGGTCAGTTTAGTGTCAGTCTCAGTCCAATATCGACTCAAAATCCGCACCGATAACCAAAACGATAACAAAAAATGGACGGATGGCCTAGCTTAAGGCCCTTTTAGACGCTCAGTTCAGTCTCAGTCTCAGTCCATTATCGACTTAAAATCTGCACCGATAACAGAAACGATAACAAACCGATAACAAAAAATGGACTGATAGCCCAGCTTAAGGACCTTTTAAACAGTCAGTTAAGACTCAGTCTCAGTCCATTATCGACTCAAAATCTGCACCCATAACAGAAACGATAACAAAAAATGGACGGATGGCCCAGCTTATTTGTCAGTGCATTTCGATGATATATCGATGAAAGTAATCAAAAGCGACAGGTGCAACAAGAGTTGTAGACTTCTCAAAATGCATGCAGATATGGCGAACTACGATTTTACTGTGGAACTCATTGAAATATATCCATTAGTTAGTATATTACCACTTTTAAATAGATAAATATGAGAAATATGTAAACAAACAGTGTTCAGTGTTGTACAAAAACTCTGAAACGATTGACAACAAGCATCTTGTCAGTCCATTTCGATTTCTGAAGCGATTTATGGATTGAGACTGAGACTGAAGTGGCCTTTTAGTCATTCATTTTGGTCTTCTTCGGGAATCGAATATCTTAAGTGAATGCATTTTATTTTTATGTATCCATGATTTTATTTCCCTCATTAGTATTATTATTTTGAATTAATTCTTACAATCTGTTTATCCACAAATATCTAAAACTCGTAGAAAATCATTTAGATTTGCACTATTTTTAGTTTCTGTTACAGTTGTTAATAAAAAAATTTTACTTTTAGAAATTACTAGAAATTAGAGTTTAGAAATCAATCATATATTGATATAAAAATGATTCTAAATATAAAATTTATAAACTTAAATGCTTATAATAAACATATAAAGTATATTTAATTATAAGGTAAACATTTCTTATAATATAACAATATAAATGTTGTTATTTCTTGATATCAAAGAGTAAGTAAGATATTACAATATTTGGATCAAATGAGTTTTTAATTAACAGATTTTCTTAGAAACTCAGAATATTTATTTAAAATCTTGATAATTTGACCTATGTATCAAGATCTATATGAAGTTAGACATTATTCAACAATTTAGCTTTGAATATTGTTTGCTTTAATTCTTAGGAAATCGTTTCCTTTCCTTTTTTTTAATTGATTAAAAATGCCTTTTGAATAATTGTTCTATAATACCAATATACCTAAGTATATACTCGTACATATATATATATATATATATTGATGAATATAAAACTATAATGATAATAGTTGAATGTAATTTTTAAGCTAAATTCAAAAGAAAAGTAAGTACTTACTAAACTGTTTAATACTTTAATTTTTTTTTTAATATTTGTAAGTATAACATACTATATACAAAATATATATATATATTGTGTAACTAGTACACAAAATGTCATAATTTCAGGATATAAGTATAATTATAACTTAAATAATTGATATACTTGGTCTATTACTTTTTATATGCCTAGTATGTATAGAAGGGAAAGACTTACTTTCTCATAATATATATATATATATAGTAAAGTAATATTATATCTCTAATTGCATTATATTACTCGTGTATATTGTGCGGTTTGTTGCATTGTCTAATGCCAAATTGTTGTCTTTCTTTTTCTTATGATTGCGATAGTAGTATAACTTGATCGAATCTCATAGTTTCTTTTGTACACTTTTCAGAACACCTTCATTTATCACTTAAGTCTAGTGTTATTTTTATCTAATATGGATATAATTGTGATAATCTTTGGTTAAAGTAATCCAATGAGAGTAGTTCTAATGTCCTTTTCTGTGTATTTATTACACAGGATTTTGAAAATTTAAAGTTCCGTGGACCCTTTAGTTAGTACATAAATCTAAATCGTTTATCAATGTGAATAAGCTTAACATTTCAGTTTATAGTTGTACACTAGAAATTGTATTGGATTCATGGGACAACATAAATCCTTTCTAGAAATTACTGGCGGATCGGTTCAGTTTGGTTCGGTTTGCACATTGTTTGTCTATTTTAGGTAAAGAGACTTAAGACCAAAGTACCTATTTTGCAAAGCAATTCTACTACTAATTGACTAATTCATAGAAAATTATTCCCATTGACTCATGTTGCCTGTACTATTAATCAGAAAAATTTTTTAAGCTCCGTTCAATGTTTTATAAAATAGAATATAATATTGAGTATACAACACTAACACTAACACCTCGTGTGAAGTGTATTTGGTCTTACTAACCAATGATTTCTTTAAATGAGAATGAATCAGACAAGTAAAGTATTCGATCAATCGATCAACTGTCCAATTTGCTTATTTTTCCTTCGTTATACAGTACATCGCCTCCATTTTTCACAGTTCTCCCTTGTTTTCCACTGTTCTTTGTGCATTGCGTTTTAATGCGTTTATTATTTCTTATTGGTTGGTTGTAGTAATTTACTAAAAACTTATTTGCGAAGAAGAAAGAAATGGGAAATTGACCAAATTGACCAAACTAACCGACGGATCCACTGACTACAATTGGCTAACCAACTGACTAACATACGAGCAAAACAAATTAAGGCAATAACAACAATTATAGTAGCAATTTTTGTTGCTGTTGTTGTTGTTGTGTTGTTGTTGTTGTTGTTGTTGTTGTTGTTTGTCTTGTTGCTATTGCTCATGTGCTACTAAGTTGCCGAAGAGCATTTTTTTCGTTCAATCGTTTATTCATTATTCGTGCCATATTTCGTTCAGAAGCAGCAAGAAAACACGGGAAACCTGTAACGGAATTTGATTTCATGATTTACTCAACTGAATTGCCTTGCCATCGTCGGTTGTCCATCGTCGGTTATCCATCGTCGTCTAGATAGTCATTCTATATAGTCATCGTTTTGATTGGTTTCTTGGCGTTTCAAAAGTTGAAAAAAAAAAAATTTTTTTTTTTTTTTTGGGGTTTTCCAAATATTTCCTCGAAGAGTAGAAAATTATGATGTGTGTATGTGAATAATTTTTTTTTTGAATTCTTTTTGTTTGTTGTTAATAAAACGCAACCGAAAATGAAAATCTAAATAAATATAAAATGAAAGCAGAAAAAAATTGAAAAAGAACCAAAGAATTGTGTATTTTGAAAATCGATCAAAACAAAATAAAAGTGGATCGGTTAGTCAATGAAAAGAAATGAATGATTGATCGTGTGAATTGCAGTGAATGAATGAACAATTTGTTTTGTGCTAAATGTAAACCAGATGTGAGTGTTTCATCTCAAAAGTAAATAATATTGTACTAAAAACAAATACTACAAAAAAAAAAAAAATCAAAAAAACAAAAAAAAAAAAAAAAAAACAAAACAGAACAGAAATAAACAGAAAAGAAATTTAAAGGAAAAATAATAATAATATAAATACGAGTATCTAATAATATTTTTAATATTATTGATAAGAAAATATAAAGTATTCGATCACTTTTTAATTAAAGTTTTGTTCCAAAAAACATAACTATACGATTACATACAATATTTTTTTTTTTTAATAATAAATAACTAAAACTCGAACTTATGTTGGACGATACTTGTATTGTCTCAGAGCGATCCGCTCGTCCAAAAACAACAACATCAACAATAACCTCAGAATTACCAAAAAAAAAGAATAAGATTTGTAACAATACTAGGAACGATAAAGCCCATTCCAATCAATCAATCAATCATAAACGGCAAATATATTATAAAATGCCATACGCGGCTTATCCACATGATGCCCTCATTGACAGTGCACCAGATTTCAATACTATCGTTATGGCAGCTACTGCCTCGAATGCTGGCACTGAACGTCGGCATTCATTGTTTCCAGAACTATTGATGAAATCAAGTAAATTTTCCTCTTGCTCATCTATAAACAACGAACTTCATGTATCGGTAAGCGACGATTTGCTCTCATAATCATACTTAGTAAAATTATACAACATGAAATATTATAATCTTTCTTCCTTTCCAGCATAGAAAACCGTCAAATCTCAATAAAATGAGATTTGGGCGCACCAACCTAATCAAAAAGATTATCTTTCCTCTCTTGCTTGGTCCTTAAGGTCTTCATTTGTTTGCCTCTCTCTGCTCAACTGGCCAATATGTATTCCGATTTAAACAAGTCAAATTATATATTTATTTACTCAAGAACGACTTTATTCAGTGACAAACTTGTATAAACTCCTTAGCTGAAGATTCTACCATAAAGAACTTATTTGCCGCCGGCATGCAAAAACTACGATATGATGTTTAGGCCGTTTAAGATACATTTATAGTAAGAATATCTAAGATCTTATTGCATTACAGTCCTCACGCAGTGAATAGAATAAGTTTGTCATGAAGTTTGCAACAGGTAGAAGAAGAGCTCAGATACCCCATATATAAGAGTATATATATTCTTAATCAGCTCGACCAGACGAATTGATTAATGATGTCCCATACAACACACCCATTAAAATACATGTTTTTATTAAGAAAAAGAAATTTTTTTTCCCCCCTATCCAATTGAAACTTCGACACTGTAAGTTTCCAAAATAGGCGCAGTTCATTTACCAGAACAAGCCAAATCGGTCTTCCAAGAGGGGTACCTTCCATACAAATCACCAATTCAAATTCATGTTCTTATTAAAAAAAAAAAAACATTTTTGTATTTTGTCCTATCAAAATGAAACTTCGACACTGTAAGTTTCCAAAATAGGCGCAGTTCATTTACCAGAACAAGCCGAATCGGTCTTCCAAGAGGGGTACCTCCCATACAAACCACCCATTTAAAATCAGGTTCTTATTAGATACACGTTTTTGTTTTTTATCCTATTAAACACAAAATTTATATACTATAAGTTTCTAATTAATGTCCATAAAATGCGTAAATTGCAAGACCCTAGAGTTACTGGATCGTATAGCTCCCAGACGAAATCAAACCCAAATTTTTTTTATTAAAAAAACTTTTTTTTTGTTATTATCAAACTGAAATTAGAACAGTTTAAGTATCCGACCCAGATTCAATCACTGTGTTGTTTTCAAGACCCTAGGATTACTGGATCGTAAAGCTCCCATACAAATATTTCGGTCTTAGTGTTCAACACTGCTGTATGTGTACTGACTATACCCTAAACAGAAGTCAAATCAATAAGCAAATATTTCTGAATGCTTTAACACAGAGCTTAGACGTTGCGTTGGGGGTCCGTGAAGTTTATCATGCGGCATAAGCGAAGTAAAACTTCTTTTTACTTGTTTTGATGTACAATAAATCATTTACTTTTGCGAAATGCAAACAGATTTCAATATTCTTATGAGATCACATTTGATTTGATTGATTACCATATGCCATATATTATATTATATTTATGATCATAACATTCATTTCAGTTCTTCAATTTCTGGTTAATTATTAAATCGTATAAGGAAATTCATACCGTTTTGTTTCTATTTTCTATTCTAATTTTGCCTTAATTACTACAACAATTTTTTTACAATTTTTTAAGTTTCCTTGTTCTTATTGAAATATGATTAAGAGTTGATGACAAAAAATAATGTAGTGGTTTCTGTCTGATCTAAGCAACTGAGGATCTTGTTTGCTTTGATAAGTTTCTCACAACTGTTTGATTATGATCGTGTACAACATAATAATCTATCTCTATATCCCTATTGATCAATCAATTTAAGTATGTTTTTTTTTTTTACATTTTTACCTAATAAAATATAAAGCTTAGTTAAATCTATTGAACTTACATGCTACATGATCATCATCATCGTGATATTTGTGTAGTGTATAAAGTTTTGGTGTATTTGATTGCAATATTTAGTTTTTCGTTCTTTTAGTTTTCCTCAAGTTTTTCTTTTTCTGTTTCCTTTCCTTTCCTTTGGCTTGCGGTTTTTGTTTTACTCTGCATGTGTTTGTGGCTTTTAAGCATTTTTCCGAATATGTTTAAAAATAAATTCAAACACATGTCGTGCCTCGTTATATGTTACCTTCGATATTTTAATATTTAATGCTTTTGCTTTTGTTTTTACTTTGTTTTTCTTGATGCCCTTACACTCTTCCCCGAAATGCCTTAGACATATTTGATGTACTATAGGTAATATAATAAAGGCTAGTCTGGGTTTACCATTACTACCAAAAAACAATTCAATTCATGATCCTTTGAATTTTGCAGAAATTTACAATATTTCAAAGGTTCTTAGTATGACGATGATAATTAAGAATTTTAAAGAAAAGAATCATATCCTAAACATAGGTATGTTTCACTACAAACACTTTCTTCTCCCATTCAGTACTAAAATTAGACAAGTCATTAGAAGATTTATGATTATTCTAAAATATAAAGGTTTGTCAAAGAGAAATTCATACTTCTTACATATAATCTGAATGCCGTCGTACATTCTGTTTAAGGGAACTTATATTTTTAATAATTTTCTATTACTGGGTTAATGTGGAAATGCTTTATGAGGTAGAAATAATAGATAGATTCGATTTGATTTGATTGATTCAACATAAACTTATCTTAGCTTGCTTTATGGTATAACACCTTTGATTCTTTTGATGCGCATTTTCTTCAATTTTTGAATAGTTTTGAGAACTATAAATTGTATATTGAAAAAATATTCGATTACAAGACAAAATCCATTTGAGTTCAGATTTATTTTTAAATTTTTTTTTTGTTTTTTTTCACTTTTATTAAAATATTAATCAACCCGAAGGTTTTTACATATTGGTTTCGTCAAAGGAAAGTCACATGTGTTTAAAGGAAGAAGATACCTTAAGTATTTATGAACTCCTTTTGGGGAGATCATTTGGGTGAAACTATTTTAGCCGACGGGGAGCTCTGTTGTGAATTAGGGCCCTTGCTAGAAGGTTGGAGTGTTTTAGTAAGCGATTATTGAAAATTTATTTACTCAATCACCGTTGGCATTTTAAGGTCAAACAATTGTGTGTTTTGTTGAAGTTCTTTTTAGTATTTATTTTATTAATATTTGTTTTTTTTTTTTTTATTTTTCTGTAATTTTTGCGTATATACGATTTCGCTCTTCCGGCTTAAAAATACTTATCGCTCGCAGTTAAAAATTCACCTCCACTTCAAAATTTCGTACTTGTGATATTCATATCCTCATAGTATTTTACGCAATCTAAAGTGCTGAAATAGTTTTTGATTTCAGAAAATAAATAATAATAATAGTCTCACAATTTGCAATCGGTTTGAAATAGACCACAATTCCAAAATCGGCCAAGTGCGACTCAGACTCGCACGCTAAGGGTTCTGTACCATCGTATAAGATTTAAAAAGAAACAACATTTGAGTTGCACTGCTCTGAATCTATATGTATGCAAACTAGTCCATAAAACTCTAAGTTTCACCATCATCTTTAATATTGTAAATTTCAAGATCCTGGAGTTACTGGATCGTTTAGCTCCCAAGCAAATTTATTTGTTTCTTATATGAAGGCCTCTTTAAAATTTAAACTACATTTTATTTGTAGTATTTGCTGTTATAGCCCCTATAAAAATTTCAACTTTCTAATACAACATTACAGTTCATGAGATAGATCTTGAGGACGGACGCTCATTGTAGCCTTAGTTATAGGGTTCCATTAGGTACCAAACAATAATTAATCTTGGGAATTGTGTACAGTTATACAATATGATACTTAACCCCCCCCAAAAAAAAAAAAACAAAAACAAAAAAAGAAGGACAGGAAAAGAGAAAGCAATATCTGACCTTCTGGGATGATTTATTGTAATAAGCAAGTATGATAACTATATCCTATAACTACTGTTCAATTTAAAGTTTGTTAATAACGACGTAGCCAATAGTATTGGCAATCAATTTTTGATGTAAAATAGTCGGCTTACCTAACGTTCCCCCTTGTCTGTGTTCTATTCGCAAGTAACGAAACTGACGTTGATTGGCATTGGATTATGTCAGCAAGTGAAGTCACAACCTGTGTTCAATATGTTTCTATGCAATATTACTGTAAAACATGAGCCGAAATAATAAAGCTCAATCAAGACACACGTGCGGAATTAGTTAATTAGATTATTTGAAACCTGCACACCCTCATTTTCTATTGTTTTGTCAAGATGAGCTAATCCAAAGCGTTTTATTAATAATCCAGTTCAGTATTCGTCATGTCCATTTGCGTCATTATAATACAAGTATTTCCAATATATGCATTCTATATTTTTAAGTACTTATAATTCTTAATCCAAATCCAAATGTTGTGTGTTGTGAGTTCATTACTATAATCTCATTTGCTTTCCAAAATATAAGAGATCAAACAACATACAAAAGTACAATTAAAAAAAAAGAAATAAATGAATGAATGAATGAATTTATCTATGCGAATCCAATATTTTTATACTACTTTAGCTTATTACAATTTGTCCATTTTTATGCCTCATAAGATGAGAGCAAAATCCATTAAAAATGATTATAAATATACATTTCTCGAAATCAAATAAAAAACTAATAAACATGTTAAGAAGATACAACAATATAAACACTCAGAGTGAGTGAGTGAGTAAGTGTGTAATCAATGTATTCACAATGTGATGAAATATTGAAATTTTTGAAAGAAAATCCATTTGTATTTGTTCTTTTGTTAATTGAATCGAATACTTAAGATCATCAATGCAAGTTTTTTTCATAATAACACAACAAAATGTCATCAGTGATGATTTACTATTGTAGAATTCAAAGTTTGAAAAATCTTATTGGGTTACCTCTCATATCAATAAAAGATACAATATTTGTACCTAGATGCGGGGAAATGCAATTGATTAATGATGATAAACTGAATCAAGTATACTGAAGTAACATTAGCTAGGTCAGGATCATGTCATGGAAGTCCCAAAGGGGATGGTTCTATTGCTCTGAAAAAAGTTCTGTCATTTTCGAAATGAAGACAGAATTAGAAAATATATTCTATACCTTCTTTGTGAATGGGATCATATTATCAAAAACAAACAGAATGAATAAACTTATGCCAATAAAATTCGTAGATCCATAGTACTAAGATGCTTTAAGAAATTATATAATATATATTTGTTTTATTTTCAATAAACTTATAAATAATACCAAAATATACTTATTTTCAAAAATATGAAAAAATAAAAAAAATGCACTTTTTGTCGGTTAAGAAACAATATATGACTTTTGCCTTATTCAGCTTATAAATGAATAAATCATTGAGGTATTACTTTCTGTAATATCTTATAGGGCTATCTCATGCTTTTCCAAACCAAATAATCTCCATGTCCTGGATCCAATTAAGTTAAGCGAAAGAATTTGGTCGAATTTCACCTATTCTCTTAAAATGCCCCGTTTACATTCTCCAAACACTTTTTATTTTCGGCATCAATACTATGAATAAGTAAACAACAGAGGTTTTCAATATGGTTCGGATCATTAAGTTCAATCCAAAGTATTAACATATAATTATTGTATAAAACGCGGTTGATATGAGTTTTTTCATTACTTTGCACAAAAATAAGAAGGGCTTCCACTTTCATTCTAAAGAAACTGTGGTTGAATATCTTCCAACTCAGGGTCTAATTTCAAACTAACAAAGCAGAGTTTAAGGATATAAAACTTGGTAAATTTAGAAATCTTACTTTTGCAATCTGCACCTGTTCTGTTTAAAAAAAAAAATGTATTTAATTTTTTCAGTTTAGATTACTTAAATAATTTTCGAAGCCATTAGCATAGTTCACATAAGGAATACCTAATATTTTTATAACGGAGTTTTGCTGTTGGTTCTACATTGTACCCTTAGTACTTTAAAATCGGCATTGTCAGTTTAAAAATAATCAAGACTAATACCTTGTAGGAGTGTTGGACAATAGTCTCTTACTGTTGCTACGGAATAATATAGTTGTTACTTGTTCCCCTCGTGAATTGGAGTCTGTCAATCCTTTATATTTATTTCCTATTCTCCCGTCTTTTATGATAACCCATTAGATGTCATTTTGATGATGTTCTAAAAAGTCATAGAAACATATTTTAGCTTAATAATTAAACAATCTACATTTCTAGTTCATACAAAATTAGCGCTATATATTTATTGATATATATGTATAAACATATTGTTAGACGTAACAGGATATTGGTTATTCCTTTCATTGGGTATTTAAGTTAAAAAAAAAAAAAAATGGACCAAGTGCGAGTCAGACCTACAGGGGGTTACTACGAGATTGGGGTTCCTGTATGGCAGGTACTCCCATAGTGGTTCTTATTTTCTGGAATAGCCTTCAATGCTTGATCTAAATATCATTGCGTTTACATTTTGGATCGTTTTGAATGTATTAAATCCATCATCCCCAGTAACAATTGTTTTCAGGAAGTTTTGATCATTTTTGATATTTTTGATCTCTTTGGATTGATTAATGTGAAGTGATTTCTGATCAACAGTAAAAATATGTGAAGAAAACTTTCCGCAGGTCTTTTTTATAGCAAAATCCTTGTGAAGAATATATTGAATTGTGTGTCTGCTAAGCATTAAAAGTCTCTTCAATATGAACTTTTTAGAAGATTTTGAGAGTGCAAAGTGAAAGTGATTTGTTATCCTCTAGCACGGACACTCTGTCATCCAAAAGAACGTTCAAGGTATAGAAAAACTTTTATTCTTTATTATTTTGATTCACATATCGTCGTAGACATGCTGCGTCAACCAAAAAATTTCTTCTGAATTTTTTTTTTTCTTTTTGTCAAATTTAGTGTTATCTGTTCAATTTGCTCCATGAAATTTGGTTGATAAACAAAATGCTATAAAATCAACGAATACCAGCTGATTGTGGTAAAATTTGATAAGTACGGGTATGTTTAAACTTTGAAATGACGTCGTACTTGTTGCCCTGCCAAACGAAGCCAAAAAGGAAAATCAAGATGTCGTCACCCAGAGTCGCTCAGACTCCTCATGTGCGAGCGAGACAGATGCGCCAAAAACCAGCGTCAGGAAGCGCTGAGGTATGTTGTCACACATACATACATACAAGCATATTTGGAAGCTTGTTCTTTTTGGATTACTAAACCTACCTACCTTTAAATACAATATAGTATGTAATTCTAATGCACACATACACCTAATTAATTACTTATGTGTGTGTATCTCTATTGTATATATGTGTGTCCGTATATAACTGAAATATTGAGGTTATGTATGGTACTGAGAATCGAAGTTTACAAGATATGCAAAAAAATTTGTGTAATTTTCATTCCAATTGGCAGTTTATATATTTCATTTAATTATGGACCAACGCACATATGTTTCTCCATTTTGATGAATATATGATAAAATGGTATTCCCGTTGATATTTATTTGTATTTGAAGTTAGGAACGCCGGCACCGGCGGTAAGCCTCTAAGGTGGCACCCTCGTTCATCTGCATAGAAGTGGGTGTATCACTCTCCTGGATTATAGATCCGTTAAATCGGAAGTAAATGGCTCCCATGGGCAAATCAACACGATCACTATAAGCAATCATTAACTTACGTAGTGGCGTATTCTTCCTTATACTGAAAACGACAACTTCGTTGTCTTGCCCCAAAACTTTTAGGTTTATGCGTTTAGTGTCGCCGTTTTCCGCGTCTCCCATTTTTGTTCGCTTACTTCAACTGAGTCTTCTTTGCTGTTGTAAAAAGTGTTGTTAGTGACGCCGGTTGCCGCGAGTTGTCGTAAACGTATCGAGATTTTCCGAAAACTGTAAGAAAAAATGGCTGTTGTAGTTTTTAACTACTTTCATCAAGTCGAAATAATAAATAATTTCACCTTTTGTTAGACTTTACGATAATTTTTTTTTTTTTCTACGTTCCCTTTTGTCCCACTGGCAGTCCAAAAAGATGTGACAAGTGGTGTCGTGCAAACTAGTGTTGCCAGGTGGTGAACCAAAACCAAAATTGGTGTTATAGTGTTACCAGACTGCGGAAATATTCTCACCGGATATTTCGATTAACAATTTAACATTTTCGTAAATAATTTACGAAAAATGTTTTGTTTTCATAAAAACTGCAAAAATTGATAAAAATCATAATTTTACTCTTTCGATTTATTTTATTTAATAATTTCTTAAGCCAACAAAACCAATTCACTCGTTTCAACAATCAGACTGATTCACTTACACATTGCCAAATCTGGCATAGCGAAAAGGGTGTAGCAGTACGACATGATATGCACAAGCTGAGATTACAAAATGCAAATTTTAAACGGAAAAAACATTTTGTTTTCAAATTTGAAATTTGAAAAAATATTTCCAATGTATATTAATAAATATTTAAATAAAAAAATATACATACTCGTATATCTTCCAAAACAGCATAGTTGAACTTAATAACCCCACAAAGAGAACATTACCTAAATAATTTCATATACATAAATATTTATAAAACATAAATAAAAATACGTACATATACATATCTCACGAAATTGAAATCCTACAATTAGAATCCATACTAGACTAAATCTGTAAACAGTTTTCTGTTCTGTTAACTTATAATTTATAAATTCCTGTTAATACTAATAACAACAAAGTTTAACTAACCAAGAAAAAAATAAAAATTATAATGTAACCATAAAGATTTGCAAGGAATAAATCAAGCGAGATTATTTCAAAAACAGAAATTGGCGATTTAAAAAGATTGGAAGGAGAAGAGGTGTAAGTTAAGTAGTCATATCGTAACGAGTTATTAGGGCAGGAGCTAGAAGTTCTATCTGTTTGAGCAATGTCCTACTTCTAGATCATGCAGTAATTCAGTAAAGTCGTGGTCGATGATCTCGGTAATCAATTTCATTAGCACTTAGTTAACTCTCAAGTAAAAAAGAAAAAATGGGCCAAGTGCGAGTCAGACTCGTACACGGAGGGTTCCTTACCAGATTGGTGTTTGTATGGAGAGTACTCCCCTCAGTGGTCCGATTTGACTGATTCCAACAATTGTACCGCGTTTACATCAGAAACTTATAGTCTAAATTTCAGTTCAATAGTCCAAAAAAGATTTACAAAACTTCTAAAGTGCCCCCGACATAATCATGCATTTAGCATCAGCCATTTCGTTTGCGTGTGATAATCATGCTACATGGAAGCATGATGATAGTTCATTTTTTATTATTTTTCGAAGTGAGCAGATGTGTGGCCAACAATGCCGATGACAACTCCGTCGGCATTTTGCAAATATTTCGTATGCCATCGGCTGCCGATGACGATGCCGTCGGCACTTTGCACATATTTCGCATGCCATCCGCTCTACGCGCTCACGTCTGCTCTGTTCAAATATTTCATAAAAGTGAGCTTACTTCGTGAAGGCGTAAATGAGATAGCATGGCCAAAGAGAGAATTCTGTTTATATAAACAGATCGATGATAAATAGCATGATGCTTTGGTCATGCCACGCACACATACTTATTTCACTAACACTATGATAAAATGCATGAGAATTGCATGATCATGTCGGGGGCACTTAAGGAACATATTAACAATGCTTTATGAGGATAATTTTAACTAATATGAGTAACATAAATTTTTTAGTGAAACGGAAATTATTATCTAGTAAATAGTTTAATTATGGCCGCCTAAGAAAATAGTAACTAAAGAATTAAGTGGAGTTGGGAGTAGAGTAATGAATAGAGTAGTGAGTAGAGAATTAAGTACAGTCAGTAGTGTTTAGATTATTAACTAGAGTAGTGATTAGAACAATGAGCAATATATTGATTAGAGTGCTAACTAGAGAAGTGAATAGAGTATTGAATAAAGTAATGACTCGCGTTGTGACTAGAGCAGTGCGTTGAGTAGTGACTATCAAAGAGAAATGACTAGAGTAGTAAGTTCAAAATCAAGGAAAACTAAAGAAAATTACAAATTTCCGGTATTAGGAATATGGAATCGAGAATATGTAATGTGAATGTTCTTGACTTCTTGAAGGAAATTAAATTTCAATTTAAAATAATTACTATAATAATTAAGTAGTTTGTATCAGTTTAAACATATAATGACTTTGGTTGGTAGTTAGAAGTACTACAATGCATAACATTCTTACGTAGAACACAATTTTCTAATATATAAGAATTAAAATTTGTTTGTTTATTTCTTTATTCGGTCATATCGTTCATCTGATTTTATGCACCATACGGTTGGTTTTGGCTTTGGATATGGGATAGTTTTAGATTCGATAAGTGACGTCAAGAAAATTGGTAGATGAAATTTTGCAAACAAAACTTGGAGATCATATCATGTCGTCTGTGTCGAAAATCATAGATAATTTGTTCATTTGATTTCTTTTTTAAATTTATTTTAATTCAAGTGCTGCGCAGTATACAAGAATTTGTTTTGAATTAATAAAAGGACTCTATAATACAAAAATATTGACGATAAGGCCAGGGAGGTATGCATTGTTGGTCATTTGGTAAAACACTGGAATTTTTAATGTTTAAAACATAGGGCAAGAATGACATACCATAAATGTAATACAACTTATTAATAGCGACGGTGCGAACCCGTTACTCCTGATTTGACCCATTTGCGTTCTACTGAAAATGAAGAACAATTCAATTTTTTATTCATGATCGTATTGATGATAAGTTTAAAGAATTTGATTGCCCGTCCAACGCCGGGCCGGATACTCTAATATGTAATACCTTGGCATTGTTATTTAGAATTTTGCATGTGCCAAACCATTGAAGTCATCATCCTTGATAGAGCAAAATGTCTTTGTCCTCGTCGTTACTTTCCCATGTTCTTATGTGGTGTGGTGTGGTGTAGTGGTGTTGTATCGTTTCGTTTCGTTATATTGGTGAATATATCTTTTTCATTTCGATTCTTGTGTCTTTCATATATCTTTCTGCCCGTTTACTCACTTTACCTCTTATGACCATGTAGGTTGCGCGTGCGAGGCGTTTAAATCATGTTAAATATTTAAGACATTTACATATTTAAGGGTATTGAAACTAGTCTAAGGTAACAATATTTTCTTACCGTTAGTTGTCGCAACCAACCAAGTTCAATAATAGGTGGGTATGTTAGTACATGTGTACATAAGTGTGTTGTCTCCAATAGAGCAGAATAGTCTCCTCTATTTAGTTAACAAGAAAGCATAGGACGACTACAGAAAATATACGGAATACTTTATACTATAAAGGAAATTTAGTATTGTGCAGTATTATTAAATATTTTAAAGAATTGAAAACGAAACTATTTTACAATAGTTTTTGTTTTTGTTTGTTTTCCCAATAAAGATACAAATTCGTTCCTCATTTCATATGAAAATTTGCATTTTCTTAGTCCATTGTAGTCCCATTGGATCGAGATTGGAAGGTAAAAGGACAAGACCAAAACTATAGATTCATGGGTTCATTTGCTTGTCGTTGGTGGTATTTATTTATTTGTTCATTTATTTCATGTTGGTTGAATGGTTAAACAAAACTATGTCACTACAATCCACATATGTTTCTTATGAATTTAATATTACAGTACATACTTCCTTATTTTATTAGTGATTTTATTAACGCAATAAAGGTTTTTCTAAGTTTCTAGCTATAGTTTGTAACAGATAACCAAGTCCAAATTAAACAAATTCCTTAAATACATCATCTTATCATATTTTTGTGTCTTTTCTTTTCAGTATCTTTTAAATGAAGATACTGCATCATAAATCTCTCAAAAATATCAATCCAAATATGATAACTTTATCTTGTATTACTATTTTTTATGAAGTTCTAAGGGAAGCTTAAAGAATCGATCTATTCAATCTAGCCATTTCTATCTGTGTAACCATCTCTTTGTTCGTCCTTCTGTTGGTTTTTCTGAAGGCTGTCTGTTTCTCGGAAACAATTTGGTATTGACTTATCTTTTTTTCGAAAGCCAATCAATCCAAGGAAACCCAAACGAATCAATATCTTCCACAATTTATAGTTATAAAGATTTCCAAGAGATAACCTAAACAGTTTACTTTAAGGAAACCAGAGGTTACCAATATTTGCAGATTAAAGAAGAAGAGGAGCGCTTCTTTCTGAGATAGCAACATCCTACTGTATCCAACATAAAACTACATCATGTTTGAAGTGATATTTTTAGTAATAGTGAAGAGTTAGTAAAAAATTTGCCCAAAAATAGTGTCAGATCATAAGGTCGAGCGGTTTTGATAACATAAATATGGCCTTTCTGTTAAAAGGTTGACTTGCGTCTGCTCTTCGTTTTGCAAGTGAGGTCAAAAACGAAATCAAATTAAGTAGGAACCCAAGTTACTTGGTGATGTAATGATAAGATAACAGAAGAATGTAATATTCAACAAGTTTAAAGATTAAAGTAAATATTTAAAGAATATAACAAACATAAGTACAAGACACCTAACCTACTGATAACATGACAGATAAAATATGAGAAACATTATGTTATGCAAATAGTATAATACAGCGAAACAAGATAAAAATTGATAAGGTGAGAAATTATAATCCTCAATTCCTTTGATATTGCCTATGATGTTGGTGTGGCTGGGAACCCAGATGAGTTTTATTTTGGGGAATTTTGTATTAAGTAGGGATTTTATTGTTGAGGCGTAGTAGTTGTGGTTATTAAAATTGGCTATAGCGGATAAAGCAGAAAGTGAGTCAAAACAAATAGCCTGCCTACCTGGCTTACGTATACAAATGTTTATAGCTTCATGGATTGCAATGATTTCAGCTGCAAATACTGTTGAATAGTGGGGTAGGAGATCTGATGTTGTTTCGGTAGAGATGCTAAAGCCTATAATTTCGGATGATTTGGAGCCGTCAGTGTATATAAAGATATATTTAGAATGTTCGTTTTTGAGGGAAAGGAAGTGTTGTTGGAAGACTAGTGAAGGAGTGTTGTTTTTATTAAAAGCAGTAAGAGATAAATCTATCGGCTAGTCATTGAAGGATAGGTTCGTTGTTTTAGAGATTTTGCTCTGTCAGGAGTTGGTTTTTCTAGTTGAGTAAAGTGAGCTAGATTTAGATCATGTGAATTATGTTCTATTCCGTAAAGTACCTTGAGCGTATTATTGCTGCGTTTTGAATAGATTTTAGTTTTTAAGATTTTAGGGGAGTGTCCAAAAATTGGGAGACAGTAGTCTATTTTTGAAATAAGGAAGTTGCACTACTTGATGATTGAGATGTTACAGTTGTATTTCTGCTAGAGGATGCTTGTAAGTAATGGTATGTTAGTTCCAACTGCTAAGTTGAGCGACTAGTTGCATGCGTTATTGTGGTAGAGTTTAATTTCGGCTTAAGATGATTTGTTTTATCTGTAAGAAAGGAACAGTAGTCTGCAAGTTTGATACTTGAATGTTGGTAGGTCTTCTGGACTTTTTTGCCTTTTAAGATCTAGTGGTCATCTGCATATGCGCAAAATTTTATTTCCTTGTGGAGTGCTAAAGTTTTGTAAGTGAGTTAGGATATGAGGAAGAGATTACAGAAATAGGACCTTGTGATGCCATTATTAAGGGGAAAGCTATGGAAATTTTACCTGTTTCTACAATAATTTTCCTGTTTAACATAGTTGTATGTTTGTAGAAGGTTACCATGTGGTATGCCATGTTGTCGAGCCTTGGGTGTATGGCATTATGAATGTGACAGGCCTTGGAAGTGGACAGTTGATGGACAGAGAAAAGAATTCTAAGAAAATAATAATTACAACATAAAAATATTAAATGGCAGCATTGGTCGCCAGTCATTCTGAGTAATAAAAGAAGGATTTAATCTTTAAATTGATACGTTCTGGTCTGTGTAAATAAATATAATTGGATATCAAGTGAGAAATTTTATAATATTTCAATATTTTTGAAATGAAACTTCTTTAGGGGAGTTGAATAAATTCAGAAAAAAAGATTATTTTGATTATTTAGGCTCATTAGGCAATCATTATGTCTCTGTACGTTGTTTCATTCAAAAAAGAGTCATGGTCATTAGGCCATATTTTATCTCTCTCTTAGTCATGCATAAGCATTCATTCTCTACGCTGCAGAGGAGGCCGCGTTTCCCTACTTCGTCTATGAAGGTCAACGGATTTTGATTTTCGCCACATTTAATTTTCTAATTTTTGGATTTCCAGTTAAAGAAGTTTCACTTGGATATTGCTTTGTGAGGCACACTCAAATTTTTTTCCTCTTCACGGAAGTGAATAGTATTATAAGTTGCATGAAGTTTGTTATAGACAGAAGCGAGACTGGGACCATCATGTCCGTCTGTCCGTTGTGTATGATGAATAAGTCTCTCCGTAGGTATGCAACCAAATTTTGCACGAACTCTTACCTGCAGTACAGTTGTCAGAACCAGCTCAATAGGGGGATACCTCCCATGCAAACCACCAATTTGAATTCATGTTCTTATTAGAAAAACTTTTTTGTTTTTTGTCCTATGAACTGAAACTTGAATACTATCAGTTTCCAAGATAGGCCCAGGACATTTGTCGGAACCAGCTCAATCGGATCTCCTCATACTAAACCACCCATGCGTCCTGTGAATAATAATTAATTTATTAGTTTCCGAAAAGTTACGTTTTTTTAATGTCGGTCATATTGTTTGTTAAGATTTCAGAAATATAAATATAATTCACTACCTGACAAAGGGTATGTCAAGCTCAGTGCGACTGTGCTCTGAACTGTGACTCTCACTATGTGTCGTAGCTTTCATTATTGCCAAGACTCTCGCATTTTCCATGATGATCCAACAATTGTCTGCTCGCTACTTGCAATGAGGAATTGTATCGTTGTCATTGTTCTCAGGTTATTGTCTGGTGCTTGTAGTTGTTGTTGTTGTCAATGCATCGATTCTTTATTCTATATGCTCACATGCGTTGCATTGTATTGCGTTGTAGAATCAAAGGTGTAGGGAGTTAGTCGGTTCACAATGGTTAGACAAATGACCGGACACCATATTGAATATTTATAATATGTCCATGTACGTTGAAAATTTGCTCATAGACATTTATGATAGTAACGACACACTCAGACATAAACAATTAAAAACAAGATACTTTAGACATTTATAGAATTCGCCTTATGGCTAAAATTAAAAATAGTCTAAAGTTACGAATGGATACAAATCGATAGTAAGGTATTAAAAAACTAATTGCATTAATTCAAATACGGGAACAGAGGCAAAAACGATTAAGTTTAACATTTAATCAGTGCCATGTGAAATTTATTACGAATAGTTTCAGCCATAGACGTTATACATGTGATATGAGGATTTATTAAACACTTCAGTTTTTGATCTAAACAACTAAAATTGTATTTAAATCAAATAAAATTGAATTATAATCATGGACATGTGGTCATAGCTTAATTAAGTTTCATAATACAATAGAGTATGATAGACAGACAAAGTTACCAAATAGATTTAAATAGATTGCTAATAAGAAACCTTTAAATAATCAAATCGCAGCCTCGCAACAGACAACTTTGACTGTTATTGGATAAATCTGGAAGAAGAATTGCAGCTTAAGTTTTAATATTTCCAATGTCAACTGTCAACTGAAAAGATGTTTACAATTAAAAAATTACTTTAAATAGGAATGAACATGTTAAAACATCTATCAACCAAATGGATTGCATTGTCGAGAAATTACCTAATTGCGTGTTGCAAAATATAGATCTTATCATGGGATTTATCATAACATGTCCCAAATAGGCTGCTTTACGAAAGTTAATAGAAAGTTCATTCTGTAAAACTTCAGGCTGGTAACATGAATTAGAATTCAGAGCTATACCTTAAATGACTCGAGCTAATGGCAGATCATTAGGTTTGTTCAAGCCAATATGTAGAGATCATGACTATTGAATACTTTTCTGTACTTGGTGAAAGGATAATATTTCTTGCTGTTTAATTTTTTTGGAGCAATACTAAACTTCATTGATTTTCCATCCAACATACTAACACTGTATCACTATTTCAATAGAAGTTTGTGTTACTATAAATGTGTTTTCGACTTACAATCATGTAATGCATTTTATTGATATTAACTCATAGGCCAAACGCTTCCTTTCTATCAAATTCTTCCAGACTTCTTAATCTATCATCTATAGGAGAGTGATGTCGTCTGCATGAATGCACCATTTCCTTTTACAATATGATTACTGACCTTTTTAACGAATTATGAACGATTTTTTCCGAGTTTACCTATGTTCGATTACAGGAGGAGGGCCATAATATAGGTTTAGTCCTGTTTATGAAACGCTAATTAATGGTTATGTGTTTCTGGAGGAATAATATTTCCTGCTAAAATTTCCATTACATAGTTCCAATAGAGACTACAGTAGAACTGCAAATACTAATTTTCAAAATTGACTCGTTACGTATACGCAATGAAAGACGTTTAATATATTTAGTGCAGTTTATGAGACGCTAATTAATGGTTATGAGTTTCTGGAGGAATAATACTTACTGCTAAAATTTCCATTACATAGTTCTAATAGTACAGTAGAGCTGCAAATACTAATTTTCAAAATTGACTCGTTACGTATACGCAATGAAAGACGTTTAATATGTTTAGTGCAGTTTATGAGACGCTAATGAATGGTTATGAGTTTCTGGAGGAGCAATAATTCGTGCTATAATCTCCATTGCATAGTTCCAATTGAGAGTACAGTAGATCTGTTATAATGATGATTCTCACATTTTACTTTGTGCGTATACGCAATGAAAGGTGCTAAATGATGCAATGGAATACAAATTTCAATTTTCGATATTTATATTTTTTTTTTTTATGTGAATGAAGTATCTCTTTAATGGTTATGGCTGCGCTATCAATAATTGCTTAGATTTTATGCTTCAGATGTATGTCGCCATCAATAGATACATTGATACATATGTATCTTTAACGATTCAATTCAAGATACAGTAACTTATGGATGACACAGCATTGTCATTGTCGTTGTCATTGTCAAGTGCAAATGTGTTATGTATTCGCTTGATATTCTCTATGTGTATCGATAAATTTCTATAATATAGATAAATCTACGTATATTGTATTTGCAAATATTTTTACAGTTGTGTGTGCGTGTGTGTGTGTGTGTGTGCAGTATTTATACACGTACATAAATATCTAGATACTTATACTTCGTTTTTTTTTTATATACATGTATATTGCATTCTCGCTCGATTTCGATTTTAAATTAAAAGCAATTGACACTGACATTGAGCTGGGAAATCTGCAAAACAATTTATATATATTGACACATTGTGCAAAACCAGAAACTGAATCAGAATCTGAAGCAAACCGAGAAATATGCAAACGGATTTCCGTGCTAGCCTGCCTTTGTATTGTATATGGGTGTCATTGGCAAGTTGGTTGAGTGTGTCTTTTTCGCTGGTAATCTGGTAATGTGGCAATCTGACAGAGCGACACCCTCAAATCGCGCTCAGAACTATAAAGCATGGCTCTGCGTGGCATACATTTTGATGTTGATTTTGGTTTTGGTGCCAAGATGTCTTTTTCATATACTTTATATAATAATAAATGTGACACGGAATTGTCGTAGACTTCAGTTCTGAATCGAATTGAATCATGTAGTTTTACTTTGTTTCTCCTTTTCATTCCATTCCCTTCATTTCATTTCGTATTTCGTACTTCACTTTGTCGCTTTACTTTAGTTTCACATTGCAAAATTTATGGCTTAGTAAAGTTGGCAAATAGTGGCGCCGTTAAAACATTTCAAAACCCATACAAACACAATAGGATCTACATGCTGCGTACAAATGCATCTAGATACATATTCTACTACTTACTCTATATACTCGTGCAACTTTGTCCATTTATATTTATGTATATACAAACGATTCTAGATAGGTAAATATGCAAATATGGACAAACATGGACAGACAAAGTGGTTAGTTAGGCATATTCACCATATTCCTACATACAATACATATATGTAGAACCAAATGTTCTACTCTTCCTTTTAAGGAAAAAAGAGAAAGTGATTTTGTCCTTAGATTTACAATTATTGTCTGAGAGTTTTTTCTACTTAATTTTATTTAGCAATCAGCAGTTTTGATAATAATCTATTTCTAAGTTCAGTTGAAATAGAAGTAATTGTCATCTCAAGGGCAGTGATAGCAATACTAATATAATTTAATCTATTAATAATTCTTCGAATTCCATTCTTGGCATTTATCATTGTTTTGCAAATTTTACTTTACTTAATGTTTTTACTGATTAAATCATATACAATAATTTGGATAACTTCAAGTTTTGAATTCATATAAATCAAATAAATCAAATTCAAATAAAATGAATATGTGATCATTCAACTAAAGATAGTTATGTGCATACCAGCTGTATCTTTTGATCCTGCAGCATCTTTAACAACACGCAATTTTTTTTAAACGATTTTTATTAAAAATTTCTAATAAAGAGGCAAAATCGCAATAGAATGCTCTAAGTACCATTACAAAAAAAGTGTGAAGTTAAAAAAGACGGCATAAACTGCGAGTCCTTCATGAAATACTGTAACAAAATGCAACTCGAAAAGAAACCGTTCCGACGCTTATTGGAGAAAAATTATATGCCAATTGAGACAAAAAAAGAACCATGGAGAGAAAAGTTATGCATGCTGCCACAAGACTATGGACTGACGTAGTAATGGGGTAGTGTGGTAAGTATCTTATGTGCAGTTGGCCCACCCAATACAATAATAGGAACATAACTAGAGTCAGATGCTAAGCGCAGCCTCAATTGGATATTCCATGACTCGTAATATCCTAGTAAGTCTCTGTTTCGCGACAATGAGTTGAGGTCATGGCTTGGCCTACACTCTCTCATTGAAAAGTTATGTCAAGAAAAGGGTGTCGGAGCGAAGGCCATCAAACTCTGTGGATGACCTAAACTTAGACTACAAACCGCGTTCCGTTTTTTTGTTTTTTAGTTGAGTAATGGATTGAAAAAGGCAAATCTTGGGAACTGAAACCATAAAACTATGAAATAACAGTGCCTTCATATATTTCAGGCTGCCAGTAGATCTACTTTCGATTCTTTGTTTCGACGCACATTAGTATTTTAAAGACCCCAACAGCAAAATAATCAGTAGAAAATACTTGCTTGGTAACTATTGACTTCTTTACAGAGAAAGCTTCTCTGCATGGTCATGGAGTTTGGATTTTACTCGTTTATACCTTAAGACAATAAAGTACCTGGATTTAAATTGCCTGTTAAGTATTTTTTGGGTTTTTGCTGTATTTAGTAGGACTTTCCTTAGTTACTATGCAAAAAAGGAGCGCGATCTGTCACCTCAGTAGCGAATTTTGTTTGAAGGAGTCTATAGAGTCATCCCGGTATGACCTGAAGCGGCAATTTGAGTTTGGGGGGAAAAAGTCACACGCCCATTTCATTGTGATAGCTTCAGCTTGCATTCAACCTTCCCAGCATGGAAAATCCTACAGATAGCCTAAGCCTAAGGATTCATAATAAACATGGGGATAGAAGTAGTAGTTAGGTGGGAAAATTTGATTGATATTTGCATTATGTAGAGTATATGATAATCAAAGTAGCTTGAATATGAATTTTTTTGGGCTTTGGTTTTGGTTTCACTGTGCACCGAATTGTAAATTGTTGCTTTCGTTTGTTTTTTATTAGTTACAAAGTAAGTGAATAGTAGTACATACATATCTTTATTCCCATACAACTTTCCAGCGTGTTCTTCAGGAGCAGCACAGCAGATGTTATGGTAGGTGCTAATTGCTAGTCATGGCATATGTATGTATGTGTGTATGTGTGTGTGTGTATATATTTGTTGCAAAAATGTACATTAAAATTGAAAAGTAGCGATGTTCACTATAATGAACTCCATAAGCCGCCTGCCTTGGAGCACATCATTTAATCAAACTCACTGTGTGATGTATAGCAAATAAGCAGAAGCAGCAGCTGCAGTCACTCTGCATCTGCACTGTTGTTCCCTTTCTTCTCCTTTCCATTCCCCCCATTCTTTTTTTTTTTTTGTTATTACATTTTTCCTTGCTCCACAGAAAGTTTCGCTGCCATGCTATAATCAGGGCAACCGCCAACAGGGTGATGGCTTTACTATATTTGTGTAATGCAAATCGCTTGATTAAGCCAGTTAAAGTCACTCATTTACACGCGCTCTTCTCGTTATATAAGTACACATTTTTATGATTATACCTACATATGTATAAACTGATACAAGTGTGTGTGTGTATGTGTGTAAGTGTAATGCACGTGTATCTGTGTTTAATTCCACTTTGGCCCACAAACTGACCTGAAAATGAGCAGAGTGCAGATACTCATGCACTGAGTATGAGTGCAGTAGCTGTGTGCACAATTCTAGAATGACATGTATTTTGACTTGGTTGTGCCCTTGTTTTTGTTGTTGTTGTTGCTGTTGTCTAGTAGCTAATTAACTAATACATTCATACATACATACATACATACATACAATATATGTAGCTGCACATGTTCGCATGATATTTCTCCTAGATGACAACGTTACACGACAACCGGCAGCTGAGGTGTGTTTCAAAAGTATGAAAATCTGCATTAAGATTATTCTTCTTAATCAAGTTCATGGTATCTTTCAAAGTAATCCCCAGTCTATAAGTGATTCAATAACACCGCACCAACTCCCATTGGTGTCACATTCAGCTTTGGATATTCATCTCATTCTATTCTAATTCGTTTAGTTGCACATTTACATTACTATTTATCCTTTTCAATTTAGTTTCAAATGTTGTGAGTTTTTTTTTTAATTCAAAAGTTAAATTAGATAAGAATTTTTGAACAAAATCACTGTCTCGTGAAAAATGATGAACTTCTTTGTTCACAAGTCAGAGCTCATTATTTTCTGGACGTTTATTTTCTTCTTAAAGGTCGAAAAGCGGAGCACCATTCTTTGATGTATGCTTAATACCCAGCTGAAAAGTCATTCGGTAGTTACCTAAAGCTCACAGATGTACAGCAGATTCTGACGTCACCTTTACATCATGTAGTCACTTCGTTATTCGTATTGCATCAGATGTTGAATGCATTTGCCAATGACAATTTGGCAATCACAAGCCGCGGTAGTGCATCGGCGGTTATTGGTGCTGATTGCAAAATTAATTAATGAAATTCTAATAATGAACTTGTAAACCTAATACGAAAACAAAACAAAATAAATAATCATTAATTATGAATTTATATCTATGAGACGATAGAAGATTAGTTAATCTGCTTTGTCTAACAATTATGTTTATAATCGCATAACCAAATTAAATTTTATTAACAAATTGTTCGGTCTTATTATGGATACACTACTTATAGTACTGGTAAAAATGCAAAAGACTTAAAAGCGACATTACTCAATAGGATTTGGCATAAAATGGAGATTCCGATGAAAATGCATGAATTCTCGTTAAATCTGAATCGAATGATTTCGCATTACAGTTGAAGAACAGAAGCACTCCGAGTGATTCCACGCATTTGGTTTTGATTGACTCAAATTAAATCTCTAAGTTTCCAGGATCAAAGACTTTTTATTTTATTACTGATTACAGATTACTGGAAGGAATGCAAATTTCCGGAATTATTAAAAAAATATTTAACAATACAATAAACTAATATTACATCATCTAAGTATTTGGCATAAAGAGAAAGAGAGAAGTTTGTCAGAAACTTTTCTGGATCCACTTTTTTTCAACTTGAGTATCAAAAAAACTTTTAATTACTGATATAATATTAATTTCAAAGATATTTGCATTTTCCATTATTTAATCTACATATTCAAATTGTCTAAAATTTAACACATCATTTTGTTAAAAAATTAATATAGCTATAATCATATGCTAAGTCCTTTGAACAAAACTCACTCATACCACAATGCAGCAGTACACACGGCACACGGAAGTTGAACGATGTTGAGTGAAAGTTTGCCAAAATATGAATGAGAGAAAAATTGTATTGTTAAATAAGTTTAGTGATTGAGCTGAGTTCTTTGATCCTCTTAAATATTACATTCAAATATGAAAAATTCATATGTATTTGAATCAAAGATCACATAAGAAAGAATGGAAAGTGTATTACAGCAAAATTTATAGGATTAATATTGTAATAAAAAACAATGGAAAAATAGATATTTTTTTATATCGATTAATATTTTGGGGGTATTTTTTTTTTTTTAATCGATAACCGTTTTTTTTATTAAATAAGATTCGGAAATATTGCTTAGAATCAAATACTCTTATGACCCTGAAAGTATCTGGTGACTTGATATAATCTTCATAGCTTGCCTTCATTTCACCCATAAAACAATAACAAACATAAATATCATTCATGTGATTGATTTATGTATGGGTTCCAGGGAATTTCATATTCGACTATCGTGGACTAATTTGATTTGCTTGAAGAAGGAGGAATTGAGTGAGTGAATTGATTCAGATTGAGATTTTTGAGGATTTTAATATTAGAAATGTTGTGGGTTGTTTGTATATTTTTTTTGAAGGGTAGGGGCAATAGCTACAACACAAATTTATTAACAATATGAATGGTTATGAGAATAAAAATTAGAATGTGTATAAAAATGGGAATGGGAATGGTAAAATGAGGATAAAATTTGGCATTTTGTCAACAGTAGCATCACCATCTTCATTATCATCATGACCATAATCATGATCATCATCATCAACATCATCATCATTATTTGGCAAAGCAACTAAATTTATAAAAATTTTAATTAACATGAAAAATTCATAAGGCAACAACGCAACTTTAATTGATTTCACTTTATAATTTTACTAAAACAGTCAAAAAAAAAAGAAAGTATGTTCATAGATAACATAAAATGAGGGGAAAAACAGACAAACAGAATCAATGAAGAAGAAAAGAAAATCATAAAACAAGAAAATGGGAATATTTTATTTGCTTTTAGAATGCTTAAAATAGCGACAAAAGACCAAGAAGGAAAGTAAGAAACAAATCAAGCCAAAATAACAAGAATAAAAAGAAAATATAAAACAAGGAAAGAAAAATAAAGGGAAGGGAAATAGAAAATACATCAAAAAAAAAAAAAAAATAAAAAATAATAATAAAGAAATAAAATTAAACAAAAAAATAACAAAAGAAGATACCAACATAAAAATAAAAAATAAAAAAGCCGCTCGAACCAATTGAATCTTGCGATGTTTTTATGATATCACTCACTCATTCACTAAGTCACTCTCAATTCAGCAGTGGAAACAGAATATGAGACAGCAAACCTTGGAATATGTAAACCAAAGTTGATCTAATTTCCTAGAGTATCCTAGAGTCCTTGAAATTTTTGGCATTAGATAAGCCAAGGTTTATGATTATTTCTGGTTATTTCAGTAATGGAAAGTAATAAATATTGTATTCTCTAAATAAAAATTATTTAGTGGACACCAATTCATGACGAAAGTCCATTACACATAATATTGGGTTCTGTTGTATAAATTTAGGTTGATTTAAGTGATCCCTGACCGACTATTGATGTCAAATGAATCCGTTTTAATTACTGGGAAAATCCTTTCCGGTTATGGTATTTTGCTTGATGACAAAGTCTAAGTCTAACCATTTTGCTATGATGTAAACAAAATCTGAAGATTTGAATTGAAGCCAATTATGATAGATTTGGGAAGCCTATTGATGTCAAATGATTCCGCTTCCTTCCACTTATGGTATTTTAATGAATATAAGGGTTAAATACATTTAAATTCAAAATAGGCCTATGACGATGAGTGATTATTTAAATTCATTCTAATCAAATTCAACTATTCCTAAACTTTTACCTGATAGAAGATGTCAGGCATAATAAAACTGAATATCGATAGAAAAAGTGAGTGAGTAGAGTTACAAATTGACAGAAAGAGAGTCAGGAAAAAAATAATACGAGTGAGAAAGGAGTAAACATGATGAAAAATGTATTTTCATTAGTGAAGAGAGAGAGAGAGAGAGAGAGAGCGCGCAATAAGGAAACGAGTTAAATCAAAAAAGTCTCTAGATGTTTGATGATGTTTCGTAAAGCTTTGTTAGCTTATGAAATGCGTTCATAGCGGAAAAAAACACAACACAACATAACACAATAAAACGAGAAGTCCTTTGTTGAGGCGGTAAAGCGGAAAGAGCGCAACGACTGATAATAAAAATAAAAAGAAAAATCCTTATTTCATATTGTTTGTGAGTCAAACTCAATAGCAAATAGAGAATTGCATTAAGGATATCATTCAATTCCATTCGTTATAGTATGGGAAGTGATTGGGTAGAATATGATATTATTGTATTGTTGTAAATTCAAATTCCATGCGAATCACTCACTCACTCGTATAACTGCAGTGTTAACTCTGGTTATCTGGTTTACTCCCACAATTTCGAATTTCTCACAATTCTCGACTCGACAATTGTTTGAGTGTTATTTGTTGCACAGAGAGGAATTGTTCAAGCCAAAGTTCTGCTGAGGAACTTAATGTAGTTACCAAAGTAACACTAAAATGAAAATGTTCCCTAGTTCTACTGTCAAAACACTCTGAACACTAATCTGATTCTACTAGTTAAGACAGATTTCAAAACAGAAATATGCCAAAGTTCTCTTAGGTAGTACGTGAACAATGTTAACACTTAGCCTCACCGCCCGATGGCGCTGTTATTACAAAAGAGTTAGTGGTCTTTTAGTAGCCTACTGTCAAAGTTTCACACAATTCACTTCATTAGTTTTGTTTTGATACCTGGAAGCGAGCGTGTCGGTCAGTTTTAGAAAAATGGAAAAAGAGCAATATCGTTCTGATTAGTCAGTCTCATGTGTCTGTCGATGGTCATGATGAACAAGAGCTTCGCCGATTGCGCTTAAACAGGGCTTCTCCTGAGAGATTTCTGGACTAAGATATTCAGTTACGACATCATTTACTCAATTCATCAAATTCCGTATTCATTGAAGATGATCTTGAAACTCTAAGCCAAATGAAATAAAGATACTAAACTATACACTAATAGTGTCATGGGACTCCACTTCAAAAATAATAAACTTCATTTGACATCACTGATTCAGTGTCATGGGAAACACTTACACATTTCAGATAAAATATTGATTTGATCCTGTCAGATGAGCCTGACTATGCTTATTGTGATAACTCTATGAATCAAGGGAGTTAATCGAGTCACATACTTATAAGTAAGTCCAATATAATTTATGAAATTCAATATAAATTAAGAAATTACAAATCTTGATTGTGGAATAGTAGACTAAGTACAATATGAAGATATTTGTGTCATATTATTCCATATGTACATATATAATTTTCTCTGTGTATATATTCGTCTTCGTCCTAATTATCATCATCATCATCATCGTTGTCGGTGTCATCGTCGTAATTATCATCATCATCATATTCAAAACTTTCGTTTTCATTATTTTTATTGCTGTCTTTCCGCCTTCTTATAATTTCTACTTCTTGACGTTCAATGTTGAGCATGAGCCAGCCTAGCCAGAGCGAAAGTCCTGCACTTGTCAGCCAATTGTACTAGTATGTACTAAGCGGTGGTGGACGATTGGTCTATCGTTTGCTTGTTGTTGTTGTTTGTTTGTTGAGTTCGTCTGTTCAGTATGTTGGTTGAATCGGTTTCGTTCATCATCATCGTCATCAACATTATCAACATGATGATGATTTTCGACCAGCAATGAACGAAGGAAGGAACAACGAACGAACGAATAAAGAACTAACGAACAATGACGATACGTACGTACGACGATGACGACTACGACGACGAGGACGAGTCAACGCCAGTTGAGTTAGATTCATTAGTAAATTCGTGTCGGTTCAGTGTTCAGTCGGTTCTGTTCTGTTCTGTTGAGTTCAGTTCAGTTCAGTTCAGTTGCAGTGCAGTTGCATTTTCATCGGATTGTTGTCTGCATTGTGATGCAGCATCCAATGCGTATGCCGAGCTCGTAGAACAACAGTAACAACTATTTCACTAGTTAACCGTCAGTTAGTTCATTGTCAATTTATTGTCGCGCACTGCTCTTTCAAGTTAAATACAAAACAATAACAAAAATTTTAAATTCTCAGAATAAAAATCTAATCAGGAACACAAAAAAGAAGGAAGAAGGTTGTTGTTGTTTGCTTGTTTGTTCGTTGAATTTTTTTTGTTGTTTTTTTTTAATTGCATTTAAAGTTCTTGTAAGTAAAGAAAAGAGAAGTGAAGTGTTGTTATGATACGTTTTTTGTTGTTGTTTTTTTTTTTTTTTTATGTTTGATGAGTTGTTAAGTCTCAAAGTGTAATAAAAATATTAAAATTTATAGAAAAAAAAAAAAAAACCACCAAAGAATATCATCAACATTCACATTCTGTTTCTACTGCGTGTGGTCTGTTCCAGGGTGTAGTTGCTCTTATCGACGACGACGCTCACTGTTGTCATTGTTGCCATTGTTGTCGTCGTTATTGTTATCGTTGTCATTTTCATTGATGCGTTAACGGGACGACCAAATTCCAATTAGAATACAAATTGATACACAAAGCAAACAAAAGGGAGTAAGGAACTGCCAAAAACAGGCAAGCAGCCAAGCAAAAAAAAAGTGGAAAAACGCAAAGAAAAGAAAAAAAAATTATATACAATATATAAATTTTCTTTTTTGTTATTGTTTGTCTTTTGCATTCAATCATTCAGCCAAAGTCAAAAACAGAAGCAAACAAAAACATACCAAGTAATATAGCGGCGCTAACAAACGCCGGCGAAGTACTACAATCAACATTAGCAGCAGCATCAGGGTGAAGTCAATATGAGCATAAATCAAATTCGATAACAGATTATCATCATCATTATATAGTAGCAGCATCAACAGCCACAATACTAACAATAACACCAACGCACAACACAAATAAAATTCATACACAAGTGTAGTCATTCTCATTTCTAGACATTTCATTCTTGCCTTTTGCTTTTGCTTTTTTTGATATTAACCAAGCCGCGTAAAATGGCAAACGACATTTCTCGCGAGAGTGGTGAATGGTAAATGGTAAATGCTAAATAGACACAGAGAGCGACACACTAAGCGTGAGTTTGAGCATGAGTGTGAGTGTGAGTGTGTATCTGAATTTTAGTGTGGGAGTGCGAATGCTTGTGCTATTGGGATTTGGATTGGTAGTGAGAGTGGGAGTGGGAGTAGTGTAGAGTGAGAGTGGAGTGTGGCGGAGCTTGTGTGCGCGGCAAATGACATGAGTGAGTGTAGTGGAGCTGACTGACGAATGTGAGGCACAATTCATATGAATATGATTGCAATTTGTTCTTGCGCTTGTGCTTGTGTTTGCGCTTGGTTTTGGGTTTGTTCTTGTTCTTGTTCTTTCGCATTCATTCAATTTAATTCAAAACGATAAAATGCATACATACCATTTGATACGAAAAAAAAAAAAAAATAGAGCAGAATAGAAGAAGTAGATGAATGAACAGAATAGAATAGAAAAATGAAATGAAATAGAGATAAAATAAAGATAAAAATGCATGCACAAATGCAAATCCAAATGCAAATGCATAAAGAGAAGAACAAACTAAGTATGTGTGAGTATGTGCTGTTATCATTTAAAATATGAAAAATCAAAAGTTCAAGTACAAAAACAACAGCAGATCAATGCCCTTGTCTAAATTGGGTGGATTCGGAACCTTGTCACCTTGTCAATGGGTTACATATTATATTTAACATATCCATCTAATACATAAAGCTGCTCCAAGACTTTCTAAGGAGTTACATCTACTAATTATATTGACTCTACGTTAGAAGTTACATCTATTACGCCAGTAGGATACATAGTACATACATAGTTTAAAGAACTTATCGTCAGTGTCAACAACAACTAAACTTGGAAAAGATTTTTAGACGTGTGTGTGTTAGACGACAGTTGCTAAAGACAGGGCCAAACTCCTTGCCGAAGCTACAATTAGTACAAAAGTATAGTTAGATAGAAATGAATAACAGTTTGGAAAATCTGATACTTTTTGATTGAACGCTAATGAACAAACCTGCCAATAATAATAATTTACTGAACCCCATTTGGGACCAGCTCACGTCCGTACCGATCCTAATTTACTGACTTACTTACTTCATTAGAAAAAAGCATCAAACTCGTAAATGAGATTTCAATATTGTTGCCCGGACCAATAAACTTTCTTAGTCAACCATCCCCAAAAATTTTCAATAACTTTTAGTTCTGATAAGCATGATAAGATAAGCGTTCATTTGATGATGTAAAAAGCTCTTCAAAAAATGAAAAACCACATTTAATATACCAACATAAGCCTTCGCACTTACAGTTGTCTACAAAAATTGCAGCTTAGAAGTGCCATAATAATAGAAAGTCCAAGTGATGAATCTTGAAATGAAATGCCTACCATTTCTCCATGTCTCCAAGTTAAACTTTTTCACATCTTAGAAAATTAAATGAGTGTGGCATAAACTATGGGGTTATACTTTGGAATTGGTATAATAATCTCTTTATCTATTTACCTTTAAGGTTAGATATCTAATAGTGGTTAGACTTGAATTAACATGTATCTTTTCCTCTATCATGGCAACTAAGTCGTATGTATTTAAAGCTTATCTCAAAACTAGTCTGCATGACTAAGCACCACAGCGTGTTCAGCTTTTCATAAACTTGCACATATTTAGACTCATCAGTTCAAAAAGTTGGTATAACTTTCCGACCTTTTCCCTTATGTTTCGATTGAAGATTTTCCTTGGACGATTTTTCTTTATATTGTATGAAATATGAAAATTTACATAAATGGTTTTCTATTCAAGTGGCGAACAATTTATGGTATTTTTTAACTGATTTTTTCGAAATTGAAAAATTCATTTAAATATCCTGCCCTTTAAAAAAGGAATTAAGCATTAAGAACAAACTTAGATTGCTCACTTTAATATCCAAAAATTATCCATCAAATCTTTCTATTTGATTAACATTCCATTAACATTTTAATAATCAGGTGAACCATTTCTTTTTCTTCAGATGAAACAATGATAGTATTTAAAGTTTCTTTCAAAAATCTTTTACCATATCTTGACTTTATAATTTTGATTGGCAAAACTTTTGTGGTTCCAATATTTTTGCAATAAAATCGGGTCAATTTTGTCCAATGTATTTACATTTAATTTAGGTAATCATATAAGAGCAGCTCATCAATATGATCGTCACCTGTAGACTAGATTACGGTTTCATTGATATATATATATTTTTCTTTATCATATCATCATACAAAAACTCATCTTTTCATTTAAGTTTTTATTCTTTACAATTGCAAGCTCACTGAAGTTACCTAAATTTTTTCTATTTTTTTCTATATCCAAGCTAATTTAGAGATATAGAGAATCTTATGATTTCTATATCAGTATTTTCTTTCAAATGAAACATTGTTATAGTTCTTAAAATATTCATGTGTAATTATAGTATTTATATTTTGATACTTTGCTGAATTCTTCAATAAAAGAAGTAAAATCTGCTTGGCATTTCATCATAACTCTCATGTTTTAACAAATCAAAAATATCATGTCTCAGTTTTGCATTTAAAAAAACAAATAGTTTTTTGTTTAGCATTGTGAAGCCACCATGGACTTTGTAAAGACTAGGTATTTTAACAACTTTGGGATGAATAGTTGCAATCAATGCACTGGTCCCACATAGGGTTTGTAAAAATTGTGTTGTATCTCTGCGACAATGGTCAAGTGGGAAAAGATCAATCGCTAAATTCAGGTTTCATGATTTTTACAGGAACATCGTTAAAATCATGTTTGTAGTAAAGAAGAAGGTTGAAAGATTTCACCAGAAAATACAAATAATAGAAAAACGATAGCAAGGAAGATGAGACACTCACATAATGGCAGCTGGAATTATTGTCAGGATCTGAAGCAAGCTCTTCATTCCAGAAAGGGAAAATTCTTTCTTTTCAATTTCATGAAATTTTTGTTTTGTGTCGGGTTTTTTTTTTGTTTTTGTTTACAAAAATATTTAATATAACTTAAAATGATGACAGTTTGTTAGTTAGTAGACAAATCTTGAAAGATGAATTAGAAACATTTTTTGTTGTGGTGACACTAAAATATGCAATAGTATTTCCTTTTGATTTTTGAATAATAATAAAGAACTAGAGTCCTTACTACTGATGCTCATGACAAGGTCAGGGAGGCATGTTTCGTTTTCCATTTCATAAGTTATTGGAATTTTTTATGTGTCTGTTCGTTTGCCCAAAATAAATTGTGGCGGGAAGCAGGAATGAAATATCAGATACTCGAATTATTTCTTCAAAAAATACATAATCGTACTGAAATTCTTAATCTCACACAAAATCAAGAAATCTTTCAAATCTTTTTTAGCATGACTTTTTTGTCTGTTGACCAGGAAAAACTTAAAATAAATAAATATATTAATAGTAAAATAAATATTCATAAAAACAACTTATTATTTATATATTCAACAAAGAAGAAATTTTTAAATAAATGAAACCAAAGCAAACCCATAATTTTTGTCGCGAATTTTCGTATGTAAATTTCATTTGTACAAAAGTAATTTCTCTAAAATTACTTTCAAAATACGAGGGAGTACCTATTGTGAGATTTTCGCTAAAATTTCTCTATAGAAACCGTTTCTTTCAATAGAAATTTGAAGAAAAAGGGTGTTCAAATTAAGGTACATAACATACCTACATTACTTACAGCCTACCGAGCTAGAAGATGAGGTCACTTGTGCAACATTCTTCATTATTAACACCGCAACCAATTTTCTTTCTTAGACAAACACAATTTCAACTTACAATAGAATTACTTTAAAAATAAAAAGGGTGTTCAAATGTGAGGTAGGTTTCTTTTAAATTGACAGTCTGCCAATTTATTTTAATCTCCACATATGTGAAATTGTATAATGTATTGTAACAATATTATGGGTTTGTTTTGGTTTTTTTTTTTATTCAAAAATTTTCGTCTGTTTTGTAAATTTAAATTATTATTATTTTAAGGAATGGAAAGATTCTGCTTTAGCATGCAAAGTTTATAATACTTTTATTTTGAAACTGAAGGACTAATTAACTTAAATTTAAATGATGGTTACACCATCTATTGTACTAGTCGTTGGATCATCTACAACAACACAATTTCAGGACACTAAGGCAGATTGATGGATTTAATTAATATTGCAATATATTCAGTCCATTCCTATAAAACTATCATTTGCCTATAGAATGCATTAGCTTCCAGACCTTGACATAACACTAAGTGCCTGAAAAAAAAGAATAAAAACATGCAAGGACTTGTTTTAACTATTCAAAACAGGTGATTTCGATCTTGATAATGAAGAGCATGGTAGACCTGAGAAGAAGTTCAAAGACGACTGATTGCAAGCATTGTTGGATGTGAATTCATGCATTATTGTAAATGCAACAACAACTTGCAGACGCTTTAAAAGTTGGTCAAAAAACAATTTCCAACCATTTACGAGCTATGGGAAAGATTCAAAAGAAAGGAAAATGGGTGTCAGACTTCGAAAGATGAAAAACCACTTGTGAATGAATGTTTGCCTGCTAGACAAAAAAAGAAAGAGTTTTTTGTTTTATATTCTTATCGAATCATCACTGGCGATGAAAAATGGATTTATTTTGTCAAATATACAAATGCAAAAAACCTTGGGTTGATTCAAATCATCAACCAACCATCAACACCGCAAGCGAAACGAAACATCCGTAAAAGAAGGGTTTGCTTTGCATCTGGTGGGATCAGAAAGTTGTCGTGCATTTTGAGTTAAATGATTATTTCTGATCTCTGTCAACAACAAGTCATCGATTTGAAGCGACCACTGAAACAAAAAAAAAAAACGCGAATTATGGACGAGTGGATATGAGAAGGTTTTGTTTTTTTGTCAAACTAAACTACTAGACCAGGAATCGCTGGTAGGCTTAGACTGGGAAGTCTTACTGCTCCCCACGTATTCAGCAATCTAAGCTCCATCAGATTACCAATTGTTTCATTTCCTTTTAAGCGAAAAAGCCGAAAACTGGATAGACCAATGGATTACCTAGGATTTTTTAGAACGCGAAATCCATGCTTTGCCTGACAGATGGGTAAAAATCATAATCCAGCGACTGCAATTATTTTGATTCATGATAAGATTTCATATTTCATATAATAAGTAGTATCTCTGATATATATCCAAAGGGACGTTGATTGACGTTTATCAATCCATGTGCTTGGCACCGTGTTCTTAAGTCTTCTCAGATAGGTGAGAACGTAAAAAATAATGGTACTTCATCTCTGATGAAGCAATAAATGAATGGATTTTGGTTGTCTCACAATATAAATATTAGATTAAAATGTTCATACCAATTCATTTTTAAATGGCAAGAAAATCTAATTCAAATGCCTTCTTAACAATCAACATATTTCAACATAAAAGATTTTATAAATTATATGAATGAACATTTTAAATAAATTTAGATACAGTTTCTAGATAAACACAAATACTTGTAGTGTTAAAAGTAAAAATATGCGTTACCCGAAAGTGACAAAAATTGCTATCTAAATTCAAATGTATCTAATAGCGAGATAATAGTCTGTCCTTGTGAAATGTTTGTTAGTTTTATCGTATTTCTAAATTACATGTGTCTTCGTTTATCCAAAATACTTACTTACAATACTTACTTACTTATTTAGTATAACTAAAAGAGATGGTGAAATCAGGATATTTTATTTAGACATATATTATTGTACATATATATATTGTAGATACAGACATATCAACATATATCAGCGTAGCTCAGCATAAGTACAGACTCGGTCGAATAAAGAAAATGATCCTAAATCGTAATCAAAATCAACATGAAATGATACTAGTGGGTGGTCACAGATACAACCACCTCCTATACACATATACATATGTCTATATATATATATTTAACATTGACAGAAAGAAAAGTCGATAGACTGAAGGAAAGATACATCACACACACACACAAACATACTGATATGTAAGTACATATATACATAAGTCTGTCTGTATGTTAGTATGTGTAAGTATACCTTAGAGTTTCTAAAGCCACGTGCTTGTGGTTTTTCAACTATGAAAATGGTTTAACAACAAAGTTGGGTAGGACAATGTGCGGCTAATTGTCTTTATGTATGCGTAAGACTGCGTGCCTATGTATGTCTGTCTGTCGGGTGTGGTGGCGACGATGACGATGACTATGGTGACGACACACACCCACATGTGTACGCCAGTATCTGTATGTATATTTGTGAAAACAAAAAAAAGGAAACCTTCTTCAATACGCACACGCACCTAGCCGCCGCAGTCATATAGTAAAGTAGTCGAACGAAAAACCTGAAGAGGCTCACCTTAGCGCAGGAAACACGCATAAATTATCCTTATCAATCCTAACCTTAAGAAGACAGAAGAAGAAGACGACCACGACGGCAGCAAAAGCAAATGACGACGACCACAATAACTTCTGTCCATCAGGTGTTCGTTTGGCTGTTTGGTTGGTTAGCTGGTGACGTTCAACGATTTGGTTTCACTCCTGTGGCATGTCCTTTGCCATTAGCTAACGATAAGCGCCTACGTTACTTTACATCAACTCTAAACTCTCTCCACATCACTTCACTTCACTCCAGTTCACTCTTCCTTTCTCTCTACTCTCCATTCTGATCACAACAACAATTCCTAAATAAGCATAAAATTAGTTACGAATGCCTTTTTGAAAATGTTAAATTTTGCACTTCAACTAGTCATAATACATAGTAGTCAATAGTAGTGGGTGAGTGGGTGAGTGGGTAAGTGGGTGAGTGAGTGAGTGTTAGTGAGTGTGTTAGTGAGTGGGTAAGTAAGAGTGCTTTGCTTAAGTACAATACTTCTTCAATATTATGGTTTTGTAGTTTCTGGCGTTCTGTCATTTCCAGGAAGGGTCGCATGCGTATTAACCTAAATTCTTAACTCGTAACTCGCACTTCATAAACTGAATAATTTTCTATAGTATACTTTGTTTTTTTTTTATTACTGTTCTTCACATTTTCAATTTCTTTGTTTTATCAATATAGAAAATATGCAAAAGTAGTGGGGGATAGTTTCGTATATCCCATGTTATAAATGGTTTCTATGATTGGACAAGCTATGTATGTATAGTTTCATTACTGGGCCCAAGGATTAGATAAAATTTTCGTGTCACATAGTAAAAAAACAAAGTAAACTAATAATGAGTTGAACAAGTTGTAATTTTTAGTTGTCTGAATAAAAAAGTGCAAGGAATTTTATCTGATCTTTTCGATACTAAAATTTAATACTACGATTTAGATTTTTACACATAAACATTAGAAAAAAGAAAGTTCATTTTGGCTATACCAAAGTTATTATACTCTTCACACACCCACCTCTCCTGTGATTGAGCAATAGAAATATCTTATTATTGAGTTCCTTACGCTTATGCTTAGAGTCAGCATTACAACATTGAGACCGAAAAGATTATATGAGAGCTCTACGACCCAGCAGTCCAAGGGCCTTGATATTTCCATGGATTATGAATATAGATTAGACACTTACGCTGTTCAAATGTTCGATAACACCAAAAAAATAAACAGAAAAGGATTGGGTTTTTGTATGGGAGCAGCTATACGATCCAGTAAACCAAGGGTCCTAAAATTTATAACATTGGTGGACATGAGTTACATTTTTATGGTGTCCAAATTTTAGTTTAAACATGAATTTCATTTTGGGTTTGTATGAGTGGCACCCTGCTAGTGGTTCGATTCGGTTGATTCTGACAAATGTACAATGTCTGGTCAAAATACAATAAAACTTCATGCTAAAACTGAGCTAGTCTGCAGTTACGATGGCTAAACCAACTCTTCTCGTCAAGCTGATCAGGAATGTGTGTACTTTCAATGTCTCCTTCTGTGTGTTACAAATTTTATGACAAACTTCTAATACTATCTACTGCGTATAAATTGTAGTTTTTATACAAATGATGAGGTATGAGTATGGGTGAGATTAGTTAAGGGAGCGGTAGAAGAAATTGTAGGAAAGAATAATGGGGCAATCCAAAAATAATACACGAATATTGAATAGAAAGGGATGAATTGCGGAATTCACAGATTGTGTGAGGTAGTTCGTTTACAATAAGTTATAGATTAGATATGTAGGTCCTTCCGGGACGAAGCCTAATTAGATTATTCAGATCTGAGTGAGGGAGAGTGTTGTGCGAGGGTTTATCGAAATCAAATATGGAAAGTTTCTTAAGATTAATGGATTTATAGTGTGGAACGGTCGAATTCCACATGGATTTGATAAGAGATTTGAAATACTATTTACTGAATTACTGAAGGTTGGAGAAATATGGTTGTTGAACGTACTGCGAACTACAAAGTTGGGTGCAGTTTTTGTAGTTAGATTTGCAAAATTGTTACTAATCGAAAAATTTTCTGAATAAATCAAATTGAAAAAAAAAATAAAAACAAAAAAAAAAACAGAGAATAGGCGATTGAGAGATAGTGATGGAGAGCAAGAGAGAGGGACAAATTTAATACAATATATATATTTAAACTATTGTATAATAGCTGTGCCCGCGACTTCGTACGTGTGGTTTTCGAAATTTAAATACGCGAAAGAAGAGAAAGAAAAAACATCGGCAGAATACATTTTGGTTTTTCGTACACGACTACACCACGACCTTCACTTCCCTTATCAACAAACCAAAAACGATCAATAGGCTCAAACACGAAACACAAACAAAGCAAAGCACAAACAACGTAACACACTGTCTCTTTTTTATCCTTACTTGAAATGAACCTAAAATACAGAAATGAAGAGCGCAAAAAGTGCATACTCAGAGAGGAAAAAAACTTAATACTTAAAAATATTATATTAAAAGTTAAAAACTGAAAAAAATAAGTATGCAAATCTTTTCAATAATATTCATTTGTCATTAAAAAAAAAAAAAATATTAAAACCGGCTTAGTGTAGTGTGCGCTAGATAAAAAAAATGTTAAAAATTTGGTAAAACATGCCTGTATCTCTACAACAGCGCCACCTACCAGGTCCAACTAAAGCATAAACCATTTTGGTGATACCATAAGTAAAACAAAAAACAATTTATCAAAATTGATCAAGCCGTTTAGGAGATTAAGATTCACAAAATTTTGTATACTCGAATTTTGTATATGAAGATGTGACTTTATTTGGTTGATCACAGGACTAGAATAATTAATTATAATTTCTTGCTAATAATCAATAGAATTTTGCCTATGCCTGGATTTTGTTTTCTGTTTAATTGATATTATGTATTCTCGGATTTCTAAAGTTTTGTTCTGTAATTGTGTATGTGTCTTCTCTGTGCTGTACGCAAGTATATTGTTTTCATCAGTTGGAGCTCCTTGATTAGATAGATGTGTGGAATAAACATATCCATAAACATTAACCTATATTTGTCACTTACATAAAATGGATAAAAATTTGAATAATAAATAATAAAAATAAAATAAGAATATAATATAAATAAAAAGATTGAAAGATGCTTTGAATATCTGACATGAAAGAACCTTTTCACAAGTCCCAATGACAAGGAGAATCACTTGGCTCTAATTCATGTCTTGCCATGTCATTTCCACAAATATTAAGCTATCAAGCTAAAACACTTAGCTGGTAATCAGAGTTCTTAGGTTAGTTTTCCAACCAAAAACAAAAAAATACTGCTATAAATGTCTTCATTCTATTGTACAATATATTTATTAGAAGTATTTTTTTTTTTCATTTTTCCCTTTTTTTATTCCACTCCTTTTCCTTTCATCACATTCACAAAATTCACTCCATATTGAGTTTAGTATTTTAGTTGCATTAGTAATTAAACTCCAGAGATTTGAGTCGAAAAGATGGAAGCATGGATACATAAGTACATACACAAAACGTACAATACTCGTCCATATATACAATAGTACATCATAATAAAATGAATGGATGGATAGAGAAATAAGGGGTGATAGAATCACCTATCGTGTTTGGCAAGCAAACGGAAAAGAAAAAAGGAAGTAAGTAGTATGTTTACATAGAAACCAAATCGAATATTATGAAGATGATGATGATGATGATGATGATGGTGATGGTGGGTGGTGATATTGTTAATGGTAGCATATTAAGTTGTCCTCTAACTGACTGTTTTGAAAAAGAAGCATCTCGTCATATTAGTAGACATTGAAAAATGATTGAAAAAAGAAATTCTCTGTAAAGCATTTGTGGTTACAAGCCCTTGAATCTTTCTTAATAATTTTTGAGTTATAGAACTAACCATACAACCTTACAAATACAATAATACCAAGAATACCATGCCATACATTACCATAGTATGTGCGTGTGTGTGTGTGTGTGTGTGTGTGTGTGTGTATGTGTGTGTGCTAGGATCTGTGAATGTGCATGACTTTTGTTTCTGCTATTGTTAGGAATGAATTGAGACCCACAAATCAAAGCTGACATTTGCGTACGTTAGAACAACGAACGAACGATTTTCCATAAAGTTTGGACAACATAAAAGTACAATATAAGTACTCATACTTGTACTTAGAGATTTAAAAGTCGAATTAGAAAATGGAGAAATTATTAGAGAATAATAGAAAGAAAAGAAAAAATTATTTGAATTCCCTCCTCCCTTGAATGCTATGAAATTTAATTGTCATTCGATCGAATCGAATTGAATTGAATTGAATTGATTACTGAATTTATTCATTCAAACTATTTTTTGAAAAGAAAGAAATATGAAAGGTTTTTAATTTTAAGCTCTTATTTACGAAAGATTTACATGGCAGATTTGTATTTTTGCTACATACAATACAACAGTCTATGAAATATTGGACCAATCGATTTAATATTTTAGTTACAAAATTTTGTGTGTGTAAGTCTTCCAATGAAATGAAAAGAAAAACCTAACTAAATTTGATCCTTACAAAATTTTAAATACAATTTTAGTATTCCACGCACGAAAAATCATATGTGTGTAATTAAAGTTGACACAGAATATACACTGGTCTGCACAATTATTTCGACGAAATCAAAATGAAGTATTTTTGTTTTTAAAATAAAGTTGGTTTTTTAGAAATCATATTTTCCTTTTTTAAATATGATATATTGCAATTATTGTACAAACTTAAAAGTAATTGGATGGACGTTTTTTTTTTTTCATAAATCTTTAAAAAAAAAATGTATTCAACTAATTTTCATTAATTGACATTTGACTTGGCAGATGCTCCTTTGAGAAATTCAAACTTTTGAACTTGTTCACCTTTGATATGTTGGTATGTCCTTTGCTTGACTTCTTCTTTCAAACAGTAGGCTCACTGAATGGATTCCTGGCAAACTTATTCCATTGATCTACAGTAGATTTAGACTTCAGATAAATATCTATATATAATATTTAAACGGAAAACATTGAATTTGTGAGTCCTTTCCTGTTTACACCACTGAACCGATTTTGACAAAAGAATTATCAATTGAAGTTTATTCTTTGCAAGATGTGAACAATCTCAATTTTATCAAAATTGGTAAGAAAAGGTGTTAAGCGCACCCCGACATGATCATGTATGTAACATCAGTCATTTCCTATACGTGTGTTCATTTCTTGTTTCTCTTAAAGTCTCTCGATCTTCAGTGGTCGTTGTTTTGCGCTTAGCATCGGATCTTGGTAAGTTTATGATGTCATAATGATTCTTAAATTTGTTAATTTAATAGAGCACTATTTTCCGCGACAAAATAATTTCATTTGCAGTGTAACTGACTGCGACGGCATCATTGAACTGTGCCAATATGGAAGCTCTAACAACACAGTTTAACTCAGCCGCTTTTCCCATGTTTCCAATCACTTTTATTCAATATTTTATTTTATTATCATAATAAAATTAATTGATTGTCATTAGATAAAATGTGCGCAAACATTTCTACAAAGATTTTGTCAATTTTGTCGTACTTATGCCACGAAAAAATTTGCAGACTGTTTGCATTTTTATCAGCAGAATGGGGAATGTAAAAGGCACACGACAAAATATTAGTCAACTATATACCTGTAAATAAGAACTTTCTTTTGAGCATCATTTTTGCACTATTTTTTAACGGTACTAGGCTAAACAAGTTTCGACATTATTAAATACATTTTGTCGAAATAATTATGACGACCAGTGTATTTACAAGTATTTTACTGCAGCGGTACAAGAATGAAAGTTCAGATCCAAAGAAATTGATACAATAGTTTTGCTTCACTTTACCGCTTATATTTTACTTTGCTTTTATTACGGATAACTAATGATGTGTAATCTCATTACCTGATTGTTATAGTTGAATTGAAATTTATTTTTATACAGTGAAGAGTATTATAATTAAATATACCTTTACATATAAAATTCGAATGTACGAAATTTTGTGACTCTTAATCTCCTAAACGGCTAAACCAATTTTAATAAATTTTTTTTACCCTTTTTTTTATCTAGCGAACACTACCCTAAGCCAATTTTAATAATATTTTTTTTTAAACAACAATTGAATGCTTATGAAAATGGTTGCATACTTATTTTTTTCAGTTTTTAACTTTTAATATAAAATTATTAAGTATTAAGTTTTTTTTGAAAGTCACTGCGAGACCAAGCATATAAATTTTGTACGTTTTTTCGTTTTAATGCTGCTTGTTGTTATTATTATATTGTAAATTGAGCGGAATGTGATAATAAAACTTGCCTTTAACAAATTTCAATTGAATGGAAAGATTAATATACACAGATAAACCGATTTTCCCTATTCCTATCCTGATTTTCTTTTACTAAACATTAAACTATATAAGGTGTCTTCGTCTCAAACATCACAATAAAGTAAGTAATATCGAATATTTCATATTTAGTAGTGTGAAGAGCATAAAAAAGGAAACGATGAATGAACAAATAATTAAAATATAGTACAATACACCTATATATGTAGGAATATGCATACTATATAAAGAAATAACAAATTAGTCAAACAAAGAAGATTGTGATAAATATAAGGAGATTACGTAGAAATGATTAATAAAAAGGAATATGAGGATATCAATTGTATGAAATGAATATAAGTGAGACAAAGTCTTGACATAATCAAGAAATAAATCCATTATAAACTATTTACGTGAGCTTATGTTATTGTAGTTTCGATTTATCCGGCTGGCTTTCCTATGTGCCATGCATAGATGCATAGACTGTTCTGTCTTTGTACTCATTTCATTCTACAATAGAATATTGTTATTTATTATTAATATGTAGGTGATGATTGTTCCTATTGTGTTAATTTCTAAGTAAAAGGATTAATTTATCTTACCTAGAACATCATAATGCAACTAAATATTTAACTAAGTCCAACTGAAATTGAATGAAGAGATATTTATTCACTTGAAAAACAAATATTGTAGAATGAAGAGCAAACCAATTTCATGCTGAAACTCTACTAAGTACAAGTAAGACTATGTTTATAAACATACATATGCATACAACATACAATTCTTGAATGCATATTGTCTTCGAAAAGAAAGGATGTTGGTTTTCACAATGACCGAATGAGTTTGGTTAGTTTTTGTGGTTTCGAGACTTAGAACCTTTTACCATGAATTTGAATGAAATGCGGTTACTGTAATATTCTGGTTTTGAATTATGGGTCGAGTGGAGTTTAATCAAGGTTAGATGTTAGAAGTCTTTGCTTATTTGTATTACAAAATTTCTCAAAAAAAAAAAAGAAAACTCAAACTCAATTTAATTGTTTCATCAAACCCAACTAAATAAGAGTTTTCTTCTCTAAGTTTCAAAGGAAACTAGGACGAGGACTATGATTACTAAGTATAAATGAAATGTGTCCACTACAAAAAGATACAATTGTTCTTGCTGTGTAACTTTATCAATTTATTGTATGAAATAAAAGTGATGCATGCAAGCACTTAATAGCTTCATGTATTCATGGATATGATTTAATAGAGCATTTAAGTGTCTTTCAATCATCCTGTCATTTTCTTTTGTTAATATACTAAGTACACACATACATACGAGTATATTTTCATTGCTCAAGGAAACTCGTTATACTGATTGAATAAAAACATGAAAAACCTATTGAAAATTGATAATTGGAAGAAAATGGCATAACGAGGCAGCTAACGAATAAAAGCAATAAAGAAAGAAACCTTTAAATATAAGACCCATTCAAACTCTACTCTACTTACTTATGTTCTTACTGACTCATGTAGAATGAATGTATCTATTGTATTATATATACATTCTGATACAAAATATACAATATTTCCATTTCAGTCAGTGTCAGCATCTCAGGAATCTCACTTAACCATTTCAGTTTCAGATACATTCTGTCTTCATCACCATCACGATTACCATTCTCATCATTATCTCTCCACTTCCATCTTCATTTTGCTTGCATCGCGTTGCGTTGCACAATTAATGTTGACTGCGCGCCACGCTATGTGGCAACACGCCATGCTGTTTTTGAAATCACATCCACACCCCATCCTCCTTGCCCACCTAGCCACCTAGCTACTCGACTTGCAACCATTTTCTACTGTCTGCTTAACTACACGACTGTTTGTTTGCCTAGATATCTTCTACTCGTACTTTGTATTGTACTTGCCTTCATGCTATTTGAAAAATGTATGTGATGCTCGTCGATGCTCACTTAACATACTTTGCCTATACTTCTTCTTACACTGACTGTCACTTACCGCTATAAGAACATACAATACAATGATGTCTGTCGTTTGCCACCTTTCATTATAAAATGATACAAAAGCAAGGCACAAAAGTAAAAAGCAAAGGAATGCAATAACAAAACGAGGAATGAGGAAAAAAAAAAAATTTAAATCAAAACAACAACAAAACAAAAGAATGAGAAGAAAAATAAACAAGAAAAAATGCACATTTGCTTCAGTTTCACCGAATATTTTGTACCCTACAAATCAATTACAAATCAATCAACCTTAAATAAAAAATTGATAATCATAATAAAGAATCCAATGCAAGAAAAACAGAAATTGTTTTAAATACTTGTACTAAATATTTGATATAGGAAATTTATGAATATTTGCAAATTTGAATTTAAGTAATCCCATTTATTTTTTTTTTTTCAAGAACTGAAGAGCAAAACAATCAAAGTCAATAGACAATCAAACAAAGGCAATACTACAATACAATAAATACTGTTGTACTGTTGGATCAATTTTAGATCTTCACTCGTCCTTCATTTATCATGTGTTACAAACTACTTTACACATCTAATATGCCTGCCATTCATTTTTGTTTTCAATGTACTCTGTGAAAGGTATTCAAAAGAAATATTGTAACAAAAAGGACAACTGCCAGAGTCGCTAACTATGCGAAAAATGCCAAAAGTGTTTTGGTTAACATGTTTTTTTTTTCGAATTTTTTTTTTTTTGTTTTATATTACGAGTATCTTTATCGCTCCCTGCCAATCTGAAAAAATATTTTTACTCACTGACTCGTTTTTTTTTTGTTTGTTTTTTTTTTTTTTTTTTTGTATTCCATTTTCTTGTATCTGATAACTTTCAAGAGGCGACGGGTGAGACGTATGAGAATAGTGACATTTTAAGTTTTTTCAGGGATTTGTAACACACACATTATATTGAAGATCGGATTGGATAGGATTATAGATTACGCAATTTAAATGTTTTGAATCATTAGAAATACTACAAAGAAAAAAAAACAAATAAGTTGATGTTGTTATGAAGATAAAATAATTCATTCGTTCATTTCCATTTTTCTTGTTTTTTCTGAGGACTCACTTTTCCTTCTGCTTCCTATTTATCACCAGTGGGCGAATTCCAAGCCTTGCAAGGATATTTCATTGGATGATTGACTATTTGTGTTCTATTCATCCAAATTCTCTTTTATGGAATTTAAGTATTACTTTTTTTTTTTTTTTCTCAGTTCCTAGAGATTTGTTTTCTATTGAGTCACAAGTCGTTTGCAGATCGTTAGAGATTTTTATCAAATACAATAATTTATAAAGTAAAAGGTATAAAACATTCATTGAAACTGAAAAAAAATGTCATTTCTTGTTACATTTTATTTGATTTCATTATATTTATTTTCTTTATTCTTTTTAAGCGCAATAAAATGCCACTCATATTCTTAAGACCAGTCTCCCAGTCCCTGCTATTATACAATACCAACCGAAAAACCAAGAAAGGTAACTCGAAATAAGCGAAAAAATAACAAAAACAAATAAAAGCAATTTAGTACAAAAGTAGGAAAGCACAACACAGAAAAGAAGATGAAGATGAAGATGAAGAAAAAAAACCAAAAAATAAAATAAACAAGTGAAATGGTAAATATAAAGTAAATCTCTCTCTCTCTCTCTCTATCTATCTATCTATTGGATGCCCTATACCCATGTCATATCCATTAAAAAGAAAAAATATGAAGTATTAAATTGAATACACAATGAAATACTGTCAAATGCAGAGAAAAGATTTTCTACAACAATTTTGGAAAAATAAAATTCATACAGTTAAAAAATGGATACTAAAAAAATGTTTTTTTGCTGGTTGATAGATCAAAAAATGTTCATGTTTATACTAAAATTTATTCAAAATAAATGTTAACGAGACCAAATCGCTGAATTAAAGAACCTGAGCCACTCATATTATTTGTCTACTAGATCCACAGCATATAAAGTTTAGAGTCAATTTTAGGATCAGTCAAATCATTTGTGCCAATATTTTAACATCTTTATTTAGATATTTTTTGATCCTTTCCTTTTGTCGCCCTCAAGAAACAATGGAACAATGGCGAGACAGACAGAGAGAGGTAGAGATAGAGAGCAATAAAGAATGAAACACCAGAAATTGTACAAAGTACAAAGCGGAGACGATAATAAATTTTCAAGAATTACATATAATTCATACAGAAATGCAGAGTATGAAGTCAAACGCCTCTTTTAGCTAGTTTCATATTGTACAAGTTAAGAAGGGAGAAAAGTCTTTATTACTCAATCACGTTCTGAATTCGTATAAACTTACATCACTACTTAACGTAACATAAAAATTAATGCACCCCATTAAAATGCAGACAGGCAGGGTATTAAAAATAAAACAAAATGAACGAGATACTCGTACACACACACATAATGACAAAATCTCCTCGATTCGCATTATATCGCAATGGAATATTTATATGTTCGTGCTTATCTGGTGTATTTTCAACACGCAACTTTGGGTTTTCCTTTCCTTTCTTTTCTTTTCTTTACTTGTCTTTTCTCTTACTTAAAGCAACAAAATGGCATAATGTGAGTATTATACAATAAAAATAAATAGGTAGAAGAAGTCCAAATTTACTCCATGGAATGAAAGACTTCAAAATTTTGTTTCTAACTTAAAGAAATGCTTCCTTAAAGAAACATAAACAAATTATGGCATTTAATGAGATTTTCACGTCTTTAAATCAATTTAAATCAAAATTCTTTAAAAAAAATTCTAAAACGATCGATCACTAATATGGAAAACATACACGAGTATATAGGTAAAGTTTGTAGGTTGCCGTAAAATGCCAACATTATCATGACCAATTCGAGAAATGACAAAAAAATTATCTATGCAAATCAAATCAAATCATCATGATCAATATAAATTTGAGATACTGTGACCAAAATACTACTACATTGTATGACATCTCCATTTATTTTTATTGAAAGCTAGCTGACCCTCTGAAACTTTGTTTTGCATTAAAAAAATTTTTTTTTTTTCAATTTGTAAGTAACGTTGCCCCGCCCGAATGTAAAACACTATAAGCGGTTTTTAATTAAAATATAATTTTATAAAAAATTTTTAAAAAAAAAATTATAATAATCACATAGCGCAAAATAAAAAAAAAATTAACTTGTAAAATAAATCTGGGGATTGAACCGGTGACGCGATCTCTCACATATTGTTGTGCATATACTCTTACTGCACCGACGCGTTAGCACGTTCGGCCAACGACTACTATTGTCTGAATTGGTCTTAGAATCATTTAGAATCAATAAAATGTTTTTTTTTTTTTTTGTAGGATAGGATAGGATAGGATAGGATAGGATAGGATAGGATAGGATAGGATAGGATAGGATAGGATAGGATAGGATAGGATAGGATAGGATAGGATAGGATAGGATAGGATAGGATAGGATAGGATAGGATAGGATAGGATAGGATAGGATAGGATAGGATAGGATAGGATAGGATAGGATAGGATAGGATAGGATAGGATAGGATAGGATAGGATAGGATAGGATAGGATAGGATAGGATAGGATAGGATAGGATAGACAGTAAGGCTTGGTGTGAACTGTTCAATATATTCAGTATTCACCTTCGAACTTACCAGCATGAGAGCCTTGGGCTCTCAGGGTTTTTACACCCACTGATGGATGATACATACAGCCCAATTTTGAATTTGTAACAATCAAAGTGAACCATTTTGATGATAAACCATTTTGCGAAATACTAATGCAGATAATGAAATCAAATGATAATAAAAATATTGTATAAATAACAGAAAAAACCGAAAATGCAGGAAGTTTTGTTTAAAGATTTTTTTTTTTTTATCACAATATGTTTTGCATTGTAGTAAAACGAAAGATGAAGGTGGAAGCAATGGAATGAATTGGAAGATAAAATGAGCAATAAAAAGAAAGAAAATGAGATTGGAAAGGAAAATTTGTTAAAAGCGCACAAAACGCAAACCGGATTGCAATTTGCTTAGTTGATAAAATGTTGTAAGCACCAAAACTACATGGAATCATAGTCATCATCATCATCATCATCATCATCACTATGCTTGAAGGACAGAACAGAAATGAAAATAGGATATTATTGCGCAGAGAAATGAGAAAAGCGGAGAAGTCGAGAGTAAAGAGTTGCCGCTTTCACACACACACACACACACACACACACACACACACACACACACAATCCGGGTAACGAAATCTTGCACAAATGTCACAAAAGAAATTTTCTGCAGTTAAAAATGTAACGAAACTATTTTATTCCTTTAAAGGACAAACGAACGACAAGTCCATAAAAAAGGATACACAAAGATGATGATAACGGAAATATGTATTACAAGAAAAAGAAAGCTTAAAGAAAATCCAATGGTAAGGAAAAGGAGGAGCGAGGCAAGGCAAAGATTAAGGAAGAGAAAAAATAAAAAAGCATACAATTTATATAAACTTAAGACTTTGTGTGTGTGTGTGTGTGTGTTGTTGTTGTGTGTGTGTGTGTGTTGTGACCTTATGTAACTTTGCACTTGTAACAAATGGTCAAAAACTGGCATCGCGACCACGACAAAATTGAACATAATCAAAGTCGAAGGGATAACCAGACGCAGAATTAAAACCACAACCAGGACATAAAAGAATTCAACAGAACTGAACTAAACTCAGCTGAACTAAACTGAAACCAACAGAACTGAACTGAACTGAACTGAAATGAACTGATTTCAACTGAACTGAAGACAACTTTTCAGAATTGAACAATATTGAATAAAACTGAACAAAACTAAACAAAACTGAACAAAACTGAACAGCACTGAACAGAACTGAACCACCTTAAGAATTGAGTAAGAAATGGAATAAAATGTAAGAGAAAAGAAAAGATTAATGTCCAAGAACAGAAAATAAAAATAAATAAAAGAAAGTTAAATGCGAAAGTGTGGAGGGAGAGAGAAAAAGAGAGCGAGCGAAAAATGAAAGGAAGGAAGGAAGGATATATGTAAAAACACGTAAAGAATTCATGTTGGCGAAATTGGCCAAAAACGGTAACGTCCATCGTCATCCGTCCTGCTGTCCGAAAGTAAAGTAAAGTACTATAAAGTACGGTAAAGTACTGAGAGAGTGTGATTGTTGGTGTAGGATAAATGAAGAATGAAGGTAAAATTAATAATAAAGAATAAGTATAACAGAGAAAGAGATATGGAGGAGAGGGAAGAAGATTTTGGGCCGTTCAGTGACACCGGGAAGTCCCAAAGACGACAACGATGACAGTTTTGCGGTCCTTGCTGCCTTGGTTTCCGAATAATTGAGCGCCAACGATGTGCATACAACAAGAAAAACCACAAAAAATAAAACAAAGAAGAAAGGAAAATAAATAAATAAATAAATAAAAGGTTTGAGAAAAATACCATAACAGAATAAAACAATTAAAACGAATAAATGAGTGAGGAGGAGTTGAGAAGCCCGCCAGTGTGAGAGTTAAGTGTTTGGATACAGTGGAAGTTCAAGTAGACATGCTGATGGATAGCAAAGAATAAAATAAGGCAAGAAGAAGATGTGTAGGTGATAGGTAGGTAGGCAGGTCGGCAGGTTGGCAGGCGGCAGGTAAGTGGGTGGGTGGCAACAAACTTAAGTGGGGAACGAACAAGCAAACTAAAAACAAAAACCAAAAACCGACCTACCGAATAAAGGGTCACATAGGTACAAAGGACAGTGTCAACACCAAACAATGACAACGACAACGACAACGACAACGACAACGATGACAACAACAATGTGAATGACTACGATACAAATGGCCTCAAGTGGAGATGGTTTGCCGCCCGTCATAAATTCATAGTGGACACATCTTTCGCTTCTTGCTTCCATCCTCTTTCATAAAATCAATTGTTGTTGACCGCCTTTCTTTACTTTACTTTAGTTCACTTCACTTTCATTACTTTTACTATACTTGTAACATAATTCAAGATACTCATGCTTTTCTATAAAACTTCATTCTAAGTACTTACTTTATACTTACACAATAGATGCTCATCTAATTCATCTTTATTATTACGAGAACATCACTTGAATCACTTTCATTATACACTAAACCTAATGTCCCCGATTTTGTATTCGGCACTCTATTTAATTCTTTTATCTTACTTCCCGTTGCTCGGCTGTTCAGATCAGAATGAAGGAATATAAGCCTACAAGTCCCACCTACTCATTTACATATAATACGATTGGCTATGTCAGACTTTTACTTAGTGACGTGCACTGATGATGACGTCCCAACGCTTGCATTCGAAAGTTGGGCGGTCATTGACTTAAAAAAAATTCTTTTTTTTCTTCTAAGCTCAATACATTTAGTCTAATATTTTTTACCCAACAAATAATTGGTTCTCAAATTGTGTGTTTGTTTTGAGGACCTCTTCATTCGATCCAAATTTAGTAAGCTATTTATTCAGGAATTAACTATTGTATTATAGTTGTAGATGGGGGTAGCAGTTCGTAGCTTAATTTATAGATTTTTTTCATGGCGATTACACACGTGCATTGTCATGATGACAGATCACTTTTTTTCTTCCCCAAATTCGATCGTATCAATGTCGAATCTGTTAAACTTCTCTGAAATATATTTGTCGATGATTGTTTTATCTTTTTCAAGGTAACCAATGTGGCTGATACTGCGTACTTTCCAAAAAAAAACTGTCGCCATGACTTTGTTGACCGCACGGTTGTGCTTATGATTGCGGCGTGCATAGCTTTTTCATATCCAAATATGCCTATAAAATGTGATGTACCCGCTTAGTTGAAATGCATATAGCCTCATCTATCTGACGCACTCACATTCTCCGATCGTCTTATATAATTTCATGAATATATTCGTAGTCCTCTTCCCAAAATACGCCTATATAATATTTGATTTAGATAGCGAAATAATCATAAATTTATTACTGCAATATTGATCCAACTAGTATTATGACTTGAAAATCAAATTAACCCTACTAAGGTTTAAAAGACGATGATATGGTGAGGTCCAAGAGGAACATGGTAGGCGTCCCCTAAATTTTTTCACTTTTCTATATTGAGGGCGTGTTTGAAATTTGCAGAAAAGCATCTAATCACATAATGGAAAAAATATGATAGCAAACTTAATCTCAAAATTCATTTAATTGATAATAAAATAATATTTTTTTCCTATGGCAACATTTTCAGACAAAATCTGATATTGTTTTTGAAATGTCTACCATATCTACCAACTCAGTCGACAATTTTGTGAATTTTTTCATCATTTCAACAACTGTAACGTTCATTTCTTGTTTAAACCCCTTACTACTTAAAATTTAATGATATGGAGTAGACTCCACTAGAGTAGACACCCTATCCGCTATGCTCTTGGTTTGACTAAGGCATTTCAAATGAAAGAATTCTATCACAAAACAGTGAACAATTTCCAATTTTTTCCATGTTTACAAATTCACTGAGAGTGTTCACTATTGATGGCTACCAAACAAATACTAAACAATGTAGTGTTGTCACGTTTTTGAACTTAAACTTTATAAGAATGGTAAAAGTATTCTTCTGTATATGCAATACAACAACACTTATATTGTACTTCTGGGACTATCCTCGTATATTCAAGCTATTCACCTCAACTATTGTACTTATAAGCTATGCTATGCACTTGAATAGAGAAAAGAATTTTTTGAAATGAATATACAACTACATATTTAGCTACAAAAGGAACAAAAGAAATCAAATGATATATTTTTGCTATTATTCATTCAGTGATAAGATAAACTTGTATTAAGTACAAAAAAGAATAAATGAGGTCACACCACTTATAAACAAGTACAATATTTGCCTTTTTTTCCGTTGAAAGAACTTTAGCGCGGACTATATTCATTTCACTATATTCAAAAGGTATATTTAATTACAAAACACAAACTTAAGCATGCGACTTTCTACTCAGAATGATGAAATCATATCTGTTCCTATTCAAGTGCATGGAAAATTGTACTTATATTTTGAAGAGCTTAAACAAAAAAAAAAACATAAATTGAACAAAAAAATCTCGTTGATTTAACAATGTTAATTTTTTGTACTTAATAAACCACTAATAAATCTTTTGTTTTCTTTTAACTTTTTAACTAATAGTTGTGCATTCATTTCAAAATTCTTGTCCCTATTCAAGTGCATGGGAGTATATATTATATTGTATTACATGAGGAGTATTTTTAGTGCATGCTTACTTTGAAAGTTCATCTTTTTTCAAATATTTTCTATACCATTTTGAGTACCTACTTGTCTTGTCGATCGCACTTCATTCAATTGTCCATAGCCATGAAATGAAAGGACACCTTTTGATTTTTATGAATTCTGAGGTATCTTGAACAAAAAACAAAAAAGAAGTCGAACAAAAAAATCTCGTTGTTTTAATAATGTGTACTTTCTTGTACTTAATACACAATAAACTACCAATATATCCTTTGTTTTCATTCGGCTTTTAGCTAATACTTGTGTATTCATTTCAAAATTCTTATCCCTATTCAAGTGCATGGGAGTGTATAATATTTCATATTATATTACATGAGGAGTATTTTTAGTATATAGTTCGAAAGTTCATCATTATTCAAATATTTTCTATGCTATTTTGAGTACCTACTTGTCTTGTCGATCGAACTTCATTTATTCTTAAGTAGTAATAGTAATAAATGAATATTGTCCATATCCACGAATTGAAAGAACACCATTTGATTGTATGAATTCTGAGGTATCTTGAACAAAAAAGAACAAAGAAATTCAACAAAAAAATCTCGTTGATTTAAGAATGTATACTTTTTTGTACTTAAAACACAATAAACCTCTAATATATCTTTTGTTTTCAATTGGTTTTTAGCTAATAGTTGTGTATTCATTTCAAAATTCTTATCCATATTCAAGTGCATGGGAGTGTACAATATTTTATATTGTATTACATGAGGAGTATTTTTAGTACATACTTAATTCGAAAGTTCATCTTTATTCAAATATTTTCTATACCATTTTGAGTACTTACTACTTGTCTTGTCGATCGAACTTCATTTTCGCTTAAGTAGTAATAATAGTTGTATTGGTCACAATGTCCACAATGAATGCCCTTTATTTATTTGTGAACGAACGAAAAAATGAATATTGTCTCCAAAGCCATGAAATGAAAGGACACCTTTTGAATTTTATGAATTATGAGGTATTTATTGTATTAATTCATAATATACAATATTATTTTTGTTGGGGTCTTTCTTACTGCCATTCTTTGCCTATGTAATATTTATTCATATTCATTCACATCTCCATCATCATAGTCATCATACTCTTACGAGTATTGTCATTGTCATTATTATGATTATTTTTATTGTTATTGCAGTTGCTTGTTTATTGTTGTTGCTGCTGCTGTGGCTGTTTCAGTTATTGTTAACAATTACATTGTTAATGTTATACAATTTATTATTTGGTAAAGAATCTAGGGTTTGATGATTCAAAATATTTACAAGTATAAAAACCTAGAAGATTAACGGACTTGCAAACGAAGGAGCGAGCTACCGACCAAAAATAGCAGAAAAATGAAATATAAATGTTATAAGGTTAAGTAAATAATGATGAAGCACCATACTATAGCACCAACAGAACAATCCTAAATAGTATACTATGGCATAGATAGAGAGAGGCGCGTGCACAAACAAATTCACGCAACTTCACTAACAACAATAAAAAAAAAATAAAAGAAAGTAACGTTTGTGTAATAATAAAAAAAACAAAACAAAAAAAAAAATAATAAATAAATGGAGAAAAACAAAACATTTATATCGGTTTCACCGAAATTTATATACTTTACTTGTACATTTCAAATCCTTTAATGGTGAAGGATTGGAGGATATGAAAACTTTTTCCCACAGAAGCCCAGAAAAGTATATTTCTAAAAAGTATTTCCCTTAATATGAGGGTCCACCAATAAGTCCTTAGAAAATGATAGAAAAACATTTTCTTTTCGTAATTTTCTTTTTGTTTTTCAATTTATTTAGTCCAGCATTTTTCCAATATGTTTATCCCTTTCAAACAGGAACTTTTATGAATGTCTTCAAAATAACCGTTTCTTCGTTTAATCCAAATCTCTTCTTCAGCTTTGAAAACAGAAAATAGTTTCGGAGGCCTAAATGTGGAGAATATGCTGGATGGGTTCATGTATTAACATGGTGGAAAAGCACTTCTTTCTTCACCACATGCGATCACTTTTTCTTTAAATTAATGTCGAATCTTTTCTAAGAACTCTGAAAAATGTTCTATGGTGATTGTTTTACCAGTATTAAGGTATTTAATGTGAATAACACCGCGTGCATCGCAAATAACTGTCTCCATAGCCTTATTGTCCGACAGATTCAGCTTGACGTTCTTTGGTGCATGTTCATCCAGAAAAGTCCACTGCTTTGATTTGTCCTTGGTCTTTGGTATTGTCTCGAAGTGGCCACACAGTTGCGCTTATGATTGAGTGTGAGCAATCGCTCGGATAGCTTTTTCTTATCCAAATATTCCTACAAAATATCATGTACTCATTCAGTTGAGAAAGCTCTAGTGTCAGCCAACTCACGCACTTTCAATTTCGGATCGTCCAATGTGAAACTATGGATGTAATCACGTGTGCGCTACTTGTGCTGGTACAACCACAAAGGATTCAATTAACCTCTTCTTAACCATTAAAATAGTAGTAGTAGTAATCAAACCTTTCATTGGCTTCCCTGATGATTCCTTTACACAAAAAAACAGTGCATGATGAGCACATGAAATTCGCCTTCTTATTATATGTAATATTTATAGCTTTCCTAAAATAAAATACATAGAGCTCCAATATATTTTATACCACATAGCAGTTGAGGATATGAATAACTTAAACACTTTGCACATAGTAGAGCAAATATGGTATATTGCCTTGCTAGTTAAAATTTTGTGGATTAGAAAATGACCACCTTTCTTTGACGTTAAGTTGAATGAAATCTCATAAATAATATTGTAGGACGTACGTATGTTGCTGCTATAGTATACAGATTCCAATGGAAATGTGTACCTACCTCAAAGTGCACAGAATTTGTCACATAAGTTTGGTGTTTGCAACAAAACAGTATTTTTAGACATAAAATTGCATAAGTTCGTTCCAAAATTGAAAAAGAAAAATAAAAGCGATTAGAAGCTTGTTTTTTTTTTTTTTTAATAGAATTATTCCTTAAGGTGGAAAATGGATTGAATACGACAATCGTAAGTATTCACCACAGTGGGTGGATAAGAGTAACATATCAAAATACACCCCAAAGCCTAATATTTATCAAAAGAATGTCATTATGACATCATGAAACCTAGCTCCAATCGGTCATCAGATTGACTCCTATGTTACTACATGATTTGTAATTACATGATCCACTTGTATAGTTCGTTATATTATTAGGTATACATTATAGATTTCAATACAAATTATTGTATGAATATCTTGACTAAGATCCTTTAATGTTATAGAGAGGAGAGAAATACTGATTAAAAGAATGATAAATATTGGCATCTATCTAGATCAAAATTTGAATGAATACTGAAGTTTAACAAACATCTCTATGAAATAATCGAAACTGACTTTATTCCACTACAATGTGTGAAAGGTGAAAAGGCGAATGAATGAACGAATAAATAAATGAACGAATGAACGAGCAAAAGGAATCTAAATGTAAACTTAAACGGAAGAATGTCGGTTGGTCGAAATGTGAACGACAATTGTCATATTTTATTGAAGACCATTTTTGATGAGTTTTCGGTTTTTTTACATTTTGTGAATACACATCTACTAAAGTATACACACACATATTCACGTACATATGTACACCTACGCATACCTAAGTAGTATTATGTATGCTCATATGTTGTATTTATTCGTATACTTCTAGATTTAGTCTTTAGCTAAGTTGTTGTCTGGGGTCTAGTCTGGTCTGGTCTGGTCTGGTCTAATCTAAACTTTATTGATGGTGAATTGAGTTTGCGGTACTTGCATTATAATAACAACAAGACAACAATAATAAATAGATTTTTATACTATAGAGAGAAAGGATGAGGGCAACAATTTACAAGTACCTATATTGCAAAAGCGGCACGTATTACTTAGTAGTATTGTAGTACATGATGGATGCAAAGACCTGCGCTTTGGGGGCTTTTTTATGTAGAATAACGAAGCAGGGGGAAAAAATCAATATGTTAATACATACATGTGTTTATAGAAGGATGAATAGATGGATGGATAAATGGATGGATAAATTTCTTATGTCATCAAAAAAAATTTGTACGCTTCTTTTAAATTCTTTTGATATACTAAACTTTATATTGTAAAGATATGTTTAAAGTATATTGTAGTGACGGAGATGATGATGATGAATTTCCATCATATAAAATATGTTCACTCGCTTAGAATGCAAATGAAAGGTTTTAAGGATATTTGTGTTTTGATTTAATGGATTCCCTGGTTACATGAGGTTTGTTACTTAAAACTTAGTCAGTTAAGCTTGATGATGATTTTATTTGAATAGACTTGAAACACTTGCGAAGACACATACATAACAAACATATAATAGATTGTAATAGCAGAGAAACATATTTTTACTTGTACTACAAAGGACACTCAATAAGGTTAAATATTGATTTTCGATCATTAAGTATTATATTTTAGTTGAACACGTTTTCAGTTGTCTTCTGTTTTGAGTTCAGTTATTTTGTGTTGTATTGTATTGTGTTGTGTTGTGTTTTGTTGTCATGTTGCTTGTTGTTCTCCTGTCTTTTGTCTTAGTCATTCTTTACCTATTGTATTATGTTATATTATACGTACATCCAAATGTTGTCTGGCTCTTATATTTCTTCCATTACTACACTCTGTCAGTCAGTAAATCTATATAGTATCTAATGTACCTACAACATTTTCTTTGTCTGGCTTGGCTTGTATCAAGTCATTGATTAAATTCAGCAATATTTTCTCATAGATCAAAACCAATCAGTCACTCAATCACTCACATGCTCAGTCAGTCAGTTTAGTCAGTTAGACAGTTTGTGTGTCTGTCTCTATGTCACATTTTATGTATCTTTCAAGTACATAATTTAGTATACTACACTTGATTTCACTTTGTATCACTCACTTTAAGTTCTGTTCTATAATGTTCTGTTATGTTCATCCTACAACATGGATTCGCTTTAACCACCTTATTAGTGTTTAGTAGTAGAACTTATAGAACATTTTGAATCAACAAATGTTTAGGGTTGGGTTTTTCTATTGAGGAGTTGTAAATGTTTCTGTCCTTCGTTTAACGATTATGTTTTCTTTGAAGATGATAAAGAAGGTGACACTGATGTTGCTGCTACTGATGCTGCTACTGATGGTGATGATATTATTGTACTATTATTATTATTATTGATGTCATTGTTATTGACGTTAATAGACGTCGTTATGCAAGTGAGCAATGCCCTAAGCTAAGTCAACTTAAAATTAAACAAAAAGGCAACTAAGTATGCATGTTGATTTTGATATAATAATACTGTTGATGTTACTGATGTTCCTTGTGATGATGATGATGATGATGATGTTGATTATATTTCAAAGAATATACACATAGTTTAATGTGATTAGTAAAGAAAATATTAAGTGTAACATACATTTAAGATATGTCAATTGTAATACCAAGTAGGATGATAAGCAGAGCAGGACAGGACAGGACAGGACAGGAGAGGACAGGAGAAAAGGAGACCTAGTAAAATGAGAATATAAACAAAATACTTAAATATTAATACATGAAATTTGTAAATTTTTTGCTGAGAGAATAAAAAATCAGATAGATGGACAGGTGAATAATGAAAATACAAATGGACCAAGTGCGAGTCAAACTCGTACACGGAGGGTTCCTTACAAGAATTGGGTTTGTATGAGAGGTACTCCCCCTAGTGATCCGATTTGACTGATTCCAACAAATGTACCACGCCTATATCAGAAACTTATAGTTTCTAAATTTCAGTTCGATAGAATAAAAAACAAAAAAGTTTTTTTCTAATAGGAATCTGAATTTTAATGGGGGTTTGTATGGGAGGTACCCCTCCTAGTTGACCGAATTTGTTGTTTCCAGTATATTTAATGCGCCTATATCAGAAACTTATAGTTTTTAAATTTCAGTTCGATAGAACAAAAACAAAAAAGTTTTTCTAATAAGATTCAGAATTTTAATGGGGGTTTGTAAGGGAGGTACCCTCCCTAGCAATCCGATCAAACTGAAATTTCGACGTTATAAGTTTCTAATATATAGCCAGCAACCATCTAAATTTTAAGATCATGGGATTACTGGATCGCATAGCTGCCATACAAATCAAAATGTTTCTTGTATGGGGACCCTTTTAAGTTTTTGAAAATATTATACCCTTATTATTTGTTGCTGATGCTCGGATAGAGCTACATATTTTGTGAAAATTTCAACTCTCTAACTATTGTAATTTATGAGATATGACCTGTGGACGGACGGGCGGATGGACAACGAACTCTCTGCAAAAGGGTTCCTTTCCTATTGGTACCCTTTGGATCCGGAACCCTAAAAAAGGAATTCTGTCACATACTCGTACATAGAGTATGTAGATTGAGATTGGAATAAAAAGATATGAAAGAAGGCGAGCCTCAATTCGATTCCGTATGTAGGCGATGATAATATAATCACATATGATTATGTTATAGGCTAGTTACAATGCTCGGTTATCAGTCTATCGTTGTTTTGCTTCATTGATATGATATTCGTTATGCATTTTCTGAAAAAGATTTCTTCATATAATTAACCATATTATTAAGTTTCATCTTGTTGTTGCTAATTAAATAAATATCATACATATGATGGCCATGTTCCTCATGAGTTTTGCTCTAAACACTTTCAATCTTTCTGAGTTGAGTTTTTACTTGAATAAAATGAAATCAAATCCTCCCCGACTTCTAATAAGAAGCACAAGTTCTAAACTTAATACGTCTTGATCAACCAATAGTCGGATATCTACAAGTTTTTCCCCATATAAAAATTTCATACGTTCCCAATGATGAGTCCTTGGCCCAACGACTTCTAGTTCCTTAGTTCCTTCCACATTTTTTTATACAATACATCGGTACACAGATAATTGATTAAAATGGCATATTCCTGTAACTGATATATTTTAGAGATAACTAAAATGTTTGTTTCAAATAAATAACATGTCTACCAATGTCAAAGGTCTCAAAGGAAAATTCATTTCCTTTTCAATAAATTTTTAACTACTACGATCCTGGATTTTCTAACTGTAAAGAATGGTTGTGCATTCAATTTTTCCGCTTATAACTAATACTAGTAGCATCAAAAGACACTTCTCTTTTCATACATTGCAATTTCTAATAATATTGACTTATTTGGAGATAATTTAAATTGTGAAAATGTTTATAATTAGAACTAATGAAACTTTTTCAATCATTAGTTTTGTCCCATCACTCACACACTCAGTTAGTTACTCACACACTTGTCGGTCATTACTCACTCACCTAATAATAAACACCCGATTGTCATTTATAATTATAAAATTGAGGTATAAGAAAAGGGAAACCAATGTAAACCACAATTTGCAACAAATTAAATTCAGTAAATCAATTTTACTCTATGAAATGTTTCAACTTTTATAAAATCAAAAAACAAATGCATCAACACATGGAAATTTATACACACAGAGATATAGAGATATATAAATCATATTGTTCCCATGTATGCATATTTGTTCAGAATTTTACAAGTCTCGGACTACAAATGCAGAACGGCGTTTTCTCCTTTCCTGTGCTATGTTGTCCGTTTGAATTTGTCATATCCTATACAATCCAATATAGTACAATATTTGTTGGATATTTGTTATACATACACATATAGATATGATATGTTTATTGGTTTTGCTGTTATTGTTTTGTGTTTTTGGTAAACCAAACACGTAACGGATTGCAATCCCTTCATGTGTCATAACCGCGTGCATTTTCATTTTCATTTCAAATGAAAAACCAACACCATCAGCATCATCATCATCCTGACGATATTCTGAATTGTGTTGAATTCAAATGTGAAATGCGAATTGCCAATACCACAATACACAATACAATGAAATGCAATAATAAGTTGAAATCTGTTGTTGTTATGTTAGTCTTGATGTGTAAATAAACACGTGCTCTGCTCCTTAGTCTGTTATATTCATCATCTAAATATACAATAATGCATCGTCCAAACATCAATAATTATCATCATAATTTGAATGCAATAAAATAAATAATCACAGCCTAATGTATTTTGGTAATTGAAAAGTACTAAAATAGAATAGAACAGAATCAAATAAAATATAACGGTTAATATTACCAATTAAAGGACAGAAAACAAAAGCCAATTAAAGTATTTAAATTACTAAAGTAAATGTAATAATAAGTACAATAAATGTAATTGACATAATAAATGAGCAATCATTTTCATCAAAATTATTATAAATTATTTTTGTTTTAGTATATTTAGAATGTAAATTTCTATATATTAACAAATGACCCAACATCCATTATCATCTTGCACACTAAAAATATTGTATAAAAAAGAAAAATATACAAATTATATAACTCAAAGTAATTTTTGTTTATGACACATAAATTACCAACATAGCTGAATTCTAATTCAAGATCCTTAACTTAAGTATGGGGGACAATGCACCTAATGACCCAAAAGCAAGATTTCCATTGTAGCTGTGGAGACTCATCTCCAGACAGAAAAATATAAAGCTTTCATCACTTGTGTCAAAACAAGTCCATTTAGTTCAAAAAAAAAAAAATCTTTCTTCGAAAATCTATTTTGTGGATGTTTTTTGTTTCTATTTCTTGAAGTACACATCGATATCTTATATGTATTCGTTATATTGCCTCTCCTACAAATAAAACTTGGCTTAAGGAAGAACTTTGTAAAGGCAATGGAAGTATTTTTAATGTGAAAACGTTTTTAAAACGGGTTCCAAAGTCATGTCAAAATGAAACGCTACGTTCCATTGAAATGTTTTTGGTTTTGCCAAATCTTTAAATATATCTCGTGAATTAAAAGTCCTAGCGCTAAAGTAATTTATATATTCTGAAAATAGAGGAATTTACGTTGCCGATAAGAGCATTTTTGTCATTGCGTGTTTACTTTATCAAGGGGGGAGGGGCGTTGAAAATACTGAAAATATTGTAATTTCATAATTTTGGAAATGCTGTTATCTTAGGAAAGGCGGCTGATTTTTGTTTTTTTTTGTTGTGTTCGTTATAGGTCAAATTAGAAGAATCTATTTGGATAATCCACCGGAAAAGTTAAGTATGTCTTTTGTTATTGTTATTGTAATTTTTGGTACTGATGACGATAGGTCAAACAAAGTTCTTTTCAAACTGTTTATGCAGGATCCCGTTATTTTGGCTTGTCACAACAAGATATTTACTTTTTTATTTTATTTGCGTTCATCTTTCATTGTAGATATATAGATGTGCTTCACTTTTTCTCATGGCATCAATTTCAATTCGTTGTGTAAATAAACAGTAAATAAAAATTCTAAGCGAGTCACGAGAAACGTTTTTGTGCAGAAAATATTATAGTAGTATAGCGATACTACCTTCACCGATTTTTGTACTTTTTTTTTTTTTTTAAATTGAGTGCTGCAAATTTAAAAGAATGGGATTCCCCCAGTTGATAAATACGCCAATTAACGAAGAACCAAAATTTCGATCAAAAACTAAAACATGAAGAAATATGCGTATGGTTATTGTTAAACTCGGAAATCTTAGTAAACAACTTCTTAAATGGATATAAACAATGGAAGGATGAGTTGACGGATGTTATTAAAAATAAATTTTCTCCATTCCCTTTTCTCCATTTTCTCTTGAAATCTTGCAGGTGTGAGTGATGAACAAGAAGAATGGGTTTACCAGCATATTGAAGGTCGTTGGGATGTTGGCTATGTCAGGAGATTACTGCCGGCATTAAAAGCAAGAAGATAATGCCCAACATAAAAACAGTACGTGATAGAAAAAGAAAATATGTATACATATGCATACATGTATTCTTATTAAGCGATGTGTATGAGTGTATAAACAGGGAAAAAATTGACGCGGTTGCTTAAAGTTTTTAATTTATAAGAATTTGTAATTTTAACCAAAATTCTTGGCCAGAAAGAATTGCTACCTTTTTAAAGTTCAAGATATTGAAAATGATTTCAATACAATATATTTTGCATGCCTGCAAACAATTGTTAGTCATATACATAGACCGAGATCTGGTCAATATGGCAGATGAGGTAGAAGTTTTTAACAGACAGCGCAACATGTGGTCACGATAATAATAAAAACATTTCGTGTCATATTAATCTCACTAGTTTTCTTTGTCATCAGTCAGTTGTCCTAAAAAATATTGTATATCAAATCGCCATTCGAATGCTACCTAGTACTCGAGTAAAGTATTTCACCCTCAGTTATGCTGATTCATAAATGTATTAACAAATCAAAAAACTTAAATATGCAGGAGATTTTACTATTGTTTGGCTATATTTCGAGTAAAACGTACTAAATATTTTCTCGTAGTTGGGTTTCAACTTTAAATTTTAACTTTGTCCCATTGAAAATCATTTACCATTATCTTTTTAATGAAGTTTGCAATTCAACTGCTTGTAGGTATGAGTACGAGTACTTCAAATAATCAAGAAACTGTAACTGAATACAAATCGTATCGGCATAGATACACTGCAAAATACAAAGTATATATTGTATGTATGCACACATACACAATATTTATCGCAACTTGTGTATTGAATTTTAAAAACTAGGAAACTCAATTCATTCATTCTTTAATTATGTATTAATGCGTGTCAAGGATTTCATTTGATTTTAATCAAAGTACGTAGATTCGTTTATGATATTTACGATTTCTTTCATTCATTTTCATTTCTTTTCTTTTCTTTGAATTCCTGCCTTTTCATTTATTCATTCATTCGTTCATTAATTTGTTGTTCAGTCTTTCATTTGCTTGTTTCGTGTTCCATGTTTCGTGTTTCTGGCCCATTTTAGTCATTAATTCTTTACTGATTTCAGGATTTCTCATGAGTTCAGTTCTGTATATTTTGTAGGAAGTATAGCATTTCAGTTCAGTTCATTCAGTTCATTTTGTTGAATTCCTTTTCCGTTTATACTTAAGACAGGAAGCAGAACATTATGTTGGAAATTGTTCACTTTCGAGCCTATTCTCTGCACGCGTCAACCATCTTAACTTACACTATATACTTACTTACAAATACTCATACACATATGTGTGTGTGTATCTGTGCGCGTGTGTGAAAATATTCAAAAGGAACAAAACAATAAATAATGTGTAATTATCGTAATGAAAATTTGCTATTTGCTTACAGTCTTGATTTTAATTACGATATATCCTCATCATCATCATCGTCACATAGTGAATTATGAGTTTATCAGCATTTAAATGTTGATGTGATCATTCATTAGATAAATTATTCTTACAGTTTTTAATAAATATATCGTAATCAAAATTTTGAATACATCGATTATATATTTATCGTATTTTCTTTGAGGCGTAACATTTGTACAATTGTCAACTATGATTTTAGAATCATTCCGCTGGCAGTCCAAGTCCATTACCTCGGACTGATCCTACACAAGCGCCTCACATGACGAGCTCACATTAGAGCCAACAGCGCATACTGTTATGCAAAGCTGCGTAGGCTTGACTGATTGCTATGGCTGTCCAGTAAATTATTGCTCAATAACAAGAGGATAATTTATAGATAAGAAGGGGCCCTTTTTGGCATTGCATGCCTCAACTCTGTGGTACCGTAGATGCCAGCAAAACATAAAGAGAGTTCCAGCCTGCCAAATGAAGATGCTACGCCGTATTAATGGGGCCCCTTGGTTTGTGCGCAAATCCGTTTTGCACAGACATCTGAGAATGGCTATGGTGCAGAACGAAATCCTCCAAAACAACAACCATCCAAGCTGCCTAATCCGATTAAATAGGCTCCATTCCAATGCCCTTCTAATCAGATTGTCATCAGCTGCAGAATTATTCATTGCGATATGATCGCCACATTGGATTTTTGTTTTGTCGAGTAAATATATTTGCCCAAACGAAAATTTATTTCCATCTCCATTATTTTCATGATTCCAATGCAAGATTTTCATTTGCCATTCTATCATTGACATCATTTCAGTGAGAATTGTTAGAAATAGACTATACGAATAGTGTTCTGAGTTGATTTTTCGAAGAATTGTAAATAAATATATAATTGTCGAAATGTTAACTAATTACGGAGAAATATTTAATGTTTGTTTTTTTTGAAACAATGTAAAAATGAGAATCCAAGTAGGCGTCAGACTTGTACACGGAGGTTTCCGTACCAGATTAGAGTTTGTATGGGTCCGATTTGACTAATTTTAACAAATGTACTGCTAATATATTAAAAACTTATAGTGTCTAAATTTCTGTTCGAAACTGAATTTAAATGGTGGGTTTGTATGGGAGGTACCCTCCCAAGTTCATGGAATGAATGGATCGTATAGCTGCCATACAAACCAAAATGTTTCTTGTATGGGGACCCCTTTAAGTTTTTGAAAATATTTCACCCTTAGTATTTGTTACTGATGCCCGGATAGAACTACATATTTTGTGAAAATTTCAACTCTCTAGCTATTGCAATTTATGAGATATGATCCGTTGACGGAAGGACAGACAACGAAGTCTCTGCAAAAGGGTTCCTTTCCTTTGGTACCCTTTAGGTCCGGAACTCTAAAAAATTAAAGAAAACTAAAGACTTAATAAAAAGTCGGTGTCGTTTTAAATTATTAAGTCAGTTGCGACTTGAAATATCCGAATTATAACGCAAGAAATTATTTCAAGTGCTGTTTGTTTAGAATAAATTAAATAACTCTATAATAATACTGAGGTTCATTTGGTAAATAAAAAAAAAAAAACAAATTGCTGTTCGCTTGTCCAAAATAAAAGGTAGCGGGAATCAAGAATGAAATACCACAAATGTAATTCAAATTATTAATAGCGATGGTGCGAACCCGTTCTGATACTGGACGTTCTTGAATTAGTCATCAACATGGACGCACATACAATGAAAATCAGACATAATAACAGCATGCACAAACAAATAGAATATTAATTGCATTTATGGGCCAACATTCGCTAACATCCATTTATACTAGACAAATATTTCCTCATAATTATTTACCAAGAAATTAAGACCAATATGTTTGACCAGTAAATTTGTCTCAATTTTTATGGTGTTCACACTTGGCAATCAAAATATTTTTCTATTGTTGGGCAAAAATTTTTGAGATGAAGTATAAACCTGGGTATCATCCTGGGTAATTTGTTTTACTTACATTTCTTTTCCATTTCGGGAGATAGACAATTGTAAAGTACAACAAGTACAAGCTGTAAAGTGATTTGCGTTTGATTTCGATGTCAGTCAGTTTCCAAGTGAAGAAGGTTAGGATGACTTGCATCTGATCTGATCAGTGACTGTATTGCCAGTTAATTATTTTATTAAATTAATATTCATAAGTTAGTATAGCTGACTTGAGACTGATCTTGTCGGCGTTTGTTAAATAAATTTGTATAGAAAAATAAATTTTTTGTGGATCTAATCCAAACCAAACCGCTGCACTGAAAACGCTTAAACTTTAACAATGCATTCTTGTATCTATCGTGTTATATTGTTGCGCTGAAATATATAGATTTGTGTAAACGCAAATAGATGACCACTGGGAATCATAATTTAAAAATTTGTTAATCACATTTTTTTTTCCTTCATTTAGACAACAGCATTCCAGCTAAACCATATACAATATAATAGTGCTGTACATGGCTAATATTCAATGCCCCTTATTTAGATTAAAGTGGACGAGCAAAGAGAGGAAAGGCTTCAGAATTAATGATAGAATAAAAAAAATTATCAGATTTATGCACACTACCCAAACCACTCGAGGAATACCTGAGGTATATTGTATATTGCTCGCATTACACTTGTATTTAGAAAAATGGGGATTCCTTAAGCTTTGTATCTTTTGATGCTATATTCGTGAGCACATTAAGTGTTCAATATTTATTTTGGAAATCAGAATCCATGGTTCTTCTTTTTTTTTGTTTTTTTTTTTTTTATTGTTGTTATTTTCTCAGATTATCTTAGCAGAAGAAGCATAATACAGTAAAAGAAGAGAAACATTTCATTTCTTCAATTGTCATTGTTGGTTTTCTGGAAGATATTCACTTGTATTGTATTATGAATACAATTCAGTCTGCGATTATGTCTGGCGCCGTGTGGAAAACTTTGTCGTGGCGTCGTCATTCATACACATTCATATGTAGATATATATATATATATAAGTATATGTTCATACAAACAAAACACACGCATTCAAGTCCTGACATTTAAACTTATAAAAAAAAAAAAAAAGATATAGAATAGATAGAATTCAGTATTCAGTCAGTCTTTGAGTTATATAAAAGAAATGATGGTGACGATGATGGTACGCAAGCCATGTCTGTTTGTAGTTTGTGGTTCTTTTGCATGTCCCATTGTACTCCACTCGTTTGCCTTTGATAATCTCAAAAGCAAGCAGCAAATCATGTGTAAAGTAGAGTAATATGTATGTGATATGATGAACCAGTGAATGAATAAATGAATGAGTGCATAAAGCATAATAATATATTGTATATAGAGAGAGAGATTTTAAATGAAAAAATGTGTGTTAACTTTGGTCTCATCATAGCTTTAATACACTTCACATACATGTTATGAAAACTGTTTGCTCTCGAGTTTTATTGTATGTTTTCTTTGATATAAAATTTGAATTAAAATAAACTTTACACTTAGCATACAAAGGAGGAGATGTATGAATATGGAAACACTTTCTTAAGATTTGCTTTCCTATGAAAGTTTTTTTTCACTAAAGAGAGAGCCATCTATTTATCTGATTTTGGTTTGCTCATTAATTAGACAAAAGTACTTTTTTCAACGAATTTTACTTGATTTGATAAATTATTCCTATTAAGTATGAAGAATTATTTCATTCAAATGTTGGCCACGGCTGGCTCGGCAATAGGCCATCCTGGAACATCAAATTTGAAGCACTTTTTGTCCACTGTTTCCTGGTCTTGTTGAACCAATTCCAATTTCTACACAAAAATTCAGTGTTCATTTTCGAAAAAGAAATGTACGACAACGTATGGATTCTCCGTTCCCCAAATTCTGCAATTTCCATTACTTATGTTGCCGCCAAGATGCAATTGAGCTTCGTCAGAATAGATGATTTTTCTTGCAAAATCTGGGTCATCGTTGAACTCATTCAAAGCCCATTTCAGCGAAACGTAAGCGCTTCATTTTTTCCAAAGTTTGTACGCAATTTTCGCAATATTTTCACCATAAAAGACCCACATTCGAAATAAGTTTTTAGTATTTCAAAGTGTTGTTCCAAAAAGAAGTGATCCATATTCATTCAGCGGACTACTGTCAATATATCATGGGTCACTTATACAATAATATTAAAACACAGGCACAGGCATTGGCACATATTGTTCCTTACTTAACTTAACATTTGCTTTTGTTTTTGTTTCTGAATGATTGTATAAAATTTGCTTAGATCTTCTCAACTGGAAACATTGAGAAATATTTTGAAGACACCTGACACAATTTCATTTGATTCAACTCTGTCTGTTTCATTTTCTGATTGTAAGAACTGTGCTTAATTGCGTATTTCTTTATTATGTTGTGCAATACATTTGTACCATATTTACATATATTTATTTACTGTTAGATTATAGGATAATGTATTCATTCCTTTATTGGGTGTGGCAGAAGTAGAATGAGATCAAAACAAAGACAAAACAAAAAACAAAAATACTTAAAAATGAAGTGGTATTTTAGGCGTTGGCAACCAGTCAAATCAGTTACTGATATAAAAACAGCGAGCATGTTTGAACATCAATAGAATAATAAAAAAAAAAAAAAACAGAAATCACAATAACAAAAATAAATAACACATGAATCTAACATAGAAATGAAACACAAAAAAATTACAAAACATGCGAGTGATTTGATGGGTGTGAGCAGATAGATAAACTCCTTTTCAAAACAAACAACATTTCTTCGTTGCTCGAAATAACAATAGGACGAGTAACAACAAACAAACCAAACCCAAAATGTAAATGTGAATCAAATTTAAATTGAGAATCAGAATGTGAATGTGAAAAACGCGAAATGAATAAAATATTTAATTTTGGTTGTACCAAAACTTAAACTCACTTCATAAGCTACAATCAATTATTGTTGTAGGTACAAAATAATTATCGTCTCGGAAAGTGCATTTGAGCAACATCATCATCGCAGAAGCCGTGGCATCATCTATATCCAACAAACTTTTGATCGTATTTCCAAGTACTCTAAAGCAAAAAAATGGTGAATATTCTCTTTAATTCTAATTCTCTATATTCTTGCAAGCACAAAACTTGAACGAATTGCGTCTATTGAACTATCAATTCCATTCCAGTTATTTTAGATTACGTAAACATGCGCACAAACATTTTAAATGATTGACTTCACTTGACGCAGATACACATAAGAGCGGACGTCATTCACTAACCAACATACATAATATTGTACAATATGTTTGTACTTACTATATTGTATGAGTATAGTATTGTATGTATTATGATATATGAAATTGTGCCTTAAAATATCTTTTTTGATCATCGAGTCCGCGATTGAAATGATGAATGGAAAAGCATAATTGTTCATATCTTGCAAAAAAACAAAAATTTGAATTTTGATTCAGAATTCTATTTGAATTATAGGTAAAGCAGCAATATATTGTATTTAGAAGTTCATAAACTCAATTGTAGGTGGATTGAGTATAAGCATTTCTAAGTAAAGTTTATAAGGAAGTAATCTGATCACGAACATATAGACGAACATACTTAGCTATTGTAGCTTAACAGTCATTATTATCAGTTCCTATATAACGTTTTATATTTTTCATTCCGGGATTCTAATGTATCAATTTAGTTTGATTACTACTGATTATTTCACTTCAGAGTGGATTTTATAAACATACATACAGTTTTTGTTATCAGTAACAAAGAATCTGTTTCTGTACATCGGATATATGAAAATCACAAACATCTACGAATACATAAAAATTAATCAGATTCTTAAGGTTAAAATTGAGCTTATGAAAATGTTACTTTTCAATACAATGCAAGATCTTTAAATAGCCTAATTGATTCCTTCACATATCCCGGAGGTTTTGAGGAAGGCTTGTTTTATTGGGTCATGTAGGGACAATAAGTGGCCACCGCCGCCGCCTTGATGGACTACCGAAATTGGTAACTTAAGAACTTAAGTCAGTGTAGGAAGCAAGCTATAACCATCAATAAAGGTAACGAAAAGTATCCATTAGTAACTACCACATGTACCAGGTGATGTTCGCCCAGTTCGTATGGAAGCCATTTTTTGGCCTTCTGTATCTTTTCGATGGCTCTCAAGTGATTGGAAACATTTTAAAGCTTTGTTAGTATTTTTTGTGTCTGCGAATCATCTGCATTCAATAATCCTCGAATTCGGGCATCAGCAACAAATACTACAACTAAAATATTTTCAAAAACTTAAAGGGGTCCCCATACAAGAAACATTTTGGTTTGTATGGCAGCTATACGATCCATATAATCCCACAATCTTGAAATTTGAAACGTTGGTGGTTATACATCAGAAACTAATATTGTCAAAATTTCAATTTTATCGGATTACTAGGGAGAATACCTAGCATACGAACCCTCATTAAAATTCTGATTCTTATTAGAAAAAACTTTTTTGTTTTTTCTTCTATCAAACTGAAATTTAGACACTATAAGTTTTTGATATAGGCGCTGCACATCTGTTGGAATCAGTCGAGGGAAACCTCCTATACAAGCGCACCTTTTAAATTCAGGTTCTTATTGAACTGAAATTTAGACACTGTAAGTTTCTGATATAGGCGCAGTATATTTTTTGGAATCATTCAAATCAAACCCCAATCTGGTACGGAACCCTCCGTGTACGAGTCTGACTCGCAATTGGCTTATTTTTTGAATTATTCAAATTAACGTTCACAAGTCTTAACGGATATGGCGAGTTTGACATGACTTTCAACGACAATTGAATGACTTTCCGATGTTTTTAATACAAAAAGCAGCACGAGCAAATTCTCCTTATTGGACAGAAACGAATATCGCGTGTTTCAAGGGGTTGATATTCCTACAAAATATCACTTTCACATAAAAATGAATTGGCTTCTTTCCTCTTCTTCACCTGGTAGCATAGTTAGTGCTGCAAACTTTGACAACAAAATGGAAAGTTCATGTTTTTCCGTGGTAATACCACAAACACCCCTGAGAATTCTTGGCAAACATAGCTGAGTTACTATTTTTTTTTTTTGTGAAAGATGATGACAGGATGGCTGAACGTGAATCTAGTTTAGCGAGTAAGATATCTTTAATGACCACCAAATTCAACCTAACCTAAGGGTTTCAATAAAATTATCTTTTGGAGTAATTATACTCTTCACGGGAGTGAATAGTATTATAATTATGTCATGAAGTTTGTAATAGGCAGAAAGAGACAAAAGAGAATATATAAAATATATATATTCTTGATCAGTTCGATTAGACGTGTGTCCGTCTATATGAATGAATGAAACTAGTCTCTCTGTTATTGAGCTAGAGAGATGAAATTTTGAACGAATTTTTCTTTTTTTTCCTATAAGCAGTACATTTATCGGAACCCGCCGAATCGGACCACTAGTGGGGGTACCCATCCATTTGAATTCATGTTCTTATTAGAAAAACTTTTTTGTTTTTTGTCCTATCGAACTGAAACTTGAACACTATCAGTTTACAAGACAGGCGCATGAGATTTGTCGGAACCACCCAAATCGAGCTAATAGGGGAGGTACCTTCCATTCAAACCACCCATTTTGTTGCGAATAAAGCTTAAATAAATTAAATAAATAATAGTGAAACATTCACTGCGTGAAAAGTATTTCATTTTCGGTTTAGTCGAAGATAACTTTCTTTCTAGTTTTTATATTATTTCTTGGTCTTTATGATTGTGATCATGATCATGATGATGATATAGAGGACTTTATATAGGTTTTTCTGTTTTTTTTTTTTTTTTTTTTGTTAGTTTTTTTTAGTATATACAATTTTATTTTTCTATAACAAAACACAAAATTAATTTTTTCTATTGCGGTTGTACTGAGTTGAATGCGTGTATGTGTGTGTGGTTTATGTAATCGTAAATTTTATGTAAGTTTCTAATCAGAAACAAAACACACAGCGCACACACAACGGACGAAGCATGCTTTTGCTACAACTGAGTTCACAATTCACAAGTTTTGTGATGCCTTCTTTAACTATACTTTACTTTACTATAAAATATATTCAAGAACAGAAAATGAAAAAAGAAAAAATTGTAATAAATCTTTATATATATAAACAATACATATATCAAGTATACAGTATAGTTAGTATATATAGTAGTATGAGTTGTACAAAAATGAACGTTTTGCAAAAATATCGCAACATTTATAAAATATGTGCAAAGCCAACTGAGCCACTGTCGTTGGTAATGGTGACGGTGATAGTGATAGTGATGGTTACGAAGATGGTGACGACGACGACGATGATGATGATGATGATGATGATGATGTTGATGATGATGATGGCAATGCCGTCGCCACCATCACTAACGCCCACATATGCACGCTTCCGTCGTTTTCTCAAAGCAATCCATAATGGTTACCGAAGCCAAAGGCAAGGAAAGACAAAAGCACAACCAGACCCAGACCCACATCCAGACCAAGACTAAAATCAACCAACTACCAACTTAATGCATACACAATATTCTCCATACGGTTGTCTCGCCATTCTCACACCGTCCATCGGGTGTGTTGGTTTTGAAGTTTCTGCTGTTTCGGGTGGTGTTTCCCGTTTTGTGTATATTTGGGTCTCCGCAACCGGAATTGCAAACTTCCGCAATTTCGCAATCCAAGTTAAGCCAAGTCAAGCATATCCTTAATTCGCATATCCTTAGATAGACACAAGTGAGACACAATAAATTTATATATATATAAAAAGAAAAGAAAGAAAATCATTAATTTAAAGTATTTAATAAAGGTCAAATCAAAAATACGATAATTTGGATGTATAATAGAATATTATATCAGAGATCAGAGATGGGTCCCTAATACAATGTGAACATTTATAGTTTAATCTTTTGAAAGTCAACATTAAAAGTTAATAAACAAGAAGAAAGAAAGACGGGATTTATGAGTACATTTACTACTTTTGTCAAATGCTAGGAAAAGATTCCAAAAGTGAATGACCTCATGCAATCACTATAAACCTTCAAGCACCCACTTAGAAGATACACTTAGACTTTTCCTCCTCTAATCTACATAAAGTTTCAAGCATCCAATTAGTAGATGATCATTGATCTCTTCTTCTGTAGATACAGTTTCTGTAGAAAATCGATAGGTACGAGTACTCTTAGAATTCTAGTGTGCTTATCCATCTCCTTCCATCTATCTTTTCATTTCAACGCCACTATCGTAGTAGAATAGTTTGGTCCATCTGCTTTACAATTTTCTTTATAATCTTGAAACATAATGTGTTATCCTAGAAGAATATTCATTGAGTTATTATGATTTAAAAGCCTATCCAAGTATATACTATATAAATAAATGTTCGATTTGAACACTATTTTTTAAAACATGATTTCCATCTGATATAAAAGGCAAACCATTGGCTTTCAACATTTGAAATCATTAATATAAAATTAATGCTTATCTTTGCAGTCTATAACCATTAACTTTATAACATTTTAAAGAGAGACACTACTAGAATATTTTGTTACAAAACTACTAATCTGAATGTAGCTCCTTGAAGTATGCAACAGAAATAATTAATATTTTATATTGATCCCAAGGACTCACAATAATAATTTGGGGTCAGTCATCGTGCCAAACTTCAAAGGGCCCACAACAAGTTATTAAATATGATTCTAAATCAGAGCCGATTTACCTCTCCACTCCTCTACTAATATAGCGGATGTTTGTATGCTTGATCAGAAAATCTCTCAAGCTAAAATAAACTTTATTAGAAATAATCAAATATCTTACAATTGTGACGATCCGTAATTTTCAAGCTAAAATTTATTAATTTTGGACCCTTAGTTTTAATGCATAGATTAGGAATTTTCTTTAGTTAAGGTTAGGTTTTTCCCCCATTTTCCTTACGAAATCTAAATTATCTTAAAATATAATTATTCACAATTCGATGTAAAATATAAATTCTTGTCAGCTGTATGAAGATGTTATGGGTAAATAATACAATAGACCCTCAGTCAGTTGAAACACAATTCGAATGCTCTATAATATCCAATCATCACTTGACCACACTGAAATTGACAACAGTTTAAGTAGCTTTATTATAAGTAACCCAGAAACTAAGTATATTGAATACAATAGTTACTTATTTTGATTCAATTCATTCTTCTAAAAAAAAAATTTTATGCAAATAGTAAGCATATCTTTACTGAGGCATTTCTTAATCGGTTATTTGGAATTAAAAAACATTTGTCTCAAATCATCTTACAAAAACTTCATTTAGCGCACAAAAAAAAAAAAAAGCAAAACAGTTTAAAAGAAAATTGTTGAATTAAAAAGTATATTATCAAAACTTAGAAATAAGTTGACGTTTGGTCTAGAAAAATTACTACACTTTGTGCTTAAAAATATCTCTGACCCTTTAAAACAAGAGTTCTGCATATTCTGCTTATTTCTCACTCAAATGGAAGAGGACTGCAAAAATGTTGGTATTACCTAAAACAAACAAAGAGAAGGGCGTGATAAACAATTTCGTCCAATCAGCTTACTTCCAAATACAACTATGTTTTTCGAAATACTTGTATAAATAAACGTAAACATTAAATAAATAAGGAAGCAAATACAAACATTCCACTGTTATTTATCTAGTGTCAGAAGAGAAGTCAATTATTACTTGAACAAAAAATATTGCGTTGGTATGTGCCTTACTGATCTTGAAAAAGCCTTTGTTACTGTATGGATTAAAGGACTAATCATCAAATATAAATTTATGTGTCTATATCCTTATCCTTATAAAAGTTAATAGTTAACAGACTTCAACAGGGTATAGTTGACTCAACAGTATTGGTCAATATTTATTTTCACGATCTTCTAGACAAAATTAAAACCATTATTTAATTTGCGAATGATTTCGTAATTTGCAGAGCAGGCAAAACTGTCTCTCTCTCTCTTCTTCTTCTTCTTCTTATTTATTATTAGGATTAGATTCTGCTCATTTAACACCAAACTTCGGATGTTGTAAATCCTTTAATATATAGTTTGTTAATTGGAATATCAAAACTATTTATGTATGTAAGGTGCATTGTTTCAGTAAGAGTTGCCGGTCGATCCTGAAGTCCAGAATTCGTTACATCCCGTGGGTGGTCTTCCTGCTCGTCTTACTTTGTTTATTGTATCATCGAGTGATTTCTTTGGCAAAACTGATCTCTATACTGTCTTCATTTCTTTCTTGTCCATTTTGATATATGTATTCTCCGCCGTGAAAATATCTCTAATTTTTTCATTGAATCGTCTGTCAAAATGAAGCTGGTTACGGTGCGCAGTGTGTTCATATTGACGGCAGTGAAGAGTTGTTGCATTGTGGTGGCTTCTTCGAGGGTCTGATTTGCGTGTATTAGGATGGGTCTTATTCTCATTTTGCTATCTTTGTTCATGTATTTATTATACCATATTTTGTTTTTTAGGCGGATTGATATTTGATTGCACAACAGGTGCTTTGTGTTTTGGATCATTGTCTTAGTAGAAACGCTCTCGTAGTCCCATGAACAAATTTTCTTTGAGAACGTTTAGGTACAATACATCGCCTACGTCACTGTTCCATCAATAAAAATTAATCTTCGGACACCTGAAGCAGCCATACAGGCCCAAACCATGAAACTTCCACCACCATGCTTTACGGTTGATTTTAAATGTTTTTTTTTGTTCCTCTGTATTTGCCCTGCGCCATACATAGAACCAAAAAATATTAAATTTGGACTCGTTTGTATATATGACATCTTCCCAGAAAGAAGCTGGCTTCTTCACGACGTACTCCTTGGCAAACTTAAGCTAAGCTTGCTTGGTACTCAACCCATTCTCCCGCAACACTCAGCGCACTGTTTCTGCAAAGAATTTCTTCCCCATTTCATCCACTACCTCGATGGCCAATTTAATAGCTGATAACTTACCCTAAGTCCTTTAAGTTATCGTACAATAATGGAAAAAATCTTATTGGGCGCATTTTAGCCTTTATCCATTATCCTATTCTCGTGTACAAATCTCTCGATTATGCTCTGGACCGTGCTGGGACTTAAGTCTACCATTTCAGCTATTTTCCGCTGAAATGTAATTAACATTTCTGAAATGAGTTTTGATGACCAACTCACGTTTCTCTAAGCTGGTTCGCGGAGACATTTAGAATCGCAATTAAAGGGAATTTTTAGAAAAATAAATTGCATAAGACAATCTGCGATGTAACTGTTTACCTACACTTGTGAAAAGTGGAATATTTCTTTTTTTTTTTTGCTTGCTTTAAAATGTATAATATTATTGAAAAACATAGCTACAATTCTACACATAAATTTTTTCGACATACTGACGAGATCCATGTCCACCATAAAGTACAATTTTGGATTCGTCCGACCATAAAATGTTTCTCAATTTCTGTAATGGCCAATCAATGTGATTGGATTTTGTTAAAAAGGGCACTTTTCTTGGGCTCCGAGCATTTAAATTGTTTTCTTTCAAGCATCTCCGTATGGTTTCTACGCTTACATTCAGATATAATTCCTTTTTTATTTTGTAGAGCACCGAAATGGGTTCTGCATTGAGTATCTTACTACACGGGTAACTAATCTTTCGGACATAATGCGAGGTGGTCCACGTGTTTCAATACCTGATATGAATTTTATGCATTACGCACCATTGTAGGAGAGCAACCTACCATGTTTTGAACTTCCTTGTACGTTTTTCTGTCAGAAATCAATTTTTTTATGAGTGTACGCCGTTCAGGTGTACAGTGCTTGCCTCGACCCATTGTAGGAAAAGAAATGACTAAAAATTTTGATCAGTTACTATTGTAAATTGTTATAAACTAATAATATTTACTTTTTGTAAACTTTTCTGGTATAAAGAAGCAACGAAATGATTTTTTTCTCAATATTTGTCCAAGCACTACTATTATTTTGACCGTGCAAATTAATTAAACTTTTGAGAAAAATTTTTTTTTTATTGTAATATGACATAAAGTTGTTATTATTTCCTTATGATTTTCTCATTAACACATCATACTTTAAAAAAAAAATATTTTTGGTACATTAAAACACCAATTCATTCATTTTTTTTTATCAAATTCATTTTCCACTGCGCTACTATTATTTTGACCGTAGCTGTATGTTAGTTACGGAATAGCCCGTTTCAAAATTTCAATGTAATGCTGCATCAATTAAGCAGGAATCTACTGTACATGGGAAACAGAATGAGCATAAACAAACAAAATAGAAAAAAAAAAAAAAAAAAGAAAGAAAAACCAAATTCTGCAATAGCGTAAACAATATGTTACTGAGTTAACTCGAATTATCATTCTCAATTCACTCGAATTCTTTATTTTTTGTTGAATGCTCGCAGATCTCAGAAAACTTCTACTCAAATCAAAACAACTCACAATCTTTCCACCATGAGTTTTTGACTATCACTCATGATTTGAATTAAACCATGCAGATGATGGTTGAGCACAAAGTACTCAATTCATCATATTTGATGATTGATACCCAAACAAGTATGCAACAAAAATTTAATAAGCATATTGAAAACATTTTCAATTTCCCTTTTTATATACAATACAATACAATACTGTTCAATTACAACACATGTTTATGTAATGTTAAGCAATATTAAAATTAATATTGCAATATATTCAATTGACTAATAATTGATAGTATTAATTTAAGGATCTTGATGATGCCCACAAAAGTATAAGCAGCATAAATTTAATATATTAGAAGATATTCAATTCTTGTAAGAATGCGTGGCATCTTGTTGATTAACGAAAGCATTCATATTTTACCAGAAAATAGTATTGCATATTTATTATTAGCATTTGCACTTTGATGACACCCATGAAAGTTTGCAACACAAAATTAAATAGTCTATAATTGAAATATAATTCAATATTACAAATATATTCCATCCCACAATTGTTTGATAATAAATAAATCAAGTTAGACGTCATCCATCCCTAAAAATAACTACAAGTGCATTAAAGAATTGATTACACTGAATAATCTTATTCACTTTCTTTTGATAGAGAGACAATTAATAATTTTAATTGAAACAAAATATGCAATAAATTTAGTACTCAATATTATACATATTGTCATTGCAAAATATTGTGTTAATTTGACTAGTAACTACAATAAGTAAGAAAATAAGTAATAAAGAAAGTTTTTTGCACCTTGTTGACACCCATTACAGTATGAAATATACAATTTATTATCGAGAAATTCAATTAAATTACCTTTGAAAAGAACGAGATATTCAAAAATAAAACAAAATATGTAATAAATTGCATTGAAATTGAAATCCTACTAAGTGTTACACTTATTTTGCTATTGCCATTTTGCCCTTGCATGTTTGTTTGTCTGACTGTTTCACTGTCGGTTTTTCCGTCACTCATGCAACAATTCACGTGGCATGTTTATTACAAGTTTCTCTCTACTTTTCTTCTGCAATTTACCTTGCTTGTCCTCTCATCCGATTACAAAGGCATTCCCCTATTTTATATTGCATACATAAGTACTACATAACATTGGCAAAGACAGGTAGCATTGTGCATTGGTTTTATGGTGAACTTAAACCCAAACTCAAACTCAAACCGAAAACCAACAATCTAAACAAGGAAACAAGGAAATCAGAATATTAATTTCGGTTTCACTGAAGCTTAATATCCTAGATGGGATAAATAAAACAACTAACACTTTTTAAAAAGGATTTTATTAGTAGTTTATTTATTCTGTTTTATAAATATTTAGTCTCATTTAGCTAGATAGTTTTATTTCTTTCTATTGTATGCGATTGTTTTACTTCACTATAATATGCTCTGTTTTGGTTAAGATTCTTGGATTTATAAGATTTTCTAATATGTTAAATAAGCAATACTAACAATGTCCGACAGTAGCTTAAATAATTCTTCATCCTTCATCCTAAAGATAATTTCCATAATCATAAACTCACTTACTCTCCAGCGCACAGTTGCGTATGCATTACCAACGGCTTGGCAAAATTATTGTACTCAATCACAATATGAAATGTAAAAGGGTATAGAACAGATTGTGTTATATAACGGAATTGAATTGAATCAGAAAACACATGTGAGAACACGCGACTATAACTGAGTGTGGAAATGGATATTATATAACAAGGAACAATAACAGCAGCAGCAACAACAATAATAATAATAATAACAATTACAACAGAAATCCAAACTATAAACTACAAACTTCAAAAGAAGATTGATGTCCGTGATCTATAAAAAGTAAAACAAATATATGATGATAGCGAAAAAAAAAAACTATATAAAGAAAATGGAAACAAAACAATGCAAATGTTCTTTGACAATTTCGACATTTTAAGTTTGCCATTTCTATTTGTTCAAATTTCACAGTAACAAATCAAACAAATAAAAAAGAACCAAATGAAAAGAAAGATTTCTTCATTTTTGTTCAATTTATTTTCATTTATGATTGATACAATATTTTAATGTGTTGTACATTGTAATGTTTGCCTACACTCTGCGTGTCATAAGTCTTATAAAAATTATTGTAGTGTATAGTAGAACAAATATAAGAAAATAAAATGTCAAATGGCAAATGACAAAGAAAATAAAGTAAATGCATAAATGGCATCTAAATAAAAACAAACGAAATTACATGAAACTATATTGCTTATACGTAATTTATTATTATTATAATATTACGTATACGCATACAATAAATTTCTTAGCTCCAGCCCAAACATTCCTATTGTATAACAAAATCTAGTATAATTTCCAAAGAATAGTTCAAATGGTAATTCTTAAGCATAATCAGGCATCCATGAACTTCATGAGCTCAATGAGCTCAATGTGTTGCATAAATGTTCGACAAACACGTAAGCAAGTTGTATGTATGTGACGACAAACGACTGTAAATAAGTATGAGTATAACTATATGTATGTATGTATGTGTGTATGTATGTATATTTATGAACTTGAGTTTGTTTGTATTTTATTTATAAATATTTATGCAAATATGCGTGTGTGTGAGTATGTAAATCCCGCTGAGTTGCTTAAGGCTTTAAAAATCTCAAAGAGAAATTCCTTCTTAAATCATTTGTTGGGGTTTGGAGGCAAAAAAAAAGAACAAAACAAAGCAAACTAAACCAAAAAAAAAAAAAAAGAAATAGTAAAAGATAAAAATATAATGTAAAAAATAACAAAAAAAAAAAGAAAAAGAAAACTTTGGTCTGCCTAAAACTAAAAAGAAAAAAGAAAAACCCTTCAAATGATATTAAGTAATTTTATTTGTGTCAATAAAATTACCATAGACTACACTTCATGCACGCATTTCTTTGTAAATTATCTTAAGTATTATGACTTTAATCAGATGTTCGTAACTAAAATTACAAATATCACAACACAAAACAACAAAACAAAATAATAATAATAATAATATATCAACCAACATTATTCTTATTTATTATATAAATAAGAATTTCTGATCTTCATGATTGATTTTGTTATCGAAAATTCAAGTTCTGTCATTTTTGGAATTAATAATACAATATTAAATTTGATTTGATCCATTGATCCTATTAATTTATAAGATATAAGCAAGAAAATTTCTAAGCACAATTCGTTTAGTTAGTTGATACCATCAACCATTTATATATTTTTGAAACTTAAGATTTGAACTGTTCCCTTAATTTTTAAGGCACCAACAACAAAAAGAAAAGAAATCAAAATTTGTCTAAACTTGAAACATTTTTAGACTCGAACACTTTGTGATGATGTAAACTTGACTAAGCCAAGAAAACAAATACTTATTGTACAATACAAATTATCTCAAATAGTATCAAGTATTTCTAAGAAGGTCTAACCAAATCAAAGTTAATATTAAGTTTTGTTGTTCTCTTTGTGAGTGTTTTATTACATTTTACTTCCTTCCTTCCTTCCTTCCTACCCCTTTGTATTCATTTTCATATCTTTTATGGGTTATCAAAACTATTTCACGCCTTTAATTTTGTATCCTCATGCTTTCCTTTTTCCCTTACAGCAACAAAATAGTACAAAGGTTATTGTCAAATGCCTTCAAGGATACAATGAGGAAGAAACGTAATGAGTTCTTGCTATATGCGTAGTACATTAATATATCAATTACAATATCTCCATAAAAATTACATACATATATGTACTCATATATTATTACGTTTGCGTGTGTCTTAAACTCCTTCCGGATATTAATACTAAATTGTTTGTGACGCTCAATCGTAAAGTGTGAAAATATTACATCTCATTTTCAATTTCAATTTGCCTAATCTACCAAAAAAAAAAAAAAAAAATTATAATAATAATGGAAAAATATATGCCTTGATTCGGCTGGGTTGGACTGGAAATATCTATGTCTATGACTGATTTTCCGTCAGACTATTTTAGAATATTGTAATATATTGTAATAATTTGTATCTCATTGAAATGTTGCATAATTTTTTGTTGTTTTGCGTCATGATTTTTCGTGTTTTGCTATTTTTATTTATGAAAAATATTGTATACTTGTATAATATATATACTTTTTTTTGACTCTTTGGCAAATGACTTGAAGTTTTGAAATACTCGAAGGCAGGAAGATAAGACACGGAAATGACGTCATAATTTGGACAAGTTCTTTAGGAAAAACGGCGCCGGTAAACGGAGTCATAGTTATGGTTCTGTTCAGGATATAAGTTGGCTACCAAAACACCAAAAGACTAACCGACCGTCAGACAGACAGACAGACAGACAGACAGGGCATTCATAGTCGGTAAGACAACATCATCATTATCAGTAACAACGTCAGCTTTAGTATCAGCATCCAACTCAGCCTGATGATGATTTAGATGATGATGATAATGATAATGATGATTTGGATGATGATGACTACGAAATAGGAGAAGCCAAGAAGAGAATGTTTGGTTCTGATGGCAACCATTTTTTTTTCTTTTTGTTTTTTTTTTTTTCATTGTGGTTTGCGTAAGAGTTACAAGAATAAGAACAAGCAACGCCTCTACCCTCACTATGAGTATACTAAAATATGTGACGTTAGTAGATTTTTGGGTCTGTTTATCGTTATTTCCGTTTTCCATTTGTCTATACCATAGATACATAGATACATTTGTATTAGTGTGTGTACGCGTGTTTGCGTGTGCGTGTGTGTGTATGTCCATATATCTTTGTCTTATCCTATAGTAAGTAAGGCAGGCAGTGAGGCACCCTTTAGATGTGGTTAGTTGTCGCATTTGCTTGTTGTTGCTTGTGGATGATTACTTGTCAAAAGACAGAAGACAGGCGACATTATGTCTTGTGACTTTCAGTTATTAAAAATCTAAACTATCTGTGTGTGTGTGTGTGTGTGTGTGTGTGTGTGTGCGCGTATTTGTTGAAGTATTTACTCACATGTATCTGTATTTAAGCACCTTACATTTCTCTTAACTTCTAACTCGTATTTCATTCTCATTCATTCAATCTATTTAATAAAATATTTTTGCCACTAAAGGAAATTATTTTGTGGTATTTTGTTGCAAACCAAAATAAAATAGAAACGAGAATTATTTTTGGAGTTTTTGACATATGAAAAGAATATGTTCTTTATGAGTCTAAAATTAATGTACCTTATCATTAATAAAAATGATTACAGGATGAGCAGGCTACTTCAACATATAGGTTTACGATTCCTTGTTATACCTGACAGCCTGACAGTAAGCTTTGTTAGATTAGCCATTTTGTTCACTATGAAACCAATCAATTCGTTGTAATTACAAAAATAGTCAAGTGTCTCTTTAGTGAATTTGACAGGTGCTTTTCGAAAGCAAGGTTTTCTTAGGAAACAGGACCATCTCCCAAGAATCCCAATGGATGTCAATCACTTATAAAAAAAAATTCGATGTTTTCTACTTTGTCTTCTATACAACTATTGTGTAATTATGACACAAGTCCTTGATTGGTGATCTGGATGACTGTCATAAATATCCGAATTCTGTATTCTTGTGATTTGACAATTGATTAGACAATAAATATAAAAATAAAATAAAAACTTCTTAAAAAAAGAACTGACTTCCTTCATCTTGGACTTGAAGTCTAGTAGAAATTTTAAAAGTCATGACAGTTGAAAGAAAATAATAAAGCTTATGAAAAATAATATTGTTTTTCTCCATAAAACTTTTTTCTACTTTATTTACAACACAATTTTATCTCTAAAAGATACTATAAATGTGTAAAAGTTTAGAGTTCCTCATTTCCAACTCAAAATGTTGTGCTTTCCACCCAAATCCATTTATGATTTATATATATTTGAAGTGAATTGACAACAATTGATGGCTAAGGCTAAATTGTTTTGCAATTTTGACTTTCAAAACTTGAAAATAATGTGAATTTTAAAAGCAAAAAAAGCAAAAAAGAAACAAATGACACATGACAATGGTTTTTTCATATTCCTTGTCATGATAAAGAAAACAAAATTTTGTTTCTAATGATTTCAACAAATTGCTTATAAAAATAAGAGAACAGCTTTCAGAAAAATGTACAAAAAACAAGTGTTTAAATGAGATGAGATTACAATACATTAAGGTTAAGCAAATAGATTTCATGTTAGATAGAGGCAGATGTGTTCCATGTTTTCTAATCAAAATGTCCAATACATCATTAGGCATCATTTTGGCGCAATATCGTGATGGAAATGCATAAAAACAGAGGTGGAGAAAGATCGCTCAGCAGTATTAGAAGTAATAGGAAATTTACACATTTTCTAATATTTGATATATATCAGTTGGAGATTTTGGGATATCATCTAACATTTATTGCCAAATCTTTAACTCACCATTGAAACCAAACAAAAAAAAATTAGCCTTAAGCGAGTCAGACTAGCAGACGGAGGGTTCCTTACCAGATTAGGGTTTGTATGGGAGTTACTCCTAGTTGAACGATTTAGCTGATTCTAACAGAGCGTCTATATCAGAAACTTAAAGTGTCTAAATGTCAGTTCAATACTCCAAAAAACAAAAATGTATTTTAAATAAGAACCTGAATTTTAATGGTGGGCTTGCATGGGAGGTATCCTCCCTAGTGGTCCGATCAAACTGAAATTTCCACAATATAAGTTTCTGATGTATAGCCACTAACGATCCAAATTTCAAGATCGTGGGATTACTGAATCGTATAGCTGCCATACAAACCAAAATGTTTCTTTTATGGGGACCCCTTAAAGTTTTCGAAAATATTTTAGTTTTAATACTTGTTGCTGATGCCCGGGTAGAACTACTACTACTACTAGATACTGCGGTTTATGAGATATGACCCGAGGACGGACGGATGGACGGACGGACAACGAAGTCTCTGCACCAAGGAAGCTCCTGTTTTCACATATCAGCACTTTGTATAACCTCTTCTATATCTTGGTCATTAAAGTTATGGAAAAACAACTTTTGTAACTGTTACATTCTTTACAGCTGAGTGTTAGGATATCCAGGTTTCCTTTCCATTTCATATATTAAATATTCTATTGTAAAAGGGATATATGGAAACATGGTAGTAATCTTCAACAGAAAGAGTCTGAATGGAAAATCTATTTGTTTGGTGCCCGGTAATTTAACAAATTTTGATTTCTGTATCAATTCCATTTGAGAAGCAAAAAATTCTTTGAACTAGTTTTACTTTGCCTCTCTGCAAAATGGCTGTGATCGTATTAACAAGCTTAACAGCAGAAATTATTGTATATCGATTCCATAAGCGTATAAACATCGAGATGAAAGCAAAGTGATTCCTTAAAGATCCGCAAGGACGATAAACAATACGATAAACAACAACACAATAGCGTGGCTTTCTACTTTCAGTGACCTTGGAGTCAAATTTCACCTTAAACTGAGTACAACCATCATAATTCTTCAGCTACGAGTATTAATAAGGCTACGAGAATTTGTGGCCCCACAAGACCGCATTGAGTCAATACAGAAACAATTCCTTTTTTTTGCACTTCGTGACTTAAATTGAGACCCCGGCACACGTTTGCCATCCTACTTCAGAAAGCCTTTTCTTACAGAAATCTCATTGTTGAGATATCGCTGAATAACTCTAGGTATAATCTTTCTTCACAATCTTATTACCAGTATTATTGATTCAACTTAGATTCTGTGTCCCTAGTATTACAACTAGAAATTACGTTTCCTCTCACCCTTTGCGCTTTACATTATTGTCCTTCGCTGTCTTCAGGAATTGCAAAAAAAAAAAAAAAAACTGTGACTAAATGAACTGCACTTCACTCATTGGTTCACCTATCTCGTCTTTCCAGCTCGATTACATGTTTCTGACCACATGTGGTTGTGAGTAAGGGCATAGCCTGCTACTTTGCAAATAAATCTCCCCCACCGGGTCAGAGACAGTTGAAGCTTTATTTTAAATGATTTTATTTTAATTTTCTGTTTGAAGTTTATTTTTATTACTTTCAAGTTGACAATAATTTGTCAGATACCGGTTGCAATGGTGGAAAGAGTGATTCAATATTGGACCTTGCATGAAATTATTTTCACAAAGTAAATGTCAGAAAATGTTCTTTTAGGACTTAATAAAGATTAGGCCATCCAATTACTCTTTGTGTGCTTTATTAACAATTTAAAAAAAAAAAACTTCTAAATGAATCACAAATTACTTACCCACCTACATCTTTTATGAATTTATTGTAAAGTATCTATATACCGTGAATAAGATATAAGTACTTTATTTCTGTTTGATTGTATGTCGGCTATTAAAAAGAATCAAAAAATTGGGATCCTTTTTTTGTTTGTTGTTCTCTTATTTTACTTGTGTTCTTTTTTATTTCTTTATTCTTTATCAATATTTCCGTTAAAACATATGATATGTTATGTTCACCATTTTAATGCCCAACTCTTCGCAAAGTACCACTTACTTCGGTTTCTTCTTCTGCCCCACACTCTACCAGCACTCACATCCAACTTTATCTGTAAGGCGACATTTATTTAAATTTATTGATATTTTATTGAAAAAGTTTTGGGTATTTGCTGCCAACAACAACACCAACAACAACAACAACAACAATAATAATAAAACAAAATATGAATGACTGTTAACTGACAATGATTTTCTTTCTTCTTCTTTTCTATTTTAAGCTCCGTAAACCGGCATCCACACTCTCAATTCCTGGCTCGATGAAAACACCTTCCATTGCAAATCGGGAACAGATCTCATCCGGATGCAACGAGGAAGCAGCCGAGGCGCTAGTGGGCATCCACTCCGACTACCCCAGGTATGAAATGTATGTATATCCGATCTCGTTCCAAAATCACAAATATTATAAATAAAACATTTACATATTTAGAACAAGAAACCGCTAAACCAAACCATATAGAGTTAGACTAGACTCCAAGTAAATATAAATCAAACTCCAATAGTTCATCAATCAAATACTTTAATCTAATAAGAAATCTTTTAATAAATAAAATTCAAGTTTTTTTAGTTTTGTTCAGTAGAAAATTTATACAAACAAACAAACAAAGGACCCTTATTGATTCAATTTTTTTTTAAGCGAAACTTCTTTAGCGAAGTGAAGTAAATTGAAAATATATGAATATGAAATGTGACGCAAATCAACATTTGGTGTTATTATTATATTGGAGATATTTATGCAAATACAAAATGGAAGTGAAACTTCTAAAGTAGATGATCAAGCAATAATACAGAATATTGTAATGTTATATTGTTTCAATAAAAAAGAGTCATTTCATTTCGGTCTTTCGGTCACTTGTTCGTACGTTCTTTCGGAAAGAAAACACAATCAGTAAAGCAGTTTTTATCTCTCTCTCTCTACATAAATACATTTTTGAAGCGAATCATAAATGGTGATGAAAAATGGGTTACGAACAATAACATCAAATGAAAACCAACTTGGACGAAGAGAGATGAACCACCTCTAACCACATCAAAGACCGATATTTATCAGATGAAAATATTGCTGCCCGTTTGCCATCAATTCGGTTAAAAAAAACTATCTGAATTGGATAAAGCAATAAAAAAGACGCCCTCCGAACTATCCAGTCGGAAAGTTGTCATCTTTACTATGACAATGCTCAATGCATACATCTTTGGTCATTCGGCAAAAATTATCAGAGCTGAATTAGGAACTGATGGCATGTCTAACGCACAGCTCCGACTTTGTGCTAACAGACTACTTTTTGTTTCGCTCTCTTTAAATCCCTTTGAATGCTGCATAATTCGATTCTAAGCAGGCTGGCAAAAACCACTTGACATAGTTATTTTTCCCATAACAATCAGAAGTTCTTTAAGGACGGAATAATGAAACTTTCTTAAAGATTGGCACAAGTGGTGAAATAAAACGTAGAATAAGTCAATTAATGGCATAAATACTTATAATCTAACTTGCTGAAGAATATAGAGCGCCCCTTTGACCTAACCAAGTTCAAAAATCCTCTTCCTCCACAAATTATTTGGGATAATTGACTTCCAGTAGCTTCAATTCAAAATCTAATGGTACCCCATCAATGCAAAAATTCGAATTAATATCTATTTTAATGCAGAATATTATATTCCTTCATTCTACTTTTCACTTTTTTCGAATTGTGAATATCATTTTAAAAAGACAAAAAAAAAATTGTTTTTGGTGTATACTAATTGTGGAAAACATTGAATCTTAAGTAATTGGAATGAATGTGACAATATTAACTACTAAAATCCTTTAGTTTCAAAGTTACCTAGTTCAGAATTTCACATTGAAATGCCCGAGAAATCTAGAAGATCTATAAATCCAATTAACAAATAAAATACTCATACAATATTATGTTTGAGTTTACTTTCAACTTCATTTGGATATTTAAAGAATGTTTATATTGTATATTGAGCAGTGGTTAGCAGATACTTTTAAAAATAAATAAATAAATGTGTGATAACCACTTAGCGCAGCAAACAGATCCCCGGTAATATATCTACTAACCTCCTTTTAAGAACACATACGCGAATTCAAGGATAAAATATTGGCTGTGGGTTTCATATTGTATTGCAATTTGAAAACATTGTTCTCTTCCTGAAAGAACTAGTACCAGGACTCTTAAAAATCATGGCCTATTAAATTACTAACATGGACCCATTGTAAAATGTCAAATGTGTAACGCCAAAAAAAAAAAAAAATCGTACAACTCAACTTTATCATAATTAAAATGGAAGAGTTTGCATATCACATTTTGCTGGACTGAGAGCCAAGGTTTATATTGTTATTCCTGAAATCCTATTACTTAATCGGTAATACGCAACTACAGAAAATTGCCTGAGGACTTCCGCAAACGTAATACGATTGTAGCACATTGCGGTGTCTCGAGTCCCGTCCCTCGTAACGAACGGAGAACAAAATAAGCGCTATACTTAAGTTTTGAATTCTCGTAAGAAAATATTTAAATTAAATACTAGAATTATCTACTGAAGCCACTCTCACTGACTCCTTTACACGCGCCATTACCTTGGGAGATTTAAGATTGGCATGGTGACGACTTACACCGCCCTCTTGTCAAGCATTTACCTCCACAGCGGTGACATTATTATAACAAAAGTGACAAGCAAATAATAATATTTTATAGCTTTTATAGATACTGAACTGAATCCACCATTTAACTGAAGACTAAAAGAAGATTTAATATAAACAGCCTATTGCGTATACGCAATATTTGCTATTAAACACAAGACATGACCATGACCATTATCATTTTCGAATTCAAAAGACTTGTAGTGAAGAGAAAACGAAAGAAAGGTGAGATGAAGTATATTTACCATTAAGAAAGATATTAAGTAATTTAACAGATTTTATTGTTAGAACAACCTACTACAATAATATTGCGTATACGCAATTTGTATTATCTAACAATACAAACAAAATACCATGACCAAAATATTTTCATATTTTCAAAATAGAAATATTGCTAGTAGAACATAAATAAATAAAATCAAACAATTTAAAGGACGAGTATTAGTGGTAGGGGGAGTGGGAGTGGGAGTGGGATAAAAACGAGATAAAATGCTCCGATCGATACCACAAAACACTGTTTAATTCTTAATGCCTTCACCAATTGCTTCAACGCGTATTTGTCATTATCGTTGGATAAGCTCTGAAACTGCTGATTTTACTGTTGATGTTGATAATGGAATGTGAAAGATGGTAAATGGTAGAATTATGAGATGGTGGCAGATGGTGACGCTAAAAGCCAAGGCCAAACAAATAAACAAAACAAAATACAAAACACCCAACTAAGCTGCAGCAGCACCAAATCAAGCACTTAACTCAACCAAACTTAACTAAATTGAACTGAACTGAACTAAACTGAACACAACTCAGCTCTCAGCTGAACTGAAAGGTTATGAATATGTAGTTTAGTTCATTCTGTTTGTTGTTGTTGGAGGCAGATATCAGGTCTCAGCCATCGCCAGCGGTACCGGCATCGGTAGCACACCCATTGGGCTACGATTGCGACGATGGGTAATGGACGTTTCCATAACCATTCCAAGAAAGCATTAAAAAAATATAAAAAGCACAACAGAGGAAATGGAAATGGAAAAGAGTTTTCCTTCTTTTTAGTTTCCCCATACTACTATGGGGCTTACGCTTTTCCGTCTGTCTATCTTTTGTATTTATTAAATAATTTATGTAGTATAGAAGTCAAGAAAGAAAAGAAACCATATATAAGTATAAATATGAAAAAAGCAATAAAAACTTTAGACGCATACAAATAAAATATGAAAAAAAAAAAAATAAATGAAAAAAATAATAATAAAAAACAAGCAAATGAAGAAGGTTGAATGTAAAACACACGAGGCTGATGAGTACCCACTTCCCATTCCACCTCCCATTGTTCACATATCCCACTTTCCGCATCTATCACTGCCATCTTCAAGTTCTGACTACTGACTATTGTATATTCCATTTGATTCTGTTATCTCTCTCTCTCTCTTCTCAGTCTCTTCTCAGTCTCTTCTCGATTGTGAAGAGACAACGCAGTAGCAGTAGCAGGAGTCTTAGTCTTTTATTATTGTCCTTGCGTGTCCTATTTGCAATTCATTTTGTATTCTGCTTCTGGGTTCTTTGGATTTTATTTTTTCATACCTTTCGCAAAATTTATTCGGATATTAAATTTTGTGCTTAAGGTTGTAACATACTAAATACTTATTGTTGTAGTAGGAGTCTAAGGAGCCTCACAGGACTCACAAACCAACAATACTATATCAATGTATCATCAACACAACATTTTCAACAATATAAATTTTTAATCATAACAGAATTAGAATTTAATTGCATTCTACTATCTATGCACCTACAATAGTTAAAGGGACCTCAGAGACAGAGACCCACAAATAATACACAAAATTCTTAAACAAACCAGCCTCCCATTTTAAATGGAAAAAATTTACTATTCTATTACTTTTACTATTAGAAATAATTGAACAATTAGATCCATGATTCTCATTCATACAAATGAATCACCAAATTTTTCAGTTAACGAAATTTTGAGGATTTGTGTGGAATTCAGCAATTTCATAGGTAATTTAAGATACCTTAGAGACTCATAATGGTATTGTATTATATGTAGTATATTCTTGGAAACATAAATTTATGATCGAATCGGCAAAACGCCCTCATTCCACTTCCATTTAATGTAAATTTACAATTCTCTAATATTTAGTAATAATAAATTGGATTTGAACTGTTCCTTAAATTGACTGACAAGATCTTTGATCATAAAAATACTGTGAGTTTCAGCACATCAAACACTGAAAAAGCTATATTCTTATTACTAAATCTGCAGCCCGTCCCATAGAGCTATGTTTAAATTTTGGGGCAACACCCGGAGCTAGTTTGCAGTTCAAATTGGTCAGACTGGCTAGAGACTTTTTTTCACTTACCATGAGTGATCAGGAGCCGACAGATCTTGTTTCTGTCCTGGCCAATGAAGATCTATAAGATAGGCCTCAACTCTAGACCAAGGAGGAAGGCTTATGACCATTCAACTATGAGTTCAAATTTGACATCTGTGATTATAACCAAGAGGGATGTTGACTTTCGTTATCAAACCTTTTTCTTGACACCAGAATGATGAATAATGATGCTGTTACAAAAAAAACACAAACAAAAAAAAAAAAAAAACTCTCAGCTTTGATGTTCCTCACCTTGTGTGACTAGATTAGCTATTTCTTTTTGGAACCATTGTAATTTTTTTCATAATCATCGTAACCTTCAAACAGAATTAGATGTTAGATGACAACATATCAACCAACATCGACATTATTTCAATCAATGGCCCTAAAACACTGGCTCACAGAGTTCCAAGTGGAGTGGGGAATTTTTCCTGGCAAAAACCAAAAATTTAAGCTTCAGGAAGATATGAAAAGCCTAATGTTGGTTTGGGGGGTCCATAAAAAATATATTCAAAATTATTAAAAAATAAGAAGAAACATGCTACATACTCGTAAGTTTCAGAACCCTTGATTTCAACTGATTGAATTTGAATTTGAGAATTTAATAAAATTGTTTTGCAGATTGGATCAAACTAATAATATCATTAGCTAAGTAAATTTGAAGACGTTAGAGATCCACAACAGTTTATATCCCAAAAAACCTGAATTCTTTAGGATTTAGATTTGCTTTGTTGAAATAATCATTACTTAACAATAAAACGGGAAAATTATTTTTATGTTTGATATGATTTAACTATAAAGTATACAATACATAAGAATATAATTTCTAAAAAAAATCTGTCAAGTTCGAGTCAGTCCGACTCTCGAAGAGTTCCGTACCATCGTACAACAAACAACATTTGACTGCCACTCTTTCCTCTCTAACTTAGTTTAGTTAACATTTCAGTAGGATGGCACTCCCGTTTTTCTGTCGCAGTTGTAAACTCTTCTTGGGGAACGTAACTCTAATAAAAAACAACATATAAGTAGAACTTCCGGTTCTATCCACTCCAAACTGATAGTGAATATTTGAGTAAGACAGCGCCATTGCTTTTCTCTTGTAATAGTATGTAAACAACATTCCTTTGGTATCCTTTGGGAACGCAACCCTTAAAAATAAAAAACAAAACATTTGAAGGACACCATTGATTCTATCGAAAATTTGGTTGGTGGCTATACATCAGAAACTTATATTGTCGAAATTTCAGTTTGATCGGATCACTAGGGAGGATACCTCCCATACAAACTCCCATTAAAATTCAGGTTACTATCAGAAAAACTTTTTTGTTTTCTCTTCTATCAAACTGAAATTTAGACACTATAACTTTTTGACATAGGCGCTGCACATCTGTTGGAATCAGCCAAATCGACTAACTAGGAGGAGTACCTCCCATATAAACCCCAATCTGCTACGGGACCCTCCGCGTACAAGTCTGACTCGCACTTGGCCCATTTTTATTATTTGTTGCTGTAACCACAACAGAACTACACATTTTGTGCAAATTTCTACTTTCTACTTATTGCAGTTCATGATACGCAAGTAATTTGATCTTTGGTATGAAGTATAAACTGATCTTTCAAATCTAAAATTTTATATTTTCCATATTCGGAAAATTTAAACTAAACTGAAAATTTCATGAATTCATTCATTGTTTTGTTATACTTATTGATGTAGTACATACCTACAATGAATTTCATGTATTCAAAATGTGGGTCAATTGACCTAAGAGGAGTGTAGTGGGGGATGCGAGGTAAAGGTAAGGTTCTTTGAATAGAAATGTCTAAAAGTAAGTTATTGTAAAGTAAAATAGAGGCACATATTTGTTTTTGTTTTGTTTTCCCAGAAAACAGTATTTTTGTTTCTAAGTTTATTCTACAATATTTTATGTCATATGTAGTATTTTTGTTTTTTGTTTGCTCGGCTATTTGTGTATGCTTATCTGTCCCAACCATTCTTCGTCCATCTGCTTAATACAAATATGTGTATATTCGAGTATAAATTTATAAAATGCGAATGTTACAAAAAACACAACTCAACGAAAACTTAAACTGAACCATTTGACACATATACGCCCCTTGCTAACGCCTATTTGAAAAGACAATAAAAATATGTATAAAATATATAGACATGTGGACAGACTGACACAATGATAAACTGACTCAATGACAAACCAACTGATTTGCTGACAGTCAGTCAGACGCCAGACTTGACTAAATGAATAGTGTAAGCGCTTAGTTTGATACGCAATATTACAATATATTTCCGACCTACAAAACTACTTCATTTTACTAATTCAGAAACGTTGCCAACTCAAATAGAATATCTTGTACAATATGATAGATATAGTTCTTATTTGTGAGACTGTAAACCAATCTGTTCACATTTGCTTAAACAGTAAAACTCAAGAGAATTGAATTTTGTAATTTCTCATCTGATCAATTTTAGCTGTCTTGCATGTTTGAAGTCCATTAATTTATGAGTTTGGTAAATACTGCGCTGCTTTCCTACTGAAATTAAATTCGGTCGCCAAAAAGATCATTCGTAAGTCACTCCGTGTACTGCCAATGAATAAAATATAATGACAAAAGTATACTTCTTGACGTGTAATTAAAATCTGAATTTAAAAATTCCAGTTTTCTTTTCCCATTATTTGTTTGTTTTTCTTGTAGAACATCCCTCGGTTTCAAAAAAAAAAACCTTACTCAGCATTCTTAGCATAACTTTATGCCTAGAAGTAGGCATTATCTATTACATAGTTGAATTTAAGACTAATATTCCCTTGACCTAGAAATTTATCACAGTCTGCATTCAAAATAAAGAAATTTAAAATTTTAGATATATCTAAACTAGATAGATATTATTTTTATTTTTGTTTAACTAACTTTTGAATAGAATATTTTTTTTTTTTATCAATATCATCATCATCATCATCATCATCATCATCATCATCATCATCATCAGCACCAACCATCATAATCATCACTGTGATAATTAAATAATTTTATAATAAGAATTATCTATTTAAATTAAAGGGTTAGTGCATTTAAGAATCTGGGAGAGACAAAATTCAACGATTTACTTCATATTATTTTGTTTCCTTTATTTTAAAAATATTTTGAAACTTTTTGAAAAGTTTTGGTCTCATAAATATTAAATGCAAAGTTATCTCACGAACTTGTTAACAAACACTATCCTTACTTGTACAGATAAACAAAGCCAACGAACAAACAAGAGATACAATATTTTGTAGTACGCTTATTTGTTTAACTTTTATCTAAAATATTCATGTTCATTTTCAGTCCTTAAGTATTGGGAAAGGTTATTTTTTGTAGCTGCACATAGGATTGATAAGATAGTTGCGATAGTTGGGTTGATAGATTATAGAAGGCAGCCAGACAGATGAACGCGCTTTTAAAGTGATTTTTGTGTGTGCACCAATTTTTTCAGTAATTGTAGAACTCTGTTTTTATACATTTTCAAGGGTTCCTGGCCCATAGGGTACTAAGAAAGGAACCCTATTGCAGAAACTACGTTGTCTGTCCGTCCGTCCTCGGGTCATATCTCAAAAACTGCAATAGTTAAAGGGTTGAAATTTTCACAAAATATGTAGTTTTATCCGGGCATTAGCAACAAATACTAAAACTAAAATATTTTCGAAAACTTAAAGGGGTCCATATACAAGGATCATTTTGGTTTGTATTGCAGCTATACGATCCAGTAATCCCACGATCTTGAAATATGGATGGTTGATGGCTATACATCAGAAAATTATATTGTCGAAATTTCAGTTTGATCGGATTGCTAGGGAGGGTACCTCCCATACAAACCCCCATTAAAATTCTGGTTACTATCAAAAAAACTTTTTTGTTTTTTGTTCTATCGAACTGAAATTTAGATATTATAAGTTTTTGCTATAGGCGCTGCATATCTGTTGGGAATCAGTCAAATCGCCTAATTAGGAGAAGTATCTCCCATACAAGCCCACCATTTAAATTCAGGTTCTTATTCGAAAAACGTATTTTGTTTTTTAGACTATTAAACTAAAATGTAGACATTATAAGTTTCTGATATAGGCACGGTAAATTTGTTGGAATCAGTCAAATCGGACCACTAAAGGGAGAACCTCCCATACAAACCCTAATCTAGTACGGAACCCTCCATGCGCGAGTCTGACTCGCACTTGACACATTTTTTAAGCTTGTTGTGCAATGTTGCGTTGAAAATCAAATAAATGCATAGATAATGCAAAAATATTTGGTGAGCTGGAGCTTGGTTTATGTGCACCAAGTGCCAGTACTCCAACACACAACTATTGCTCTAAAATAATCTTTCTCGCTACTATTATTTTATGGTTTGAATATCAACAAAAAACAATAAGCAAAATGCACAAAATCTTCTGCTGCTTATTTAAAATATGCGCATCTTACTCAATGTAAACGTGCTATAAGATGACACCAAAGCATTATTTAGAATGAATATTTACTAGTTTACTTTGAACTTGGAGTAAGATTTTGTTTAACTTGACATTGATGGAGGCCTTTGCCTTGTCAATGTTATATGTGTATGTGTTTGTGTGGTTTATGTGTGTGAAAAATTATATTAAATTTATGGAAATTGATTGAATTCCTCTTTTTTTGTTTATTTGTTGTTCCTGTGATATATATTCATATGTAGGTACATGGAAGAACGTGCTCTTACTGGCGGTAATACGTCCAGAAAACCTTCCACGAATTCGGCCAAACACAAACCAAACGTCGGTTATCGACTTGGCAAGCGGAAAGCTCTATTCGAGAAGAGAAAACGTATCAGCGACTATGCGCTTGTGATGGGTATGTTCGGTATCATTGTCATGGTAATTGAAAATGAACTGAGCAGTGCCGGAGTATACACTAAGGTATTTATCTACAATAATACAAACATACCTATATCATAAATATAATAACAATCAAGAAGTATCTATCTATATACATTTACAGTGATAACTAAAATATGTATTATAAAATATATTAATTGCATATTATTTTCAGGCTTCGTTTTATTCGACGGCGTTGAAAACCTTAATATCTGTTTCGACTGTGATTCTTTTAGGACTTATTATAGCTTACCATGCTTTGGAAGTGCAGGTGAGAGTGAGTGCGAATTGAAATTCTATTTTCAGATGTATTAATTTAATGATCGTCGTCGTCGTTTGTTCATTCGTGGTCTTGAGTTGTTTTGGTTTTCTGATTTTCTATTATTTTTAAAAAATTTCAGTTTTCATTTTTCAACCAAAATAGTTTTTGTATGCGATTTTATAAATAATCCTTATTACAACTTAACTGAAGTGAATCAAAAACGAATTGCATCCTTTATACAATTTCATTATTGTATGATATACTAATCCCGATGATAGACATATCCACTACAAAGTACTAACATTTTCAATATCTTCTCATTACCACTGATTATCCTATCAAACCAAACCAAACCAAACCAAACCAAACCCAATCCAACCCACCGTACATCCATAAACATCAGTCTATGTAGCATTCAACCTATCATATCAAACAATCAATCAATCAATCAATCAATCCTATCACTAACCACCAGAAATCCATTTAATCCAAAAATTTCGATCCCATCACAGTTTACAACATTTTGTGTTTCTTTGCATTTGTACGCTTAGTCATTGTGATGATAATTTAACCATATCAAATCATATCGTAAGTCTTGAAAGATATCATTCAAATTGTATATTATTCTTTACATGTTTTATATTGAATTCTTGTATTAACAGCATTACTGTAATTTGTAATTTGTAAATTTTGTATTAACATCATATCTCTTCATCATTTTGTGTTTGTGAATTTGTCTGCTGTGGCATTTGTTCACTTACTTATCTTACTTATTTATTTAATTTATTTACTTAACATGATTACATTGAATACATTACATAAACAATGTTATTGTCTTAACATCTCTATGTCCTAATGTCTGTCTTATTTTTTTGATCGATTGCAAAGTACTGAAATGTCTTATTTTCATTATCATGATCATCATTTTTGTGAAAAATTTTTCAAATAATTTCAAATGATATAATGGCATAGAAAATATTCCTAAACATTGAATTGAAGCAAAGAGGTTGAGTATCAAAAAATATATATCTATAAGTAATTCCAAGGTAAAAAATAATAACAATAATAATTATAATGATAATAATAATACTAAAACCCTGTTAAGATCAGTACAAAATGGTACTTACCATTATTTTTATTATTATTATTATTAAGATTATCTCAATATTTGTTAATTTATTTTTATAACAAAATTTTACTGTAGTATTAAGTGTTAAATAAAGTGTTTGTAGTACAATAAATTGAATCTAGGCCTTCTGCCTATATACAATACAATAACATATTTTTGTTTTAAACAGAACTGAATCTGAAAATTCCTTTCCATTAATATTTTTAGTTTTAAGTTTAAGTTTCGATCTCAAATTTTGTCCTCTATCATTCTGACAAAATGTTTGAGTTTTTAAACAGGCAACTAAAACTATATTTAGAAATAGAACTATATACATTTCTTAAACTAATTTCGAGATGAATTTGAGAACTTTGCTTTTACCTATTTGAACAAACAATCGATCATACTACCTACATATTATTTTTTTGTTTTAAATGAATGTCTTCATCGGATTTCCTCAACTGAGCATGACATTAGAACTTAATTGAGCCCTTTATCTATATTTATCTGATCTTACAATCGATCGTATGATACTCGTATTAAATATATTCTTTCATTGGACAACTCAGACACTCTTAACAACCATCAAAAATCATCATGAGAATTAAACCTGAATCTCATTTTTGCTATACCTACATATTCAGTTTAACTTTTCTATCTCAATTTGATGAATTTTCTTTTCTTTTTTTTTTTTGTGTCTAACTAACTCACTGTGAACAACGGACACATCTTGCCCTTCCATCCTTCTATGTATCGTTGAATAAATGATGATGACTGTTTATTTTATTCCTCAATAACTTTTCCATTTTGTCTCTTAATTAATAAATTTTATAGAATTTAATCCACTACTATCTATACCAAACATTCATGTGTTGAAGTGTCGTCCATCACCTTCTGACTACTCGCGGTTCATAAATACATAAACACAAGTACACACACACACACACACACACACATTCTTATTTGTTTTCTGTTTCTATGTACCATTTTATTCATGTACTGTATTTTATATTTGTGTTCGTGTTCATTTATTGTCATTGTATTGTATCCATCTGTGTCTATATTGTTTATATTGTATCTGCATTTGTATTGTTTATTGTTAAAAATAAAAAAATATATATATACAATATATATTTCTATAACGACAACAACGACAACAACAGCAAATCAACAACAGTCTTATAGCTTTTTTATCACAAACACACACACACACACACACACACCACCTTAAACTCACATACACACACAATTACTTGAACCTACACATGTATATGTATTTGTATGTTTGTGTTTGTATATGTATTTGTATTTGCATGCGTCCTTGCAAAACCAAAAATTTGCTTCAACAATCAAATATTTCTCATTCACAGTTCAATATTCATACATATTTACTAACATACACACACACACACACACACACACAATTATACTCCTACACTCACATGCATGCTATACATATAAACTCATTCATTTAATCATTAAATCAATCATTTATTCAATCAATCATTCATCTACTCAATTTGAATTCTTTAAATATAAAGAAATTTATCGAATCCTTTATAAAAATCAAATGCTATGTGTTTGTATGGCTAAAACTCGAGAATGGCTTGATCGATTTGAATAATTTTCAGTTGTTTTATTCGCCTTAATACTAGGGTGGTTTAGGAAAAAGAAAATTTTGCAAATGTCGCAAATTTGAAAAAATAAAAGAAAAAATATATACATATTATTAAATTAAAATTAATAATTAAAATTAAATATGAAATCAAATTAGTGATTGTTGCGACATCTGTAGGCTATGAGGCACATTTATAGTATTCCATATTCCAATCTGCCTTAATGGTAATGCATCTTGCTAAAAAATAAATGCAGTGCTTCAATTAATTTTGCAATTGAAAAAAAAAAAATGTTTTCTTAAAGGAAAATTAATTAATATTAAAAGAAATCTATATCTTCTATCAGTTAGTTGCCCATTGCGTCACTTTAGAATGGATCGGCCGATTTTTCTTTTCAGCTGGAAGCAAGAATAAAATACCAAAAATATAATTCAACGTATGAATAGCAATGGTGCGAATCCGTTCTTATACTGGACGTTCTTGAATTACTCATCAACGAAGACTTGGATACAATGCACATCAGGCACAAAAACAATAAGCAGAAGCAAATACAATAGAATAGTAAATGTATTCATTAGCGCAATAGAATTCTACTGAAAGTTAAGAACATCGGAATGAGAAAAAGGAAGAAGGAAGAGGGAAGCTCGTCAAGACGCTAACAGCAACAAAACACGTGTACAAACTCCATACGCTTTGCGAATCATCTTCGTTTCGTAGACTTGCATTCATTTATGATCCAGAAATTGAATAAAGTCGAAGTGAGTCAATTGCTCGACGAACTAAATACTTCACATGCAAAATGCACTGATGATCAGCAAGTGACATATAATGAAAATAATAATAAATAAAATAATGTTCGAATTATTTAAGTTCATCAGCATCCAGAAATTTTTTGGGAGGCAGGACAGTGTCTTTGCTTGGGTTTCTATTATTGTAATTATAATATAATCTCATCCATCCGATTCAATCGTAAATATCTGCATATAGTAATGCAATTTATTCTTATACACCATCAATATCTTATTTCTGTGTAGATAAATATTCGATATTTGGCCTTACACTATCCTCATAAAAACAATATATAATACCTATGAATTGTTTTCATTATGTGACCATTACTATGCCTATGCTATTGCAATTAAATTCGATTTAGTTGATTGAAGTCGATTTGTTTTAGAATATAAATATTTTATTGCCTTAATTCGTCGTATCCCACATATAAACAAATGTACAATATGAGTTTTCAATTGATTGATTACTTAGTTTTACTTCATGTAAATGATTGCAATTAAAAGCAAGGGTGTACAAAAGCCGGCTGTTTTTCCACACTTGGTAACTGTGCTACTTATCATAGGAACATTCTTTACCACTTTGTTATCAGTTTTTATACTTAGTTCCCTGAAACAAAAACTCTAATAGGTTTTTTTTTTTTTTTTTTTTGTTTTTCTTTTTTTTTTACCGATGGGGAAGCATTAAAAGCCGAACGAATCTACTATTCGAAGTGTGGGACTTGCACCCACTAAACCCCACCGTCCCAAGTCCTACAGTCCCCCTGGCACTACCGCAAAGCATTACGTCAAGGAGGAAAGAGGGAGCATAACAGCTCAAAGTCTGCTTTTACCCCATGTAAATCAAAACAAATTTACGTTAAAACTTCTTGTCAATATCAAACTAATGACCTATCACGTCTTCGTTCGTCTGAACTCGTCGTAATAGGTTAATGTGCTTTACTGTTTCTAGGAACATTGGCACTTTGTGAAGATTTGTATTGGATATTCCTAATCACATTCGCATAAAAATATATCTATTAAAACTATACTTAATATTCATGATTGGAATAAAATTTAAATCGATTGCAATCATGATTATTTTTTACATGGAAATGTGTATTTGGAAAATGGCAATTTAAAACTCTCTCTTTCTCTGATATCTTTATCTGAAATAACATTTTGTTTATCATCAGCTGGTTTGAATTGTTAAACTTATATGATGAATTTCCCAATTAACTCATGGTTTGAAAACATGCACAAATCCAAATTCTGAATGTAAATGAAAGAAGTGTTTAGCCTACTTTTGTCTAAACATATGGAATTATGAGAATGAAGATTAAAATTTAATCGAACTCCGAAACTGATTAATTTTGATGGCTTGTTACGTTACTCTAGTGATGTTTTACAATTGTGTTAGTGGCAGGCAGCGTCCTACATACAATTAGTACAAAGAAATATTGAAATCTTGCGAAGTGATCGCACGTCTTTTATTAATCACTTTCTATATATCAATTAAACTTTATTAACATGACATGACAAGATGAGCTTCACTTTATCTACAAGCATTACGATATAAACATTGATTTGATAGGATGCTACTTTCTCATATTCCCACTTCACAATTTATTACTTATGAAATTGATTACTTTTTATTAATGTATTATCGGCAGTGACTTTACATTATTTGACAGAAGTTCCAATCACCAATCTCTGGTTTGCTTGGTTTATCCCTTGCAAATAATTATAAGTACATAGTTACTTTTATCAGCTTATTGTATAAAATATTTAACAAATTAATCAATTAATCATTCAGTCCATCAATTAATAATCAGCAACATCAACATCAAAATCATCATTAACATTATCATTGCCATCCTGATCATCATCAAATTTCCATACATTTCATAAGTCCCACGTACCCTTTACTTACTTTACTTATTACATACTCGTTATAACTCTTTCACTATCTATAAATTCTATTCTATTCTGTTTCTTTGATCCTTTGATTAATGTTGAATGATGTAATAAATAACAATAACAATAACAATTCATACCTTTCTCGATGATCCAGTAATTTGTATATACATATATCTAACTATTGTTCATTTATTGTTTACTTTTCTATTTTTAAGATTTTATATGTAATGAAAATTTCCTAGCATTTAGATTAGATTTAGTTTTGTCTGCTTCTAGTTAAACTTTTTATCAATCAAATTATTAATATCAATCTGGGGTTACTATTTATCCATCATAATTCCCAATATTTCAATATTTAATCGTAGATTGAATTTACAATTTTTGGTTATTATATAATACCAACATTTCCTTCCAATAATCATCAATAATCAATCTTAATTTTTGGTTATCACTAAGTATTTTTTTATGGAAAATGTCGTCGTGAAAGGTATAATACAGTAGTCAATGCTTCGGTATTAATCGAAGATAGATTTCTTTCTTTTTTAACATAAATTACCTTTCATTATGCTTTGCAGAATGCAGTAAGTAAATAACTAACTAATTTATCTATCTATCTTTCTATCTATCTATCTATCTATCTATCTATCTACAATATCTTACTTACTTAACTTTAAACTATGTGCCATATCTATGTACAGAAACTTTTTCTTTTTTTTTATATATATATGTATGACATACTCTACATAGTACATACAAAAAATTATTAGTTTGTGTGCAATTAATATTAATTAATCAATCAATCAGTCAATCAATCAACTAATCAATCATTAATTTAATCGATGAAACAATCATTTCGACAATAACACTATAGTCACATTGTCAACTCATTAAATATTGTAACAATAAACTATCTTAAACAATTTAAATTAAAATACGATGTCAATATTATCAATCAATCAGATATATTTTGTATTTCATTGTAAGGATGTTACATAGATGTTGCAAGATAATTTCCTGAGTGGACGGGCCAACATGAAGTGATACAAGATCTTTCAATGGCTTAGAAAAAATTTAATGAAAGTGTGAAAAGGGAATCATATCATCATCATCATTACCTCATTTTAAGAATACTCAATCACCAAATCATCCACTCCCTTACTTTTTATAAATTACCCTTTGTAGGTATCTAAGTAAGTCTTGCAAATATAATGAATAGAAAGAGGAGGGAGGATGATTATATCAATCAGTTATGCAATCAATCATGCATTCATTCAAGTTCAATCAACCATTGAATTGGAACAAATTGTTGCATGAAACTTATTAAAAGAAATCAAAAAATCTAAAGAAATAAGAAGTGAAAAGATACCAAAGTATTTAGTGTACAATAATAATGCATCAAGCTTTATTAATTTGAAATCTTAATGATTTGATACCATATTTATTAGTAAAGATATGTAATATTGACCAAGTCATCAAACAACATATATTGTACCAAAGTTAAGATCTAGTGGAATTTGCTGAGTGGCAGCAGAATACCATAACAGTAGTTCAATGTGCATGACGTTGTATTGACTGAAAAAATAAACAAGAAATATATTTGTAGTATAGAATTAATTAACTAATTCCCTTCAACTCAATTAAGAACATAGGTCCAATTATGTGTAGTTTTGACCAATGAAATTTGCTTCTAGTCATTGTTACTCGTAGGCAGTTTAATGCTACATATGTATCTTGATTCTATTATACTCAAGGAAAACATCACAAATCCTCCTATTCCAAGTCCAACGCCCGCTACAGTTGAAGAGAAACAACTACTTCTTGACACAAGTTAGGTAAAAGATACACATTACCAGCTTCGATGATCCTAAAGACAGCAAGCACTCTTCGTTTCACATGAGGGAACATGAAAAAAGTTCTAGTTAAAATATGAATTGCTTTCTCTCTTACCCATACAAAAATGGCTCGGTAAGAACAGATTTTCAAATAAAAACGAACAAATGAAGTTGTTTAAGGAGCTGAGTTTGTTCTGAATTGTTCTCATTAGAAACCGATTTAAGCAAATATATATGCAATTTAATTTATATTGAAAAATCCATTTACCTATCTATGGAAAGTGACAAAATACTTTACCTCAAACATATCCCCAAAATTTACCACAAAAAGTAATGATTTCTGATAAAAAAAAAGATTGAATTGAAATTGAAAATCTTAAAACGAAACGGTTAGAAAACTTATGTAGAATATCAGGTGAACAGAAATGAACAAGAAGCAAAAGTGTGGTGGTTGGTAATCGTGACTTTTACATTCTGTTGCACTCGTATCAGATCAGACATGACCGAATTTAATGCTTTAATTTTTGTAGTAACAAAAAATAGGGGAAAGAACTACTCTAGCCATGCAAACATAGACCATATACTTATTGTTTTTATCATAACAAATGTGCATTGTACCGGAAACGAAAGCATGACGATCAGGGGCATGACCAATCGATCAAAAGTGACGATCAGACATGACCAAACCAATTGCTTGATGTGCTGTGTATGTTTCTGTTCGCCTGGTATTTGATCATAGTTTCTTAAGCAAGATTTTTATATTTTTCTTCTTCTTCTAAAGTGCAGATCGAAAAATAAAATAAAATAAAATAAAAAAGCAAATATGTAAAATGAAATGAATAAATAATAAAATAACAAAATCAAATATGTAATTTTACTAAAATTACCTAAAAATTAAGTTTCAACTATTTTATTATTTTTGTTTTATAACGTCAAACAACTGAATAATAGTTTTCAAACATTTGTATCATCACCATAGAATAAATATGGAAAAATATATTCTCAAAAGGCAAAATGACTATGAACATTATTCACTAATATTTAAATCGGATAAATATTTATAAAATATTGTATTTCTGAAAAAAAAAAATTCAAACGACCATGCAACAATATTATATGATATTTTGCTAGATATTTTTTTTTTTTAAACTCACATTTTATTTCATCTCAGTATTAAAAGTGTAAGGAAAGAATATAAGATTAGGCAATACATATGTTCCACTTCCGTTTATCACCTGCACTTGGGTGGTTATTTGGAATGTTCCTTGCTCGTGAACAAAATAAAGGAGTCACACCATTATCAGTGAAGGAAACTGAAACTGAATGGGAAAATCCTAATCAGGACACAAGCGCGATTATTGTCATTTAAATTGTATCAAATTCCAATTATATTGAAGTTTTTCTTTATTTTGTTTTTAAGATTATGAATTTTCAACATTCTCAACAACATCGAGAGATTTCTGTTTCAACGACAAGTTTGTTTCAACATATAAATTGTTTTGAAAATAATGTTAAATAATAAACAAGATAAACAATGATCAACTAAATTCCAAGTCATAAGCTAATAGATATTTTGATTGATATACATACATACTACAAATGTATGGATATTTAACATAAATTAAAATTATTTATTTAAAAAGATTTGTATTTGTATGAGCATGTAGAGCAATGTTTTATAGTATAAATGAAATGATGTAGATGAATTAAATGAAATGAAAATTTAATGAAGATTTATTCAAAATTTAATTACAAAACGTTTTTAACTTGACATGTAAATGAAATGAAATGCATAAAGAAGTTAAGAAGTAAAATGCATTTAAGATAATAATTTTATTGTAAAAATAATATAAAAACAAAAACAAATACATGCATGCATTCCTATATAGATACATTCCTTTACACTTGCATATATACATATGTACGTATAGATACATCATCATCATCATCCTCATCATATACATAGACATACTTAAACAGAAGATATACAAGAATTTAAGTAGAAAAGCACATACTCATATTTACTCACGCATAAAGAAAACTTAAACTACTTAAAAAAACATAAAAAGAAGAAGTGAAGATATGAGAAAGCAAGCTTATTGTATCTGTGTACGTGTACGTGTGTGTATTTCATGTTTATTTTGTTAAAGTAAATACACATAGAGACAAACAGCAACAATAGCAGCAAAAGATACACAACGCATGAATTCTTAATGAATGAATGAATGAATGAATGAATGAATGAATGGTTGAAAGAATGAGCAAACTGAACTGAACTGAACTGATATAACTGAACAAATGAACAAATGAATGAATGAATGACTGAGTTGAAGTTATAAAGTATTCAAAACTTTGTTTTCAAAATTATGTGTAAAACATCAAATATTCTTTGCCGGAAATTATGAATTTTAAAGTGCAAAACGGAAAGAGACTATGCAGAAGGTATTGTACTTTCTCTATCCTTTTAATTTATTCATTTCACTTTCTCTCTCAACTTTTACAAAAATCACCCAATAGTTACTAAATATGAATGGTATTAGGTAATATTGTAGGTATTAAATTTGTGGATATGTTGCAATACTTAGAACTTAGCACAGTTAGCCACTGTGTTGCCTTTTGATTTAAGTGTTAAACCTTAATCAAAGCCCTAATAACAATATTAATGAAATCTGTAATCTAAGAATTATCATATCTTACTGATGACTTACTGATAATTCATTGCTTTAAAATAAGAGCTAAAAAAGTTCTAGTCAAAGTTCTCGTTGACATCAAACGATGTGTTCGGTCGGATTCTTTAGTTTGCGGTTAAGAAAATGCGCATAAGACTAAATGCTATATACAAATAATATTTATATTATTGGTCAATATGATTGTCTACATTTTTCATTAAATTTTTCCGATTAATAAACTAATCAGAAATCAGAAACTGCTTGCGTTCGGCGAGCTCAGTTTGTGTACCTACAAAATTGGTGTCATTATCTGACCTCTGAGTCTGATAAATCATTTTAAAGCTGCAACAAATACCAGTGTTGATATATCGTGTATTGTACTAATTCCAAATTAGAAGTTATGATGGATGCATACACAAATGAAGCATTGAATTGGCGATATATTTCTAGTGGAAGTCTTGTATTGTAATAGAAAGATACACAAATATCAATCGTATGGTAACAAAAACACGAGTAAGATGGAGTAAGCAAGTTTGTCATTATTTGTTGTACGATTTTGGGTCGTAACGTTCATACTTCCAAAAACTTTCCGCCCTCCCATAGATCAAAATATTTGTCGTAATGAAGATCCATCATGCAAGCAGTAATAAGTTCTTATAAAATAATAGAAAAATATTTTTCCTTTTCGAAATTTTCTTTTTATATTTCAATTTAATCTTCTTAAACCTCAATACATTTAGTCCATCATTTTTCCAATTTTTGTATCCCTTCAAAATAATAAGTTATTTCATTGACCTCAAAATAGGCATTTGTTTCAGTGTTGACCTCTTCATTCGACCCAAATCTCTTACCGCAGGGCCATTGCTTTAGATTTGATAACAAGAAATAGTTGCAGGAGGCTTAATTTGAAGAATACTAATGTTGGATATGGTAGTAGTTCGTACCTTAATTTATGGAGTTTTACCATGGTGTCAATGTGGAGAAGCACTTTTTTCTTCACTAAATACTATTGGATTAGCTTCAAAAACAATGTCAAATCTGTCCAACAGCTCTGAATAATATTCATTCGGTGATTGTTTTACCTATTTTAAGATTCGTTGTGAATGACAATGCGTGCAACCCAAAAAACTGGTACCATGAACTTGTTTGGCAAACAGACTCACCTTGGCCTTCTTTGGTGCACGTTCACTCGGAGAAGTCCACTGCTCTAACTTTTTCTTGGTTTTTAGAGTCTCTTTTGTGTTTTGATGTTTCGTCGACGATGCAAAAATTTGTTCGTATTGCGGTTGAATATAGCAAAACACTTCTTTCGAATGGCAATATGTGATGTACCCACTCAGCTGAGATGCCTACAGTCTCACGCACATTCAGTTGCCGATCGTCCAATATCATTTAATTGATTTTAACGACGATTTCTGAAGTGACCTCATATATTCGGTGAACTGAACGTTTGGCGTCACTTGTGCTTGTATGATCACAAGGAATTCAGAAAGCCATTTAAACCATTGACCATTAAAATTGATGGTGCAGTATCTTCATAGTATTTGTCAAACCTTTTCTTGATATCGCTCCTGGCTTTCTTACCCAAAAAATAATGTCAAAACTTTTTTTGACATGTTCAAAAACTGGCGATCATTAAAAAATGAACATTTTGAACTACGAATTAATGCCTATTTAATTAAAAAAAAAAAAAAAAAAAGCAACACGACATTCCTCTGTTTCTCAGTTTTTTAAATACACAAAAGTTTGTTGCTTCAATTGATAATAAAAATGAAATCTTGTGATCAATATTTTGAGACTTCAACTGCTATTTAATGATGGACAGAAGATATTTTTGATGATTTGATCGCCCGCTCTCAGATTTTATAAAGACTTATTAAACAGCCATTGTAGCATGTGTATCATCGAAACTTAAAACAAAATTTTAACGAAGCCCTACAGTTCTAAGCAAACTATTTGAATGGATTATATGATTTAGAAACAACAATTTGTTTGATGGTGGTAGCGGCTCGGCATCATAATGTCAGCTACAATGCAATAAGTGATTCCCTTGGACGGGCTGCGCAAATCTGTTGACAAAACGTTGTAATGTTTAAAATGAATTTTGAAATTAACATACAAACGATATGTCTTAGTTAACCAATGTAGCCGAAACTTTCAATCCCAGGTCAGGGAACTCCTTAACGGAAATATGTATCATCCTTCTGCCAATTAGAAATGTGTTCCAATAGGAACGTCGGTGCAAGCTGTCACATACTTGAATCAAGCAATTCCTTTGGACTGCATCCAAGCGATTCAGTGTCTTTTGCATTAAATAAAGTAGGTACATGTCACTATATCATGACATGAAGTAAGCTTTTAATTTGCACAGGTAATAAGTCTCCTTATTATTTCTTATTAATTTTATTATTTCTTTCACTTTGAAAGTAAAATTAAATAAATAAGAAAAATTATATTTGAATAAGCATTAACTATCATCATCATCATCATGCCATCTGTGCGTATTTTTTTCTTAACAATATTTTTTTGAAACCATCTGATAAGATTAGGTTACTTGCTATAAGGGATTGAAATTAAAATACAATATATGAATTGGTCCCGCTTATGGTTAATGATGTCAGAAAGACCAACAATTTTTTATAAGCATTCATTATTTTGTGCAACATTAAAATCCTTTCCCAATAAAGATTAGAAATCATTGGTGAAACTGATTCTGACCATATTTTTTATGCGCTTTGTGGTGTAGTAAAATTTCAAATACCATCATCGTTTTTCGATCACGAAAATTAAGCAATTATTCTGCATGTCAGCAATATCACCCCAAATATGGATATAATCATCATTTGTTCCATAACATGTAGGACGCTGAATGGTATTGAACTAGTCATAGTAGCTATCTACATATCGCCGAGTTATACAATTGAGGACGTCACATTGTTCACCATACTCACATATGAGTATATAACTTTTGGAGTTTTCTGAGGGATAAAATTTCCATAAACTTCTACACATTTTGTCCGCTGATCTCATAATAAATTTTGCTAAAGAAAAGTACGAACCACTGAAAACTTTTCTTTGCGCAAAATTCAATTATATTATGATCAATAATCCTTTACAATCTCCAACACGATACGGCACGACCATGCACGATGCAGTGTCTTCAGTTTTTTACAATATAAGATCTAATCACAAACGTTTAGTTCCTAAGGTGCTTATCACAATTATAAGACACTTCAAAAAAATTTTGGGTTATTGGCATTCAGTTGTCAATTACTACCACCAATTTCTTGTTTTTATTTAGTGAATAATAATCAAAAAAATAAAAAAATTGTGAAATTCCCCTTTTGCGCGCTTATGAAAATTATGAGACACTTTCTTTTCTTAAGTCTTAACACAACAAAAAAAATTATACTTCAACAATATTTTTTTACAAAAACAATGAATATTAATAACCGATGTGTCCACCTCGGTTTTTCACAACTTCAAAAATACGGGTTTTCATTGAATTTATAAGGTTATGAAGCAAGGCTGGGTCATAAACTCGACGTACTAATACTCCCCAAACATTTTCAACGGGGTTTAAGTCTGATGAGCATGACGGGCAGTTCATCACCTGGGCAGATCAGTATTGCAAAAACGCCAATGTTCGGCGACTTGTTGTCCATCGAGATTGAATAATTTCTCATCGGAAAAAATAAAGTGTTTAAAAAAAGCACGTAAAGATTAATGCGAAAGTTGTACAAGTTATTTTTGCGAGCACATTCTTAAACACGGCTCAGACAATGTTCTCCGAGAAGCAGCAAGTTGGGAACACGACACTGTGGATTCGCTCGCTTTATATATTATATAACTTTTATCCCGACCATTTATTTCCTTGAAATTTCGCTTACATTTAAATTTGAACTTGAATAAGCCTTAATTAAGCCTTTTCTATTCCCGTTAAACGTTTGTTAGTGGCATATTAGTTAAAATCGATTAAAAATATGTTTTCTGCTACCAAACTTAAAAATTTAATTGATTTCTTTCACTTTCGATTCAATATTCAATAAGTGTCTTATAATTCTGATAAGGCTGCAGCTACGCAAAAATGTGAACATTCAAACTATTGTAAAATTAACAGTTCTTTTCCCATGCTGTTCTAAAAATAGAAATTGTACTTTTTTTTTTGCGGCTTATTCTTTGTACCTTCATTCACTTTTTTAATTATTTACAAAATATAAAACACACAGATTTAGCGAGGTTTAGTTGAAAAATTTTCAAAGTGTCTTATAATTGTGGGTTAAGCGTTGTTTTAGTTACCATAAATCAATTGTTTCTGTAATAGAATTGTAGAATTGAATTTTGTTTTTTAATTTATTACTTCTTTCAATATATTTTGGTAAAAAAAAAAAAAAATGAAGCTTTTCCTTTCAATACTACGATGACACAAAAAGTATTGTTATTATAGGACAATTTCAGATAATTATTTATTTACCAGAATTTGTTCTGCTGAGTTCTTAATACAACTAATTAAGAATAAAACATTAGAACATTTTAATTGCATATGGAAATGTATGTAAAATGATACATTGAAAGCTTGAATAGGATTTCCATTGATTGATATTAGACGCAGACCAAAGTAATATTACCTAAAATTTGGCTTTCCCTTTTTTCTATCATATACCAGGTGATAGATACAATAAATCGTTTTACATTGGCAAATCATAGGAGACATGGAACTACCTATTATCATTAAGTGTCCATAAAATTGTATTGCAATTCAGACAGCTCAGCTGAGCTTAGCACATCCTGCATTGGTCTTCAAATTTGTCCAATTTGTCCTTATGTTCCAATTTACTGCACTTGAGTGAATGAAATATCATAATTCAAGGCTTGAATAAGCTACTCACAACATATTGATCAACCTACGTGAAATCATGACTATTGTACTGAATAAATAAATTCATAATAGTATTAAATCAACTAATATTTCAATACGAAGATACTTAAACATATGTGGATATTCATTGTATGCACTCATAAACATATGTACGAGTATACACAAGTAGAATTTTAGAATAATATAAAATGCATATACCTACATACGTAAGAATTTATAGACCAATCAATGTAGGTAGACAAGACAAGGAATATGTTCATTTATTTAGAATTAACTCAACTAAAACCATTTGTCCATATGTCGACAAAGCTATGCTAGTGACCAACCGCAAATTATTTCATATCGTCTTCATCTTCATTTTACCTTACCATAACTCAACTCACGACATTATACCCCAACACACCACATGTTGTCATGTCTCATCTTTATTCAACGTAACTTAAATCAGTTCAACTCCACTGAGCTAAGCTGAACTGAGTTGAATTGAGTTGAGTTGAGTTGAGTTGAGGTCATATTGATTCTCTTCATTCTATGCGAAAACAAACAAACATCCAAACAAACACTATACACATGTGTATAGATACAATACACTACACTACTACAATAGAATAGAAGAAAACGGAACTGTATAGAATAGAAAGGCGACTCACTCATATGCCATCATCATCATCATCATTGTCATGCTTTGCTTTGTTCAAAATATCCGTTTGCACACAAAGATACTTGGATACACCTAACCACACACAGACAGATATGTATCCACAATACTATGATGCAGACATACAGACACATACACACACACACACATACACACACACACAAACACTCAATGTTCTGTGTTGACTTTTGTATTTATTATTGTTGCTGTTGCTGTTGACGTTGATGTTGTTGTTGTCGTTGTCGTTGTTATTGTTTGTTGTTGTCGTTATTGTTGTCGTTGTAGTTTCGTCGTAGTCGACATGACACTGTAGCTTTGTTACAGTGTTGTCGAGTCGACGTCATTAACCGATTCGTAATCGTATTGTATTTTGAGTGTGTTATATTGTTATTAGTCACATAATATTTAATCAATAATTTTCCAATTAGATTTTAATAAATAATTTCAAATACTACATTTCTTCTTTTCTTTTTATTCTTTCTTCCCCCAACCCCGTATACATTTTTTTAATGCTACTTTTATTGTCTTCGACATTCGTTGCAATATTAATACATAAATGAAATAATCAAAAAAAATGAAATAAAATATAATAAAATAAAATAAAATAAAATAAAATAAAATAAAATAAAATAAAATAAAATAAAATAAAATAAAAAAAAATCACATTAAATTTCTAATAATCACAAATTTGAAATAAACCTAAAACTAACGTGAATTATACTGAAATGAAATGAACTGTAATGATATTGCGACATGCTGTTACTGCAGTTATTCATGATAGATAACTGTGCCGACGATTGGAGGATCGCGATGACATGGCAACGAATTAGTCAAATAGGCTTAGAACTTTTTATATGCGCTATACATCCAATTCCTGGCGAATACTATTTCATGTGGACTACGAAATTGGCAAATAAAAATAAAACAATTGGCACCGAAATGGTACCATACGATGTAGCTTTATCTTTACCAATGTTTCTTCGTTTATACTTAATATGTCGAGTTATGCTTTTACATTCAAAATTATTCACGGATGCATCATCACGGAGTATAGGCGCTCTTAATAGAATTAATTTTAATACAAGGTAAGTGTATATAAATGTTGTATGTATCTATCCAATATTTCATATCCACAGAGACCAATCTTAAAATTTGTTATACAAAAATGATAACACAAGATTGACAACAGGCAGTCACATTTGAGTCATAATTATATATATTTCTAGGATCCAACCATCTGGATACTAATAGTAATGCAATTAATAATAATAAACTTTGAGTTGGGTTGTAACTTATTTTGCTTTCAAATCCATTCATAACTTATTGGACTTTTAGAAGAGATGTTTATTTCAATTGAAAGAAACTTTAATAGGCTGCCTGTCTTGATTATTCTATACTATATCTCTTCTTGATAATGATGATGATCATGGTGGGTATGATTTCATGGAGACAGATGGTTCACATGTTAATGGCTCAGTTCTTATACAATTTTCACTGAAATTTATAGTGAAATTTAAAATCACTTTTATTAAGCGATGCTTATCATTATTTCATATGAAACGCCTTAAAGTGCAGCAAACTTACTGATCTGACAGCGCTAAACTGTGCAGCTGTTTCAAACTGAAAATGCAATGTAAAGTACAACTTTTTTACAAAATTTGGTGAATTGGATTTAATTTGGAATCACCTATGCTAGTTTCTAAACAGCAGCATGACAAAATCATAAGACGAAACGGTCAATATTTATTCCATAGTTAGATTTCCTAAACTCATCGCCGTGCTTTCATTATTTTTGCCTCATCCCGCAAATATGCTGACAGTTTTAAATAATTTTATTTTTTGGGTGCGTTTGACCAAGAAGCAGAGCTTTGCTACACCCTTGATAAACAAAAATATGAGCAATCTTTTAGAGTTAAAACTATGCAATGTGTGGACATGTGTTGCTTTTTTTTTTCCATACCATTAAAACTGTTCTGGGTATTATATTGGCTCCACCATATACAACTGAATAATAGAAAGATCTTTTTCAGTACCGTCCGTCCTCCGGTCATATGTCATGACAGTAATACCTAGACAGTTGAAATTTTCACAGAATGTATACTTCTATCCGGGCATCAGCAACAAATACTAAAACTAAAACATTTTCGAAAACTTAAAGAGGTCCCCATACAAGAAACATTTTGATTTGTATAGCAGCTATACGATCCAGTTATCCCACTATTTTGAAATTTCGGTAGTTGGTGGCTATATATCAGAAACTTATATTGTCGAAATTTCAGTTTGATCGGATTGCTAAGGAGGGTATCTCCCATACAAACCCCCATTAAAATTCTGGTTTTGGTTTTTTGTTCTATCGAAGAGAAATTTAGAAACTGTAAGTTTCTGATATAGGCGCGGTACTTCTGTTGGAATCAACCAAATCGGTACCTTCCATACGAACCCAACATTAAAATTCAGGTTCTTATTCGAAAAACTTTTTTATTTTGTGTTTTATCGAACTGAAATTTAGACAAAATAAGTTTTTAATATAGGCGTGGTACATTTGTTATTATAGAATCAGTAAAATCGGACCCATTCTAGTGCGAAACCCTCCGTGTACGGGCCTGACTCGCACTTTGTAGATTTTTTTTTTTTAAATATGATATCGCGTAAATAGTCACCCTAAGCTCGAATGGCGTAAGGTGATTGATGTTGATGTAAATTTTCGACTTCAAGTAGCTCCAGAAGAAAAAGTACGGCATTGCTAAATCAGGCGAATGCGTACGTCAGCCAAAGTCTCAATTTTTAGATATCAAGAGGCCGGGAACATTGACTTAAAAAATTGTTGCGCCGTCTTGGTCAGTAGTTCTCCATACAATTTTCAGAAATAATTAGCTTCAAAAAATTAGTAATCATATCCTGATTTACGGTTATTGTATTGATGATCATTTCCATATAAATTTCGCACCACACTGTCACTTTGTGTCATAAAGACGTACCTCTTTAATAATATGAGGGTTTTCGTTGGCGTTGAAAAGATAGTTTTGTTTATTAACTGTTTCGTTTAACGTGAAATGCGCTTCGTCACTCATGAAGATTGTTTGCCAAAAATCCTCCTTTGCTTTGGCCATTTCTAAGACGCAATTCGCATATTCCAAGCGTCGAGACTTAACAGTTGGCAATAGTTGTTAAGTCAATTGAATTTTGTAAATGAATAGCTTTAAATCGGAATAAATTATGCGCCATAGACTGGACCGAGCAATACTTAATTACGCAGAACGATGTGAACTTGATGTTCGCGAAGGCTTGTCAATACTGGCTTTTTTAAATAACATTGTAGTACTACACAAAATATGTACTTGCTTACAATATTCCACCCTCCCAATATGAAATCCTGACTACGCCCATGTATATCACATACACAAGTCCATACATATGAAGGTGAAAAATAAGTAAAGGAAATTAGTTCAGTCATCCTGGATTTGGGTTCGGTCTCACACGATTTTTGTTTCTGTGTATGTTTCTATTAGTTGAAAAATTGCAAAATTTTTAATTTGATTTCAAAACTTCTAAATACAATACGTTTGCAGAAAGCATCACAACTATTTCGAAAGCCATTTTTAATGAAAATCGAAATTGAAATTTTATTATTAAATCAACCAATCAAAATGTAATTATATATATTAAATTTATGATCAGTTTAAAAAATAAATATTGTAGTTGAATCTTCGGCCCGGAATTAGTAATTTAAAGTTGACCAAAGCAACAAACTAGGTTAAAGTTATACTGATTCAAGCATTAAAATCATAAATACCTTTCTCAAAAACTCCATCCCAACCTTAGGTATTTTGGACAGGAATAGATAGTGTTATTGATTCCATGAAAGTTGAGCTACGAAACTGGTTCTCTTAACAAACATGTTTATTGAGGCAATTGACACTAAATATTACAATTACAATTTGGCAATTGTCTCTCTGAAATAATATATTTACATCATATAAAATAATCTCCAAATATATATAAACTTCTTACATTTTTTTTTTATTTATGTCTTATAGATTTGTATTAAAAACACTAATGACAATATGTCCGGGGACTGTTTTACTGGTGTTCATGGTATCTCTATGGATAATCGCCTCATGGACATTGCGCCAATGCGAAAGGTAAATTAACCAACATTCTATTCAATTACATTGGATTTTATTCAAATTTATTTCTCTACTATTCAATTTTATGATGATATCACCACTCTTTATCCTTTGTTTTTGTTATGATTTTTCTTTTTAATTTCCTATTATCCTTATTGTATTTCGGAAATGATTTCTATTTACAATATATTTGAAATTTATTTCATTTCTTTTTCAAATTTTGTTTAAAAGCATCAAATAAATCATTTTATTCTGCTGATATTTGAAATATTTATAGAATTTTATAGAATAGAAGATCTAATTAAGTCCAAAAATTTGTCCGTAATTTTATATATCTGAAATGAAACACATGACCATAGTCTGAGTTTTTCAAATAGAAAACTATGATTCTTCATATGACTTCGTTATTTCCTAAAACAGCCAAAGCCTCTTCGACTTGGATCGCAAAGGATCGGATGGATTTAATATACCTACTAATGGATAATACAGTAGCACTTCAGTAATCCAAATCAATTGAAACTGGCTCAATCTAGATTACTCTGGATAATTGTCATCACTGTCGATGCCTTCATCTCCATCCAGTCACTCACTAATTTCGTATGTGACGTCATTATTTATTTTCCGCAGCACAACTATGATTTTTGTAATTCTTTTGTATTTTCATACTCTGACATTCATTTCTCTTTGAGAACTGACAGGGAAATGTAGTCATCTGGATCCTCTTCAGCATGTGAATTGTTGTTGGTGTTTTTCCAAAAAATTTTGCTATTATATTTCGGGGATAATTTGTTTACTACAAAGCAAGAATACAGAAATTTTTGAGATTTATAACCACTTTCAATATGTATACAGGGATTCCTCCTACTACAAACTCATTCGTGGTAAGAAATGTGCAACAGAGTCTTGGTCGGGAGGTAATAGATATTTGTAATTATTTACGACTATCTGGATTACAAAAGGATTCAGAAGAATTAGCGAAGTTCTACTGTATTTATAATTTTAGTTGGTTTTTGAGATGATGATGAGGCTGAAATAATCATTTATTGAATTTGTATTATCCATCATCTAAAAAGACTTTTAAAATTTGATTTGATCAATAAAAGAACAATTTATGAATATAACGAAACGTTACCAAGGCTAACCCTAGAATCCTTAAGATTAATTTCAGTAAGATATTTCTAAAACCATGGGGATCTTACAAAATATTGATTACTACTAATTTATAGATATACGTAGTAGTAGTCTGTATCACAGGCACCAACTCTGATAGTTCAGTATTCAATTTAATGAAATACTGACTTTATTTCTATAGATAAAACAAAATCAAATTGTGTGGCAATCAGAAGAATATTTTTTATATCAACTTTGGGATACTTTGTGTAGAACCCATAAAAATTCAATTATTTTTTGTTTAATTAATTGAAGTGAAAACAATTTGAATCACTACATTTTTTATTAATAATTTTATTATTTATTATTTTATTTATTTATTATTATTAATATAAGTATAAATATTTTAATTTATTATTATTTTTATTTTTTTTTTGACTTATATATTTATATATTATATCTATTTATTTACTTATTTATTTATATACATAATTTATATTATGATTATTGCAATACATTTTTTAACTTTTACATTTTTGAAGTTTATTATTTACTAAATATTATTAAATTATTTATTTACCTTTACTCACAATATTTGATAACATTTCTTGACTCGAATATTTTCTAGATTTATGGCATTTAAATATACATATATTTACAATATAATATACACAAATATAAATATTTACTTTACTTTATATACAATATTTTAAAAATAATACATAATATTAATATAATACAAATTTTATAATAAAACAAAAAAACAAAAAAAAAAAAGCAAAATATCTAATTTAACTTATTCCCTTTTTCTATTCTATTTTTTGTAACATGTTTTTTAAATTTTTTTTTATTTTTTGTTTCATTAAATTTCTTTATTTTATTCATTTGTCTTTTTATTTTCTTTTTTGTTACATATATATTTTTTTTTTTGTTTTTGTTTAATTTTTATTTTAACATTTAAAAACTTACTACCTATCAACAAATCTAAATACAATAGATAAATACATTTGTATCTTATAGATACATTCCTATCTATGTATCTAGTTAACTGTAAACTGTGTGTGTGTGCGCTAATCTATTAAACTACTTATAAAGTATACAAAGCCAACGAAGTATTCGCTCAAAGTTTTTCTTTTTCTTTTTGTGCATAGAGAAAATAAAATTTTTTATATAAAAAAACAAAATTTATATAAAAAAAATTATTTAAAAATTAGAAATAAAAACAATTTACAATAATAATATAAATATTAAAAATATTAATAAAAAAAAATGGTACTTTACTGAATACACTTAATTTTTTCTTTTTTTTTTTGTGTTGTTTTTTGTATGAAGAAAGAAGATTAGTAAATGAGTAAAACAAAAATGTTGTTGTTCATAAGAATATAATGGGGTTCGCACAAATACACTCACTCACACACGCACACACTTCATATACACACTTACAAACATATATACTCATGCATACATATTCACATAGATACATACACACACACATTATAAGCATGTACTCGTATATGTTATTTCTTTATTTATTGTACAAATGTGTAGACTATTAAAAAAAAGGTATTTAGTACAAATTTTGAAAGACATTGTATGTATGAATAATGCGCGCGTGTGTTTGTAAGTATCTCGTATACTATATACTACTTACTTTATACTTCTCTGATATTTTTGTTTATATTTTCCTTTTTTCTTTATCCATAATAAGATTTCGTGATTTTTGATTGATTTTTTTTTTTTTTTGAAAATGCATTTTCAATAAAAAATCAATTAGTTTAAGGTTGCATGACTTCATTAAAAGTTCTTTATTTTTTTCCAATTAAGTATGAGTATTTTTAACTTTATAAATGATTTTTGATATTTATGGAGCAGAATTGAAAGATTGTTTTTATTTATTATTTTTTTTTTTTTGTACACATTCACAGTCAAGTCATTTCGTTTCTCTGTATATCTATCTGCCTGCAACAAAACTTAAAAACAACAACTCTTTCCTATTGACTTACAGAGATATGTACCATATTTTGTGTTCTTGTCATAGTTTCCAGAAAACTTCACACCTAAATTTTTTCTGTTAATTCTTAAATGTTAAAAATGATTTGTAAAGTTTTGTTTGGATTTCAATTTTATTAACAAATGGAAGGTTGACCACAACATAATGGCATATTAATACTCCAAGTTTATATGGCAAATTAAAATTGTATTTAAGTTGGTGGAAAAGAAACTTCAGAATTAAGAGTTATGTTTAAACACTTTAAGTTACTGATAACTCTTGCCATCTGTTGCATAAAACCCGAATCCCGTCCCTGTAGATGGTTTCTTGTAAAATAAACTGGCGCAATACTCTTTTGCAGTCGTCCAAGGGATTTATTGTTATGCCATTTCATGAATATTCTGCATAGAGCGAAATAAATTGTATTGACATGGTGTTAGGTCCAGGTTATACAAGTATGCTGGTTGTTCTTCATCACGCTGATCATATCCATTTTACAATACTTTAGGGGCACTCTAGGCAAAAAAAAAAAAACTTGCGCATATGCCATCGTACATGTGATAGAAATGAAACTTTTTAAATACGGACAGAGAGATTATCTCAAATTCTGTCAGTTTGTCTTTCCGTCTGTTTATAGCTTTTGGTTTCTTTGGCGTGCCTAATTGTTGTTGTTGTATTTACGTTTGACTTTTGTACATAAATTACATCATCAATAAGCTGCTGTGTGTTTCTCGTTCTCTTATTTTTTTCTTCGTATATTCGCTTGTTTTTACACACAAACACTGCATGTTGTTGTTGTTATTCTGGTGGATTTTCCAAAAAATTTATTATTTGTTGGGGATATGGCTATTGAAATACACATTCTGCGAAAATTTCAAGTCTCTACCTATTGGGGTTCATGAGATACAAATGATTCCAAAACGTGATGATTTTTATTTTTTCACTCAAATTTTTAGTATAAATTTTTGCCCAATGCCGCTAAATCAATTTCACTTCAAAAATAAATTTCAAAGCTTTAAAAAGTTTTTAGAAAGGTATTACTAGAAACTACTTATGAATAAAGGAGATAAGGAAAGAATTATTGCAAATCATCATCGTTAAATGTTATTGTATAAAAAAAAGTCGCAATCTGTGTATGTCTGTTTCTTCACTTACTTCCTCTAAGCCATTAATATTATAATTATAATTAGGAATCCTACAATATCTTTAAAAGAGAAATAAGGATGGAAAGGAATTTTATCAATATTAGAATTTAATCCTATAGGATTATTTGATCCAGTTTGGTGAAGAAATAATAAATGAATTAAAGTTATTGCAAGAACAATAAATGGTAAAATAAAATGAAAAGTAAAAAATCGTGTAAGAGTTGCATTATGGCTATTGAAATACACATTCTGCGAAAATTTCAAGTCTCTACCTATTGGGGTTCATGAGATACAAATGATTCCAAAACGTGATGATTTGTATTTTTTCACTCAAATTTTTAGTATAAATTTTTGCCCAATGCCGCTAAAGCAATTTCACTTCAAAAATAAATTTCAAAGCTTTAAAAAGTTTTTAGAAAGGTAATACTAGAAACTACTTATGAATAAAGGAGATAAGGAAAGAATTATTGCAAATCATCATCATTAAATGTTATTGTATAAAAAAAAAATCGCAATCTGTGTATGTCTGTTTCTCCACTTACTTCCTCTAAGCCATACAACGAATTTTTATACAGTTTCCACTATCATTTAGATAATTTTCTACGAATGGTTTATATATACAAAACATATATTAAGTTTTTCTATAATAGAGTCATTGTGAGTTATGTACAATATAAAGATGACACTCATATAGAGAATTAAAATTTGGTAGTTTTGAGAGTAGTTTCCTCCTCTATTAGATCAAGCTGAAATTAATTATTCTGAATTCTGAATACACTGAAACTTGTCCAAAGAGCGTAAAATATTATTGTCTTTATTAAAATTTAAATGTTTGGATTAATTTAACTTCATGTGTATATCGATCGATCATTCTAGAGTCCTTAATCCTTATGGCCTGTAGGTTCTTGCAACCTATGTATGTATATTTTTGAGATTTTTATTTTGATTAAAATATACAATAACATTTGTACCAACATCCTCATTTTGTACTTTGATTTCATATTGTTAATATTATTATAGTAATATTTTTATTACTGTATATATTCGATATTACAATATTAGATAATTGCATCAATAAAGCAATATTTTTTATACATATATTAGCTTCCACTTCTTTATTATTTAAATTCTTTTAAGCAATTTCAATTTCACAGAATATGAACAATTTCTAGCACCCAAAGAAAACATCATCATTACAAACATATTACAATATATTCGCACTACCCAAGTAAATGTCAATAATTTTGATTTTATTATTATTTTGTTTGAAAAAAAAAAAATGTATTTCATTTCCTTAAATTATTAAACCATATACTTCATCTTATTTTATAATACAAATTGAAATCATTTTAAGATGAACACACATATGCACATGTACAAACACACATACACTGATTTCAAATAAAATTTAATATAAAGAAAAATCGGTTTTCAAATCAACAAAAGTGAGACCACAAAAAGTATCCACAATAATAAGAAATATATATTTCATCTACAATATATGAGTAAGCCATCTTTTAGATCATTTGTATATAAATAATGTTCATTAAATTTATTATTATTACAATTATGTATTTTGTTTTGTTTTTCATTCTGTCTGTTTTTTCAAAGTCTCTTCGAAGCTAAATAATACACGAAATAAAAAATATATTATTAATATGAAAAATTTCTTCAAATAATAAAAAAAAAAAATGTGATAAAATTATATCAAATTATATAAATAATATAAAAATAACAATAACAACAGTAACATAAAGCTTAAAGAATGTAAATTTCCAATATAAAGAAAAAAAAAGAAAAAATGTTTTAAATTACAAGTTTTAATAGACTTTATTTAGTTCATAATTTTTTCAAATCTAATAATTGAAATTTCACCCCCGATTGATTTGAAATTTTCTACACACCTCTAATTGTGATGGCAATACAATATGCAATATTTTTTTTTTTTGCTCGGAAAATGCACTGGAAAAGTCGGGTTTTGTCATCAAATAATGCAGTGATGTTGGGAAGTTATTCTCATATTGAAATGGTTTAAGTCTCTAATGATATGAGCGGTTGACTGGATGTAGATAATAAAAATACAGGAGAGATGATTTACAATATTTGTTCCATAAATATTAACAAGAAAGATTTACATACAAAGCGAAGGAAGTCTTGTTCCTTCAAAGGTGGAAAGATGCATCCGTAGATCCCAAGCAACCCAAAATACTAAAATAAAATAAAACTCTGATATACAAAAAAAATAAAATCAAATATTGTATTTTTTTTTTTTTTTTTAAATTAGATTTTATTTGCAATCTATCGTGTGATATTCAGCGAATTTTATTGTGCACTCTTTTTACGTTTCTATTTTAATTTTAATGATAAACTCTGAACGGCAAATCCAGTGGATGCCGCCGATTCAATCTACGGGTGTGCCAAGCAAGTTGACTGCAAGATGATTAACATAACTTTCCAGCCTAGAGATATATGAGTTGCTTATTCTTGCGATCTCCTCACGGATCATGGAAGTCTATAGATTTCTGTGAAGGATTGAGTTTCTCACGTACCAGGGAGCTCCAACAAGTCTACGCAATAGTTATTAGTGAAACCTTTGAAGGATCTCAATGTTTGACTTGGAGGCTGTATACCATAAGTCCACACCGGTTTAAGTATGGATTTAAACAATAGATTAATAACTTGTGTCTCAGGCTTAGCTGCGAGCTTAATTTGAAAAGCCAGGATATGTTTAAAAGTTTTAGGTCAAGCTGTGTTCTTTTCAATTTTATGTGGGGCTGCTAAGTTAACATTCTATCGAGAGTTAGTCCAAGGTATTTTGCAGATGTGTCTCCATTTAGATTTATGGGGAGGCAGCTTTTGCTCTGTGTTCACGGCAATGTTCCATTTTTTTGAGGTAGGTCAGCAGTGAAGAGCGTCAGTACACTACCCTGAGGTACTACAGCTTGGATGGCCTTAATGTTTGATTCTTTATCGTCGCATCTCATGTAAAATGTTCTTCTATCAAGAAAGTACTTCAATACCAAGTAAAAAGGTGTCGGTAATAAAGTTTTAAATTTAAATAAGATTCCAGGATGCCATGCTCTATCAAAAGCTTGTCGTACATCCAAAAAAGCGGCTGAACAGTACTTTCGGTCTTCGAAGGTGTTGAGGATTTGATGAACAACGCGATTAAACTGCTCTGGGGTTCCGTGGGATAATAGAATTAAGTTGATCAAAACTTTTTGCAATTTGTTTTCCTTTACTAACAGAAAAATTATTTAATTTTTTAGTTCTTTGTTTTGTCCAGGACTCTCCTAACTCAATATATATATATATAGCTTCGATTTCCTGTTTATAGGAAGAATCATTGAGCTCTTCAAAATAACCATCAACCGCTAATAATAAATCTTTTTATGACTAAAAGCAATAATAATAAATTACTATTAGGGACAAAAATAAAATATTGTAATTAACTGTCTGGAAGGATCATGTATACAGTCATTGCTTGCACATTTGATCATAAAGGACATCGACTTTGGAACAAGCAGTAATTTATAAAATTTAATACCAGAGAAGTGAATTGATCACTTTGACATGTGTTCATGAACAGAATTTCGTTCGCAACCAAAGATATTTGATGTCAATACTACAATACGTGACATGACCTTTCCTGCAAATGGAACTGCTTTTACCTTCTTTGGAGTCAATCATTCCCTTTTAGTTTAGTATTTTGGCTGTTCCTTCATCGAAGGTATGAAGTGATGGACAACCCATGTGCTTATCAATTGACCCCTGTGAAATTTCGCCGATGGTTTTGTTCCACTGTAAATAATCGCGGTACATATTCTGCTCACAGCTTTCTCATGTCAAAAACTTTGAAACAAAATGCAATGTACAGTACTTTTATGATATATCTACCATATCTGATACCTTCCATACTTCCACTAGATAGTCAACCAATGCCATTTGGTAATTTTGGTTTTCATTTCTGGAGTATATCATATGTACTTAAATATACAATATTTTGGCCTCAGATAAGAAGATAGTTAGTTAGACATGAGATTATACTTAGTTACAGATTATAGAGAAAATCGTTCACATCTGCAGTATTTGAAAGCATTGCATGAGTACATGAACGGGTGATGATATCAGATTCGGATTCAATTTTACTGTTTCCCAGTCCTGCTTTCCATGGCTATTCCTTTACAATATTAGATCAGCATAATCATGGATCATAGGCCTTACATATAGAAAATATTAGTATCATTATACACAATACAATACATAGGTACATTTATACAAATCATAACATATGATGGTGTACAATAGAATATTCTGACTTCCCACTTCTAACTTGCCACGTGAACAACAAATTACAACAATCTCATCTAACAATTAGCAAATTCCAAGTAGGAGTATACAATATTTCTGCCTGAACAACTTTGTTAAGTGAAAAAGCTGAATATAATTGAGTAATCGAACTTTGACTTAATAAGCATAAGTAATGTGTAGGCGAATAGCAGTTAATGACCTCATAACAGAACTTCAGTAATTCTTATGGTATTATTCGTGTTTTTATTAATTAAGATGAAGTGAATAAAATAATAAGTGAAAGTAAAAAACAAAAAACAAAAATCATAAATAATAACCAATTTATTTTTACATTTTTTTTTTTTTTTGTTTAATGATCATTTAATTATTACTATTTCTTATTATTTGTTTCTGTAAATTTTCGTTTTAATGAGTCTTTTACGAATAACTATATATATATATATTAATGAGCTAATTACAACACATAGGTAAATACATACAAACTCCTAAAAATGTATATACAATATAAATACACATTGACGTACGCAACTTTTACCCTAGGAAAAATCAGAATTTTTCTATTGTTAACTAATTAAGGACTTAACATTAGAGACACCCTTACTAATTTGTACATTTTATTAAGAAATGTTTTATGGTCAATTGGTTCAATATTTTTTAAGTTAATTAATTGTTTACTTATTGGATCTCCTATTCATTAATGTGTTGAACTAACAATAAGGTATCAACTCCTACTTACCAACACTTCTGTGTCCTTCTTGTAACTTAGAGGAAAGGAATCACTCACTTATTGTACATTTAGGACTGGTCGATCGTTACAAAGAAGTCAAGATGCACAAGTTTATTCATATAAATAGTTACGTTCCCAATTAATCGTATAACACACTTCTTATACAAGCAGTACTTGCTTCATTCCTAATTTTCTAACGATCTTGGTTTGAGATGTTTGTATAATCTCAATATTACTCGCTCTTGTCACACCCCAATATTCTGAATCATATATCCAAATACGTATCAGTTTTAGACTTATTTAGACAGTGGAGACTTTGTGCTTTTGATTTCGTATAAGTTTCTTTAATTTCTATTTGTTTTCGTCAGATGAAAATGACAAAATCGGTTACCTCATGAGTTTGAGAATTTGAAGTGATGTTATTTAAAGTTACTAGAGAACAAGTCATACGATTCAGTGTAAATAAAATGTGATTACATTTCTATTCATTGACTTTTATTCTCCAGTTAGGTAACTACTCTTGAATGCTTTTCAGTTTATGATTGAAATATGCAATGTGAAGGGCTGATTACCATGTAACAGTGACATCGGCAAAAGTTGATGTGACAACTCTGGAACTGTTTGAAATATAAGCAGTGTAGGTACATTACGCTGACATTAACCTTAGGGAGTGCCAGCTTGTATTCAATATTCATTTCTTTGGGAATATTTGTACCTCACTACAAATACGTAATTTGTCATAAAAAGTGTATGATTTTATGTGAGTTTTGAGGCAGCAATTGTTTTATTTATTTTGTAAATCAAACCTTCATACTCAATCGATGAATAACTTGTGCTACATCGAGAAATACTGCTGAGCAATAATCTAAATTTCAAAGGCAGTTCTTATTTAATTAGTGATTCTAGTTGGTCTGCTCAATCCAATCTTGTGAGCTGGGATTATGTGATTATTTTGTCAATGGTGATGGAGTTTCAAAATAGGAATCTTCTCAAACAATTTAGTTACTGTACTTTAACTTAAATTGATTTCACTTTAACTGTTCAGTTTCATGTAAACATTCTAGGTGTGGAAAGTCTTTAAAATTATTTCTTGTTTCAAGCAGGTAATTTGTTTCAATGCTTCATTATACGAAGCTTATAAGTCAATTCAGTTAACATTTACAATATATCATTCTCTAATCAACTAATTTCTTATTGTATGTTAATACAATTTGATTTTTATATTGCCGAACAATTATTGTATGTTGACATAAGTTGATTATGGTAATTAATTCATCATCTACAGCATCAAAATCTGAAGCCAAGTACCAATATCTGAATATATTATGTACATCCATATGAATGCAATTTGTAATGTCAATTGCTTCAATGTCAACTTTATCTCATAATAATAAAGTACAATATGTAAAAAAAGCATCTAAAAATGACTTGTATAAACTGACGATAGCACAACGACTGTCCACTCTTTATTCTGATTGTTTTGATTTGCTCACACGAGTTCCTTGATGTCTGCCATAGTGTGCATTGCACTATATCCATTCAATTCTTTGCATTTTGGTTACTACTATATATATATATGAGTTCTTTATCCGTAGTAACCAAAAACTTAATCACTCATTTTTGATATGAGTATCTGAAACACAGTTTTAAGTGCATTCATGCAGATGTCAAATACGAAAGTGATAAATAATAATAATAATAAATATATTAATAATAATAACTAATAATGGAAGTACTACAAAATTTTATTTTATTGTTATCTTCTATCTATCTATTTTCTATCTACATATCTATTTATCTATCTATCTATATAAATATATACAGAACCGATTTTAATAATATTTTTTTTTTTTAAACAACAAATGAATGTTAATGAAGCAAGTTGCATATTATCCCTCGCCTAGTTATACAATTGATGGCGCAGCGTTGATTCACTTCAGCTTCAGAATTTCCGAGGAAATAAATTTGAAAAAATTTATATTCCCCATCAATTGGCAATAAAGCCCCAGCGAAATGGTGAATTTGTCCTTGAATCTTTAATATAGAAATTCATTTATGGAGTTTTCATATTCGTGGCTATATGTTGGAACGAAAGTGTATGATCTGTGTTGTACGGCCCCCTTGTGGGAGTATCGTGGTGGTTGTGGTTTAATACCCAAATGCGGGTAGAGTAATAACTCGACGTGGAGTTGCGTTATACAACCGGGTGCTGTGACCCAGAGAGCAGCAGAGGTTTAAGATAGGCCTCGCTCCCCACCAAGGAGAGAGTCATATTTACCAAAATAAATATGACTTAAATTTGGGACCTGCGGATATATATCCAAGGGGACGTTGATTGACGTTTATCAATCCATGTGCTTGGCACCGTGTTCTTAAGTCTTCACAGACAGGCGAGCACGTAAAACACTGGTACTTCATTGTATGATCTGTGTTACAGAAGAAAAAAATACTTTAAAAGTTGGATTGAAACCCCGTTCCTCAATTATATTTCCACCAAATGATGTCATTTGGAACATGCTGTTGTAACTTTGAATGTTTTGCAAAAACTGATTTGACAGAGGTTCTTGGCTCGAAAGTAATGAATTCAGATGTTCAGGTGGCGTTGTCAGTTGTTATAACTTGACCTTGCCGTTTAGACAACATAATCCTGTTGGTTCAAGGCGAAACCTCAAAGCACTGCAATATTGACAACTTGTGCTCATTGTTCCAATCTGCACGGAATTATCGCCGGCATAATCGACAGTTGCATCATACCTAAACGCCAAACGTTCATAGAGAATTGCAACGTTTGCTCGTCTATTTTGTCGCATCTCGCCTAATCTCAACGGAATGGATTGTTCCGGAGCCGTAAGTGATCTCACTCGAGAAATGCTCAATTTCTCCCCCTCCAAAAGTTGGCTACGTTCTTCTTCCGACACATTGCTTCGAAGATTATAAAGTCGAGTTGCATTCCGCGTTCTCCGACCGATGTTTTGACACACACACATCTTATTGTTATTAGCATCTCTTAATAAGGCTGCAGAAGAAATTGATTTCCTCGAACACAGTTGGCATCATAAGGTCACGATGTAAAATTTATTTTAATTTGATTTTGATTTTAAGAATTATATACCATGGCAATGAATACACATAGTCAGTCACATATGACATGCTGAATTCTGTCATGCATTACTTAAATTTCAAGGCCTTTAAGATTTTGAATATCAAGCTGAAAATTTGTTATCAATCCAAATCCAAATTCATTCTATTATTATTCATTTTCGATATAATTCCTTTATTCAAATTAAAAAAATCTTAAAAAGTAATAGCATTATAAGCCGCAAAATTGTTCGTAGGATCGATACATGACATAGTAGTATTGGATTGGGTTCCTGCCGTTTGCATTCATTGCGCTGTTAAATATTAATGGCCTGTACCAGTTTTCGTTGCTAGTAATAATTTGGTAAAGAAATCGTTGCTCCTGTCCATGATTTGAGTTGTGATAAGCAAGCAAATCCATGAACATTGTGGCTCGTTGATTTTTGTTATTGTATTTTAAAGCATGGAAGCCACATACTTTTGGACCTTCCGCATCGAGTAAAGATGCTTCTCTTTAGTATTTTTGAGGCATCCCATTTTCTTTGCCAGATCCCCTATTGTTTTCGTCCAATATTTATTGCATCTTGGAGTACAAAATTTCCATTTTTAAACTAAGCATATCAATTAAGAGCGTTCAGCAGCGGACAGCTTTTGTGGCCTTTCACCTTTTATTAAAAACAAAATAAAGGAAATGCCGAAAATACTCATTTATCTCAACTTGATATTCTATTTTAATTATCTGAATATTAACATAAATTAATTAGAAGAAAAACTAAAACTAAAACAAAACAAAACAAATATTCCAATAGAACGAAACATCATCTTTCGAATGTTTTATAATAAAAGTTTAATATTTAATGAAATGTGGAAACTTAGTTGCCATACAAATAATCATAAGTTCTACAATTCATATAAGGATATAATTCCATCATATATCCGATCTTTACTATAGAGGTAATGGTTTGATGATTGGAGACCTCAGCATGTATAGTTTAGACTTGTATTGTATATAGAAATCGTCATTTGCAAGCTAAAGAAGATCGATTGGGCCTGGTCTTGTTATGTTTATTTTTCTTACAAATTAGTTTGTGAAGTTTTAATCTACTGATCTTAAAAATTGTTACATGCACGTTTTGTTTTTATTGTAAAACCCCAATGAAAAGCTAATCAACTAAACATTAGAAAATTAAGATAACAAATACTAAATAACCTAATTCCGCACCTTATCAATTTTACGTTGTATTGTGCAAATTTACTCTTTTACTGTTCGTAAATGTAAAAGTGAAGTGACAATTATCAAACTTAAAGCATATCGTTCTGGTTATAAGCTGGGACACCAAACTCACGCTGTTGCCAAGAATGGATCCATTGCTATGATTTTAAATTTTCACGAACCGAGGTGTTTAGTACTGCATGCCTACCGTCTCTCTTTGTCCTATTCTCTCCACCCGTACGTCTCTCCGTAATTTCAAAAAGAAAAAGCACTCATCGTTTTTGAACACCTCGTATAATGTTTTATGTAATAGTTTACGTTTCTCGGCTCTTGGTTTAGAGTTACAAAAACGTTAAGCAGTGTCCTGCATAACATAGAAGAACATTATAGCCATGTTGTAAATTCACTTGCGAACGTAAGTCACCTTAACTAAAATCTTGTGATGACTTATTTCAGCCTTATGAAATGAATGCCAACAAGGTCATCTCTGCTTTTATGTATTGTATTTTCTTTGATTTTCTTACTAGCTCATCTAATAAATTGAGTCCTAATATTGTTGGAAGTTATTTCATGAATATTTTAAGATTAACAACTATATAAGTTGAACATTGTAGAATATTGCTACCTCCTTATAATTTTCTAATATCGTCAATCTCTAGCATTTAAAGAACTTTTCACGAGTGAGGTCTGCTCGCTCCCATTGTGTTCCCTGAATTTAGAAAAAAGGAACAGGGGCTTAGGTGAGTTGACAGCAATATATCCTTAGATGGTCTCTGAGGTCACCCTTAGGCTTTGGATTTAGCCCGAAGAAGAATCAACAAAAAAATGTTCTTCTGTGGCAATTCAGACAAACTGCCTAAATCATAGAAAAAAAATTTTCTGAAAAGACGGTTCCATCTTTCGAGAAGAGCAGAACAGTCAAACATGTTTATGTTGATAGCAAGGCCAGTGAGACAAACTGGTAACGCGAAGCCCTTTCCAGCTCCCTCATACGCCATCTTGTCATCTAAAAGATCAGAATGGCCAGGAACCCTGATTTGATTTGAATATGTAATTGATTGCTGCTGAAATTGACTAAGGGTCGCCACCGCGCTACGAATTATTTTTTGTGGGCTACTAGAGCCTTAATATCAACATGGCTGATATATTCATTGGTGTTTATTATCTTTACAGCTTCCTAGACTGCAAAGATCTCGGCATGAAAAGTAATGTACGAGTTTGAACTGGTAGATCTTCTGAAATATATCTGTTTTGGAATAGATTGAAAGCTCTTCTTGCCTGATAGTGTTGACCTGTTTTCCATCATCTCTCTCCGGATATCTTGTATTCAATTGGTCATTCATTTTCGGCACACAGTTGTCGCTTTCTCCGTCCTTAGCTTATAACTCCATTTCTTGAAGAATGGTGGTGCTGTGACCAGCCGTACAAGGCTTAAGAAGATGAAATTCCTACCCGAATAAATGTTTAAAATCTTGAATTTCTATTTATTACTTTTACAACACATTTAATAAAATTTATTAATCAATACATTAATATTTGTTTAACAGAAATATGAGTTTCTTCTTAGGTTTTTCCTTATTCATTTTTTATTGTAATTCATATTACGTGATATTGAATCCTAATTTTGATACAATGTGATTTTTTGAAATAAATACATTTAAACAAAGAGAATGAATGTATCTACAATATATATACATACAGCTTTCACAACTATACTACATGCATATACTAAGTATAATAGATTACTCTGAAGGGGATTCAAATATCTTATTAGAAAAAATCCAAAACACTTTTGTTTTATCATTAATCATCAAATGAATAAACAAAATTATGCATAGGAATGAAAGAATATATTACATACAACTAATTAGCAAATTTAACACACACACACACACACACATACACATACTCACCCATGATCATTATCATCACATACATATTACACACAAACACACAGAATTACATAATATTATTAATTAGATAGATGGAAAATTTATGTATTCTAAGTATATTTACATCATCAATTGACTAGCAATATAAGTAAGAAGTTTTCATTTTTTTTTTTCCATTTTCATTAATTTCGATTCTTTATTTTTTTATTTTTTGTTTTTTTTATTTTTATTTATTTTATTCATTTTTGGTGTTACTACCTACTACTATTGTTGTTGTCGTTGTTGATGTTGTTGTTTTTCCCTTCAAAAAGATTCAATATTTATTAAATATTGTTTGTATCTGTTAAATGTGTGTGTGTGTGTGTGACTGTGTTTGTGCATTGCGTGTGTATTTAAGAGTGTTATACGTAAGTGTGTGTGTGGGTGTATCTGTATGATGATATATTGATGTTTGTTCGTTCAATCGTCGCTCGCTCGCTCGCTTGCAATTTTTTGCCATAGACGTTTTTTTTTTTTTTGTTCTTTTAGCAAAAAGTTTCTTTTCGTAAACCATAAACTATAAGATACATAACTATAGATGCATATATATATATATATATATATGTAAATACATCCCAACCTTCCAACAACATCTATATACATCCAATACATATATAACATAACATATACAATACTATAGATACATACATGCGTACATACTACTTGACTTTTCTGCATGGCCGCCTCCCTCTCACTTCAGAAATCAATACAGCAGAAATATTCACAATAAGTTAAGTCATACTCGAATAAATCCAAATAATAAAAAAAATACTATGGAGGATATGAAGAAAGGAAAGGAAAGGAAAGGAAAGGAAAGGAAAGGAAAGTTAACTGTAGACTAAAGGCAAAATTGAAAAGAATTTAATTCACATAAAAGGTTTACTTAAAAATCCTTTAACAACTAAACCTAATTGGGTAAATGTGTCTCTTTCGACAATTTAGGCAGGCAGAGTTATACGGATAAAGTTTCGCAAAAAGTTGTTCAAGCATAAAGAATTTCAACACACGCTGACATATGTACCACAATCATAGACATACAAACATAATCATAGAAACAGACAGAAAGACCCACAATTGAATAAAGAAGAAAAAGCAATTTTTACATATCCTTAACACTTGTATTGTATATACAGACACATAGGTACATACGTATGTATATTTAGAAAGCAATAAACTAAAGTAGAAGCCATGTAGTCAGATTTGTATATGAAATAAATGAATGAACTTGTAGATGCCGTAGATTATTTGATTGATAGCATTTAACATTTTTGACATGCCAGATTAGTCATGCAGATGCGCGCCCTTTAGGTAATACAAATTTCGGGAGACCTCACCTCCCTCCTTAGGTAATGTCACCCATCATCAAAGACTTCGAATTTTGTTATCCTCACAAATCATGAGGCCGCCTAGTCAGCACTGCCCAATGTTCCATTGTGTTAATGTTATTTGGATATAAATTTGTAGATTTGATTTTGCTTCATTGGGTCATTGCCTGTCTTAAGAAAATTAGATTATAATAAGATAGAATGGTCAAGATCTATCATATATTGTATGTATGTACTTTATGCGATCTACCATATGTTTTCTGTCTGAGTATCTTGCACAACAGTTTAGTGCATTACCGGTTTTCGATTTCAATACATCAAAAATATTGTAGTGTGAAAGAGATAAGGAAACTTTATCATATACAATATATTTCTAATCATTGGTCCGATCACAGTAATATATGTATGTATATAACACTTATCCTTCAAAATAAGCTGCTAAATGTAAATATAATTCTTTATAATAAGAACTTTATCCAATATACTCATTGTATTTCTTCAATTAGTGATGATGTTAAATCATCATTGAACTATTCAAGTATTGTATGTCCATATATCTTCTTTTAGAACAAATCAATTAAACAGACTAAAAATTTATTGATACAAGAAGTTGTTGTTATGTATTATGCCTTCAGTCAGCTTCAGTTAGACCGATAAATGTGTAGAGAAAATAGTTGAGCAATTAAAAATTAATACTACGAGTATAAGTAATTATTAATATTGTATTAAAGCATCAGTTTCTAGGATTTCGACTCTAAGCAGTTGTTATAATATATTTGATTAAATTTATGAGGTTACAAGTTTTTATTGGGATTGGCAAACAGTAAAAAGGGATGATGGGGTCTTGGAGTTTACAAATAAAACATTTCTGATCCAAAATGTGCAACATAGATACCTCTGAATGACGGTATAGGTGACAGGAGGGTCTCTACCTATATCCCTATGAAGTAATTCAGTGTAGGCAATGTTGCTTTGACCAATTCAAGAGTGAAAATAGTATATTTCTTTCTGGAGCTACAAGATGTTGTTTGAAAATATTGCACATATTTTCATCACACAGTCAGAACTCAGATTTTTGAGATTCCAAAATTTTTGTGACTGTTCACTAGAAGACACGATGGTAATAGAAGTGGATGAATGCACCACTAATTCAACTGCGGCGTCCTATACATAGAATATAAAATGTAATTATTGAGAAGAAAATTAGAATAGACCCTTCTAGGCTCCATCATATCCTTCAGTCAATCTATTGTATTAATGAATCATATCTCTCTTCTGCTATGAATACATACAACTAATATTTGTTAAAATTTACAATCAAAAGCTTCTTCCTTATCATTATATTTATTGTATTTCAAATATCAGAAACACAAACACAAACACAAAAATAAACAAAAAAAAAAAAAAAATAAGAAGGTTAATTTCGCCTATGGCGAAGTTGTTATACTCTTCACGTAACCCAAGAAAACTTTTTTGCCTGGTCGTGCTTAGAGTAGAGCCAGTATCCACACAGAAATTTAACATTAGAAACTGAAATATTTGTGTAGGAGCTATACGATCCAGCAATCCAAGGGCCTCGAAATCTACATGATTAGTATGTAGATCGAATTTCAGTTCTATAACACAAAACAATCGACCAAGTGCGAGTCAAACTCGTAGACGGAAGGAGGGTTCCGTACCAGATTGGGGTTTGTATGGGAGGTACTCCCCCTAGAGGCCCGATTTTACTGATTCCAACAAATGAACCGCGCCTATATTAAACACTTATTGTGTCTAAATTTCTGTTCAATAGTAAAAAAAAAAACCAAAAATTTTTTTCGCATAAGAACGTGAATTTTAATGGTGGGTTTGTATGGCTGGTTCCAACAGATGTTCAGCGCCCTCATATCAGAAACTTTTAGTGTCTACATTTCAATTCGATAGGACAAAAATGAAAAAAGTTTTTGTAATGAGAATCTGAATTTTAATAGAAGTTTGTATGGGAAGGTACCCTCCCTAGTGGTCCAATCAAATTGAAATTTCGACAGAATAAGTTTCTCATGTATAGCCACCACACAAATTTCAAGATCTTGGAATTAATGGATATCGGCCATACAAACCAAACCCATGTGAAATTTTGAAAACATTCTATGAAAATTTCAACTCTCTAGCTATTGCGGTGTATGAGATATGACCCGAGGAGGGACGGGTGGACAGACGGACGGACAACAAAGTCTCTGCAATAGGGCTCCTTTTGGTAACCTTTGGGTCCGGAACCAAAAAAATAAAAGTTTTCCCAATAAGCACAATAATTTGAATCGAGGTTTGTATGGGAGCTATGCGATCGAGTAGTTCTAGGATCTTGAAATTTATTGGTTAATAAAAAATGAGTTAAACATTGAAAGTATCCAAATTTCAGTACGATAGTATAAAACACAAAAAAGTTTTTCTAACAAGAACAATCAATTGAATCGAGGTTTATTTGGTAGCAATACAATCCACTAATCCTAGGGTCTAGAAATGTTGATGGTTGGTGAATATAGGTCAGATAGTTTCAAAATTGTAGTTCGATAAAATTTGATATTGGGATATTGTATGGGAACAGAACAGATATACAACGTCCAAATCAAAAACTTTAGTGTCTAAATTTCAGTTCATTAGTACAAAATAAGAGAAAAAAAAAGTTTTTCTAATAAAAACCTGTATATTAATGGGGTTTTGTATGGGAGATACCCTTCCTAGTGGTCCGATCAAACTGATACTTCGACACTATAAGTTTATCATCCACTTCCACTAGCCAAGTAAATTTCAAGAGTTACTGGATCATATACCTACAATACAAACCAATATGTTTCTTGTATGGACACCCCTCTAAATTTTTGAATACTTATATTTTAGTTTTAGCATTTTTTGTTGTTGCTTGGATAGAGCTTCACATTCTATGAAAACTTTTACCTATATCTCACTTTCTACATATTACGGCTCATGAGATATGACCCGATGACCGGCGGACGGAAAGCGTAGTTTTAGTAATAGGGCTCCGTTTGGTAATCTTTGAGTCCGGAACCCTAAAAATGTGCAAAATGTTGACACTCTAGCTCACAAACTGAGAGATTTGTTTGCATACATTTAGGCGAACAGATGGGCAGGGCTTTATCAACTTGTTTCAGCGAGCTGGCCAAGAATATACAAGTATATGTTATAAGGCCTCCGATGTCTCCTTGTGTCCGTTGCAAACTTCATAACAAACTTATAATACTACTAACAGCGTGAAGAGTATAAAAACAAAATACTTCTAATAATTGTATTTTCTGTTATGATTTTACAAATTCAAATGAAATTAAGTAAAATATTTGAATTATGGTTTAATCAAATTTGATTTTTTCTTTATTGTTCTGTTTTTATAATATGACAATTTGTTGTTGTTGTTGTTATTTTCTGTTTTAGTTTTCTTCTTTATATTTTTATAAATAAATTTAATCGTCAAAGCATCATTCTTTCTCTATCTCTTTATTTCAAGCTCGCTAGTTTTATTTAACAAAACACAAAAAACAAACAGAAAAAATTATATATTAAAATTATTTTAAAAAGTCAATGTATTAAATTATACAAATTATTGTATATTTTATTTCCATTTTTCTTTCTTTCCTTTTCTTATTTATTTCGTAATATCAATTCATTTATTTATTGTTTTTTTTTTTTTGTGTAATAAAATTAATTTAATTTTTTATTTGTTTCAAAAAAGTAAAGAATACAATATTAAAAACAAAATTATAAAACAAAAAAATCAAAAAACAAAAATGTTCACATAACTTTCACATTTTGTTTATTTGTTTGCTCCACTACTTCACCCTACTTCTGTAACAATCCACAATCCACAAAATGAATGAATGTGCCACGCTGCATTTTTGTAATGAAAAACTGAAACTGAAACTGAATCTGAACGATCTGAACAACAATTTCAACAATCAACAATAAACTTTTTCAACAAATTCAAAAAACAAACAAAATTTAATAAATAAAAATTGAAAACCATAATTAATTGATATATGAAATGATGTGTGAAATGAAATGAAATGAAATGAAATGATTAAAACTGCAATGAAATAAAATGATTCAAAATGCGAACGAATTGACATCGAATGAATAAATTATCAACGTTTTTATTGATTTATTTATTAAAATTAACTAAAACTATAAACACCTCTATTGAAAATGAATTGAACCATTGAATCACTTGAAAACGATACCAAAAAAAAAAAAAAAATTAAAACTTTTAACTCATAATTAATTAAAATTGAATTGAATATGGAATTGTACAATGAATGACTTCGACTTCAAATGTAAATGAATTGAAAATGGATGAATCTGAAATGAAAATGAAATGACATTTGAGAAACTTGAAATTGAATTGAATCAAATCGAATTTGATATTGAATTGAATTGAACTTCTTTAAAATACAATGTAATTTAATTGAATGACAATTAAAAAAAAAATTTAACCAACTGAAATTTAAATTGAAATGAAACGAAACGAAACAAAACAAAAGATTTCACGATGAAGAACATGCAAATTTATTGAATTCAATGTGGCTGACAGCCATAACATTTTTATGTGTCGGCTATGGTGACATTGTGCCGAATACATATTGCGGACGTGGTATAACTCTTACCTGTGGCATGGTGGTAAGTATTCAAAAACAAATAAATAGTACCAAATCAGAGAAATTGTAACCAAACAGAACTGAACTGAACTGAACCTATCCAAAACAATCAAAACCAGACAACCGAACCAACCAAATCAAATAATCAAAACAAAACAAAACAAACCAAACCAAACAATACATCATTCAATCAATCAAAGAAATAATCAAACAAATCAATCAATCAAACAATCAAAAATTATCTTAATCTGAATCAACTAAAAATCTTCAATGAAGTGTTTTTCTTTTTTTTTTCTGTTTGTTTATGTCCACAACACAATCAACAATACTTTTGCGCAAAGAAATGAAAAATTCGAAACTACAATAAAATAATATAATAATGAAATTAATTAAAATCCAAAAATAAAACATATATAATATATTTGTTATATATAAATAAATAGAAATAATAAAATAAATAAATTAAATTGTGAACAATTTTCTTAAAAAAAAAATTCTAAAAAATAAAACAATTCAAACTTTAAAATAATAATTAATAAATAAATATAAAAACTTAATTAAAATAAAATAAAATAAAATAAAATAAAATAAAATAAAATAAAATAAAATAAAATAAAATAAAATAAAATAAAATAAAATAAAATAAAATAAAATAAAATAAAATAAAATAAAATAAAATAAAATAAAATAAAATAAAATAAAATAAAATAAAATAAAATAAAATAAAATAAAATAAATAAAATAAAATAAAATAAAATAAAATAAAATAAAATAAAATAAAATAAAATAAAATAAAATAAAATAAAATAAAATAAAATAAAATAAAATAAAATAAAATAAAATAAAATAAAATAAAATAAAATAAAATAAAATATAATAAAATAAAATATAATATAATATAATATAATAAAATAAAATAAAATAAAATATAATAAAATAAAATAAAATAATAAAAAGATGAAGTATGAAAGTGAAATCAGAATTAAATCTATAAACAATTTGGTATGATAAAATTATAATAATTCATAATAATTTTATAAATAATTGTGAGAAATATAATATATGTTTTATAATTTAATAAAAAATATTAACCTTAAGCTAACTTTTGATTACCAGAAAAGACATTTGCAGCAAATCTCATCTCAATCAATCAATCAATAAAAATCACAAAATAATTTAAAATTCAATGAATGTGAATTGATTTTTTTAAATGTAGTTTAAAGTTACTTCGTTTGTATACCCAAAAAAAAAAAAAAAAAAACATAAACCCAACATTCAACAAATAAATAAATGTCGTTAATTTCGTTATTATTATTATAATAATTTTTATGTGATCAACATGTTTATTTTTGCGTAAAAACTTGCAAATTCTCAATGCAAATCATTTTACTCCCAAGGCTGTATGACCTGTCTTTATATTCATTTATCTATTTCTCATTCTTTTTTCACTCTCCCTCTGTCTATAACTCTCTCTATCTCTCTTTCCCTCTCTCTCTCTCTCTCTCTCTTTCCCTATCTCTCTCTCTCTCTCTCTGTTACTCTCTCTGTAACTCTCTCTCCCTCTCTCTCTGTAACTCACTTCTCTATTCGTTGGTTTTTTTTTCAAATTCAGCCACCCAACTAATCACTTTCTGTTCTGACTAACTTGTGCTCTTTCTATTTTATTCTCTCACTTTCTCTCTCAGTCTCTTCAGTTATCTAAATATCTCTGTCTTTATTTCATTGTATCTTTCTCCATGATTATACTTTCTCCCTATCACACTACTCAATCACATAAGTAAAACATTATACACATACAATAAGAAGCATTTATTGTCTCTTCTTAATGTTGATTGCTTCTTATAATAAATGTTTTTGAGTGTGTAATGTATATAGGATGTTGAGGGTGATCAGATGTGTATGAATGTTTGTGTACAAGTGCCTTAATTTATTTACTTTTATAATTTTATTAACGATAAAAATATGTTAAACTGTCACTCATTTTTAGGTCATTTTCTCTTTCTATATCTATCTATAGATTTCTTTCTCTCTCTATCTATCTCTCTCTCTCTCTCTCTCTATTATTTTCCATTTAAATCCCTAGTTAGATGAATATATTGCAATATTTATTTGTATACATTCATTACATTGATCTTTTTGAAATGTTTCGTTTAATGTTACGTATACGCAATAATTTTGTGGTCTCATTTTGTATTGGAAAAAAAAATTAAATTTACAAAAAAAAAAAACAAATACATACAATACATAAACATATGTATATAACCAATATATTGTATATATACATTCTTTATAAATTAAATATATGATAGACTTCACAACAAAAACATAACAACATCATAGCATATTTCTGTACTATGAGTTCAGTTGATGTGATTGATAGACTTTGTATTTCTTGTATCATTCTTCATATGATATCACGATGATAATGATGATGATGTTGATATGTCAGTGGTTGTATCTGTGTGTATGTGTCTGTGTACATAAAATAATCATAAAAAGAAGCATGTCAAAGTATGGAAAAAGGCAAATGATAAATTAAAAATATTATAATAAATGATAAATGAAAAATAAAAATTGTCATCAACATTTTACATTGCAAATAGCACATTACTATATATACAATACACATAATATATTGTACTATATAGATATAATGATATGATTATATACATATATGTATTTATGCATGTGTGTCGTTTATTCTTTTCAAAAAATATATGAGTTTCTTTTCTATTGAATGAGTGCAGAAGCAGAAGCAGATGCAGATGCAGTTCAGTTATTTAACTTAACTAAAATAAATAAATAAGTAAGCAAAAGATAAAAAAGTAAGAATACCATGAACATGAATGAATGACTGAATGAGTGAATAAACCTATCTAATATCTCTTGATTTATCTATATGCACATACATATACACATGTCTAAATAGATAGTATATTTATTAATTAATAAACAAACTTAAGATTTATACAAATGCACACAGAGACAAATTTTATTGAATGCGCTTTGTTTTAACAAATACATACATACATACATATAACACACATTTACATGCACTCATATGTATATAAAAACATGGAAATGCTGAAATAAGCAAATACTGATGTGATGAGTGTATCTTTTATCTTTGTAAGAGTTTGATGTGTTTCTATTTGTGTTTGTTTGTTTGTTTGTAAGTAACTTCGCTGTAACTTTCTTTGTTTGTCATATCCTCTTACTCTCTTTTCCCCTTCTCTCAAATTTCTGCCATACTAATTTTATGATTCAATTTAAATTTCATCAATAGTTTATTTAGTTTTTTTTTAATTACAATACTATACCATATTATTCTCTTTTTAAGAGCTCTCTAGATCTCGGGCTCTCTCTCCCTCTTTGCCTCTTTCGAATTGATGATTAGGAAACGAAATTTTCACTGGTTACCTCATTATATAATATACAAGGATAATGAATTTAATTGTTTTATCATGTCCTGTCTTCCTAATCTGCAACTTTTCGACAAACATTCCAATTTAAATTGTTTCTTAGTCAGAAAAAAACTTCCTCGTCTCCAAATTACTTACTGAAATCATCAAAGTTAGTTATTTCAAATCATTTTCCCAATCCGACCCGAAATTTGATATTTCTACTATATAAACTTTTGAATATTTTCTATTAATTTCGTTATTGTTTGAAAAAATGTGTGAAAGGTATATAAACTTTGGGTAATCGAAGTTTTCATTTTATATTTATTTTAATTATTTTTTACACACTTTTATTTTTTATTAAATTCTTCATTAATTTTCTTAATCAAATTCCTTAAATCATACATTATACAATATTATGCCTTTCATATCAGTGATAGCATGACATGGTAAACTAGAGGCATATCAATCCATTCGAGGATCCATTTTTTTACAGTTTGGATAAAATATTCGGCGTACAAATAGAAAATCGCCGTTTTTTTTTCATAATTTGAGGCTTTATTATAAAAAACTCGTTACATAATCAATCTCCAAAATAATTTCCATTACTAGCCACAACTTTTTCCCATTTTTCTGGCAGCTTTTAAATTCCTCGTCGGAAAAATTGTTCGTCTTTTGACGCGATCCACGAATCAATCCAGTTTTTGGCTTCTTCGAAAGAACGAAAGTGGTGTTCTGCCAGTTCATGCTTCATCAATCTGAATAAATAAAAATTAAAAAGGGGCGATGTCTGGAGAGTACGGCGGGTGGGGTAGGATGTCCCATTTCAAAGTTTCCAGGTATGTTTTCACTACCTTGGAAACATGTGGCCGAGCGTTGTCATGTAGAAGTATCACCTTGTCGTGTCTTTCCGAGTATTGCGGGCGTTTTTCCTTCAACGCTCGATTCAAACGTATTATTTGAGTCCGATAGAGGGCTCCTGTGATGGTTTCCCCTGGTTTCAAGAGTTCATAGTACTCTACACCGAGCTGGTCCCACCAGATACACAGCATCAGCTTCGAGCCATGAATGTTCGGTTTTGCGGTCGAACTTGATGTATGGCCGGGAAGCCCCCACTATTTTTTCCGCTTCGGGTTGTCATAGTGTATCCACTTTTCATCGCCGGTCACGATGCGATGCAAAAAACCCTTTCTGTTTTGCCGTTGGAGGAGATCGCACATGCAAAGGCGCAGTTCGATGTCCCTCGGCTTCAACTCGTACGGCACCCAATGTCCCAGTTTCTGGATCATTCCTAAGCTCTTTAGGCGATGAAAAACGTCTTGCTGAGTCACGCCCAATAAACTTGCAAGTTCCTGTTGCGTTCTACACGAATCTTCATCCAGCAAAGTCTCTAATTTTGCATCCTCGAACTTTTTAACGGGACCGGGACGTTCCTTGTCTTCCACGCCATATTCGCCATTTTTAAACTTTTGAAACCATTCCCGACACGTTCTTTCACTAATATAGCTTTCACCATAAGTTTCTACAATCATTCGATGCGCCTGAGTAGCATTTTTTTTCGAATGATATGCAAAAAGCAACACTTCCCGCAAATGGCCCTTTGTAGGCTCGAATTTTGCCATTTTCGCTAGCGAACAGGACAAAGCACAGTCCAAATACACAAGCGAGATTATGAAGAGTTGTTGACCGATACCTCAGCTGGCTATGTAATGTTTCTGATCGTACTTATCGACCGATTAGCGGCGCTGGCGCCATCTATGGGAAAACGGCGGTTTTCTATTTGTACGCCCAATATGTTTATCATAAGGTCATAAACCTTACGCTTGTATTGATATGTTTCAGTCAGAGGTCTTTCGTTACTGGAGGATATACTTAGTATGTATTCCCCGTACATTACTTAAAACAAATTAAAAAATGGGCCAAGTGCGAGTGAGACTCGTACACGGACGGTTCCGTTCAAGATTGTGGTTTTGTATGAGAGATACTCCCCCTAGTGGTCCAATTTGACTGATTCCAACAAATGTACCGCGCCTATATTAAACAATTATTGTGTCTAAATTTTAAATCAAAGTTTTTCGAATAAGAACGAGAATTTTGATGGTGGGTTTGTATGGGGTTTGCCCACCTAGTTGGCCGATTTGGCTGATGTGTAGCACTTTTATCAGAAACCTATAGTGTCAACATATCAGTTCAATAGAATAAAAAACAATACAGTTTTTCTATTAAGAACCTCAATTTCAATGGTGGGTTAGTATGGGAGGTACCCTTCCTAGTGGTCTGATCAAACTGAAATTTCGACACTATAAGTTTTCAATGTATAACCACCAACCATCCAAATTTCAAGATCGTGGGATGACTGGATTGTATAGCTGGCATAAAAACCAAAATGTTTCTTATATGGGGACCCCTTTAAGTTTTTGAAAATATTTATATTTATTTTCATATAGATTGAACATTTTTAAATTAGGCGAATTTACAATAACAGTAAAAATTAACGTGACCAAGACCTATCAAAGCAGTGATGGAGGGAGTGTAATTGTAACAAAGACTCTGTATAAAACTAGGCACAACCAAAGTCAAAGTCAATATTAATGTGTTTTTTTGATATGTTCTTTATTTTTTTTCCCACCAAATGCTTATGAAACATTATATATAATGGTCGTCTGGAGTTCTCTGTGTTTGAAATTGCTTTTGATAATCGATCTTGTAATCTGTCCAATATCCGATTTCAGAAAATCTTGTTCATTATTGGCCTACATATTGATATTGTTATGTCAATGACAATTACAATGTTGCAGTTCCCCGATTACTGGAATTAAAGCATCCTTTTCAACTTGACTGGAAAATGATTTTTAATATTTAATGAATGATTCATTAGGATGTATGATGTACATACTATATTCTTATTATAGAATCAAACCCCTTGAACTTTTATTCCGACAAGAAAACTTTGAATTTCATAAATATTATTGTTAGTATGATAATACCAATTTTAAGTTTTTTTTATTTATACAAATAATGATTGTGAGTTTGTGTTTGTGTGATTTCACTAGAGAGCATTTCTATTAAAAGACACTGTGTCCCAATTTCAATGGATTACCTATTACATTGTTATATTCGTAGGTCGCAAGTACACATCACCAAACTAAGTACAATCTCCAGTTCGGTTATGCAATTAAGCGATCACCTTGCATACTCATTATTGCAGCTACAGCGGTTTTCCCTTCTTGCCTTACTTTCTTATGGATTTCACATGCGTGGCATCTGGTTACGTATTCTAGATGGTTCGTCAAAACACCTCTCCATCTGTATCCTCTCTTCACTAAAACGGGGATAGAAGAAGACATTTGTGATTCTTCTCGTATTTGAAATGGTGCAGATAAAATTTAAAGCAACTGTTTCCACTAAGTATCGGCGTCATATGGAAATCCATCCATCCGTCCATTAAGGAATTAGAGAAATCCCATCTTCTTTGCCGATCTCCTTAAGATAATCCTACATTTGTTTATGTTTAAATTCGCATGCCTTTATATCGATTGATGGCACAGAGGCAATCTCCTCATTTGCGACATCCGAAACCATGCTAAAACTATTTTCTCCCGCAGCGTATTTGTGTATGTTTATAATGGGTGTATAATCTTCGAATCAATCAAAGCTTATAATTTCATCATAAGTGATTTTGTCAATTTTTCTTATAATTTCTTATAATTTTTAAATTTTTTACTTTGTATCATCATCACTACTTTAGATACATAGAGCCTTGATTCGGTCGGAGTTCCCACAAAAAATTGTTATGACCATAGTGATGTTCTGATTCTGTTCGTCTGTATCTACAATATCTGATATCAAATATTAACTACAATTATTATAATTTTAAGTTGAGTTATATTTAATCAAACAACATAGTTGTTATCCGATCACTAAAAGATAATTGACAATTGACCACCATTTAAATTTTAACACTTCACAATGTTCACCAATGTTCATGGTCTCCTACTACTTAGTATATAATTGAAATCCTATAGTACAATATATCTTCAAAGTCATCTTATATGAAATGTATGCATGAGCTTTGGACGAAACCATAGAACAAAGTTTTCATTTTGGTTTATTACAAAAGTTGTTTTGTTTTATTACAATTAAATTTTTTTTTTAAATTAACAAATCTTTTTATATTCTACATTTTTATTATTTTTTTTTTTTTTAACTTTTTTTATGATTTTTTCATTTTCTATTCATATTTTTTCTTTATTCTTATTCTTGGTTTTTGTTTTTTAAATTAATTTTAATTTAGAATTTTTGCAAACTTTTTTCTTTTTTAATATGCTTATTTTGTATAGTAAAAATTATTTTTATCTATTTTCTTTTAATTATTTCTATTTTTCTCTGCACAATCTATGAAATATATTGTAATAATTTTATATCTACTACAACTATCTTTCTACAAGAACAACAACAACTACTACTACTACTATATCAACTATCTCTCTATAATTTTGATTGTTTTTCTTCTCTATTTTTCTTTCATTTAACCTCAACGAACCCGTACGCTATATTTTTGGCCCTCTTTTGATCCGAAAACTTTATTCAAAAATTTTAATAATAAAAATCAATGAATTATGATTATATGAAAAATTAAACTTTAATGTAAAAAAAATAAAATAAAATATAAATATTAAATTATATAATAACATTAACAATAATTAATAATAATATAATGATGATGATGATGATGATGATGATGATAATATTGATTATGATAATAATGATTGATAAAAACCTGTGTAGGTTTCATGATGAAGAACATGCAAATCTTTTAAATGCAATGTGGCTGATAGCGATTACATTTCTAAGTGTCGGTTTCGGTGATATCGTTCCAAATACTTATTGTGGACGAGGTATCGCTGTCAGTACAGGAATAATGGTGAGTTATAAAATTTAAAAAAATAAATAACAATAAAAAAAAAAAGAAACAAAAACCTCAAAGAATCTAAACTTACTAATTAAATTAAATTATTAATTGTATAAATGAAAAAAAAAAAAAAAAAATATATTCATAATATTAAAAGCAAACAAACAAATATTAATCACAATAAAATTAACTTATTCTTCTTGTTCATAAATGTTACACACAAACTGATCCAAAATAAAAGAAAAAAAAAATATATTATAAAATAATTGATTATTAACATTATTCGTAAGACATACACAACTACTCGTACATACTAAAATATTATTTATTCAATTCCATAATCGATCTAAATAATTTAAAACTAAAATAAATGTTAAGTAACTTAACTTAACCGAACAAAGAAAGAAAAGAACAAGTTTTAATCGAACACAAACGAACCCATGATCCCAACAAAATTATGATATAAATAAAGTATTGTAATATACCTATACTTATACAGATTACAGCAAAATAATTCTATTTAATCAAATTTATTTATACATCTTATTCCTTACTTTTTAATGGGCTGCCAGAAAATCCTTACTTTTGTATTAACTAAAGTGATAGCTCAAACAATCTCATGATCTCATGATTATGTGTGATAAAAACTTCTATTGCAATATAATATAATTTATACGAGGTGTGACAATTAAGTAACGGGACTGAGTATACCACAGTCGTCTGTCTTTAGCTTTAAGAGTGGGGATGTATGGTGAGTGACCTTGATTCCTACTGCGCAGAATCCACTTGATCCCGCCTCTCTGTCTAGTCTAGTTTGCTTTTAAACCTAGTTTGAGTAAAGTGTTGTGTAATAGAAGTGCCGGAAAAATGATTAGTTTAAAAATCGAGCAGCGAATTAATTTAAAATTTCTCGTAAAATTAAAAAAACCTCCAAGTGAGTGTTTTCAATTGCTAAAAAATGTGTTTGGTGATGACTGCATGTCACGTACTAGAATTTTCGAATGGCACAAACGATTTTCTGAGGGCCGGGAAGAAGTTGATGATGAGGAACGGACTGGACGCCCTGTGACATCAAGAATTGCAGAAAACGTTCAAAAAATTAATGAAATTGTTCGGAAAGACAGGCGTTTGAGTCTTCGGATGATATCAGACATGTCGAATGTAGACAGAGAGACAGTGAGAAAAATTTTACATGAAGATCTAAAAATGACAAAAGTGTGTGCCAAAATGGTGCCAAAAAACCAGCGCACAATGCACTCTCTGTGAAGCAGTTCTTAGCGAAAAAATCAATTACCGTGCTCGAACACCCACCGTATTCACCAGATCTCGCTCCCTGCGACTTCTACCTGTTCCCCAAAATCAAAAGTTCGTTGAAGGGAACACGTTTCAAGTCGGTTGAAGAGGTAAAAGCAAAAACGGCAGACCTGCTAAGGAGTCTAACACTTAGTGACTTTCAGCACTGCTTTAACCAGTGGAAAACTCGCATGCAGCGGTGTATAGATAGGGAAGGGGAGTATGCTGAAGGAGATTAATTGTTATTTGTAATAAGTTTTCAATAAAGTATGTTTTACAGACCAGTCCCGTTACTTAATTGTCACACCTCGTATACAGATTACAATCAAAATAATGCATAATTCTGTCTTTTGAAATCAATTTATACTTTTTATTCTTTAACCTGCCATGGGTTATTAGAAAAGTCCTTCCTGTTGTACCAAGTCAAGCTTCAATAGTGACAACTCAAACAACCCCATGATTCCATCATTGCGTATTATATACAACTTCATCATGTATTACAATATAATATATATTGCTATATATGAGCATTTTATAGTAATCTATATGAGTACCTCCAAAAATGATGGAAAATTCTATCTACAGATTCAATTCATTATATAATTTTTGGTCCTTACTCTACTTACCTATATGTCCGAATGTTCTGCAGCTCTAGAGTAAATAACAATAATTAAAGTAAATAAAACAAAATATATTTGACAAGTTTTCCGTTCAAGTTAGTTTACAAAAAAAAAGAAACCAATAAAAATATTAATTTTTACAAAACTTCAGTGCCCGTCTTTTGGCTTTCAAATTTCATAAATTATTCTCTGCTCTTCACTAGCTTGTGGATCGCTTCGTTTTTACAATACCCCACAAATTTTCAATGAAACTTGAATCTTTAAAGTCAAAGTGTGTTATTTGCTAACGTTGTCTCCTTCAATTGTAGAATTGTTTAGATCAATCTTATTGCAAGTGCTTTCAGAAATTGTTGAAACATATAAGGCCGGGTCGATGACGTTCGGAATAGGTTTTATTTCAGTACCCAATTCTCTTTCAATCCGGAGAATGTTAAATCGATCCTCATACGTTATCATATTAATCGCAACACCTAAATGTCCAAACCGGCCAGTACGGCCAATGCGATGTAAATAAGTTTCTGCCATTCTAGGGAAATCGAAATTTATTACAACATTGATGGCTGGTACATCAATACCTCGCGCAAAGAGATCTGAACATACTAAGTTTTTGCATATCCCTTGTTGAAAATCATAAAGCACTCTGTTCCGATGGACTTGTTCCATTTTTGAATGAATATAGTAGCAGCAATAGCCTAGTTCGGTAATTTTTTTTGCTAAGAGTTCTACGCGTACAGTTGAGTTACAGAAAATTATAGATTGATTAATCTGCAGCTTCGAAAACAGTGTATATAAGCACTGAACTTTTTGCCTTTCTTGGACAAATGCATAGTACTGAGTTACACCTTTGAGTGTGAGTTCTTCCATTAAATTAATTTCATATGGTTCGCGAAAATGCTGTTTCAGAAAATTTTTGACATTTAGTGGGTAAGTTGCAGAAAACATCAGAATTTGGGGATTTTTCGATAATCCCCTTAGTATACTATTCAGCATGCCTTGAAAATCATGCACTAGAAGTTTGTCTGCTTCATCTAAAACCAAAATTTTGCAATGGGACATATCTGTGATCTTGTTTATCATCAAATCCAAAATGCGTCCTGGTGTTGCAATGACCACTTGTACCTTCTTGTACATGCGTAATATATCGTCTTTCAAGATAGTTCCACCTGTTGTTCCTATTACGCGAATGCCCAAATGTTTGGCCAGTTCGTTACATATTTGGGTGGTTTGCATAGCAAGTTCCCTTGTTGGAACCATTACTAATGCTTGGATACAATCCTTTGAAACGTCAATTTGCTCCAATACCGGTATGCAAAAAGCTCCAGTTTTTCCCGTGCCATTTTTGGCTCGAGCTAAAACATCCTTACCACATAGTGCTATTGGTATGGCACTTTCTTGTATCGGAGAGGGGTGCTCCCATCCTTTTTCGGAAATACCCTTAAGTAATTCACTTTTCAAGCACAATTCCTCAAATTCAATGCCGCGAGTGTCTTTTACATCATTTGTCATGATCCGGTTAACTTTGAGTGGTATTTTAGGTAAAGATATCCCTTCCATATCATTTTCGACATGGTCGTGATTATTACTTTCTGCCATAACGCTATTGCGACCAATTGCAACTTTTTCAGTCGTCAAATTTTTCCTTGAACTTGTAAAAATAAATTTTGCATCAACAGAATCAATAATTATAATCGAAAGAATATTCTAAAAATTTAATTTTTTTTTGCTTAAGGTGTTTGTATCGTGTAGAAAAATAATATTATATTGAAATGATTAGACATTTGACATTTAAAGCAAAAATTTTGTTCATAATGATGATATGAAAAGTCATTGCTAAGTATTCAGGTATTTATTCATCAATATCTATTTTGTCCCCTTCAAAGTAATCCCCACCAGATATTATACACTTGTGCCAACGTTTTTCCGAATCCTCGGTAAACCTCAAATAATCTTTTTTTGTGATCTTGTTCAGCCCCTCCTTCGATGCCGTCTTTATCTCCTCAATCGTAGCGTAGCGTCGTCCTTTCATGAGCCTCTTTAGTTTTTCAAGATCAGAAAAAAGTCACAGGGAGGCAGATCTGGGAAATACGGTGACTGCGGCATTATTAGCGTGTTGGTTTTGGCTAAAAGCAAGCAACGATATGTTAGCAGGGGCGTAATTGTTGTGCAAAAGCCAATTTTTATTGTTCCACAAATCCGGGCTTTTCTGGCGGATTGTTTCGTGCAAATTGCGCATAACTTGCAAATAATATTCCTTATGGACCGTTCTACCCTGTGGCAAGAACTCATGATGGGGCAACACGCCCCTGCTATCGAAGAAAACTGTAAGGAAAACCTTCACATTCGACCTAACCTACCGCGCTTTTTTCGGTCTTGGCTCGTGAGGCCAGCTCCCATTGGGATGATTGTGCTTTGATTTCCACGTCCATAACCATTAACCCATGATTCGTCTCCACTTATGATCCTCTGGAGTAAATTTGGGTCGTCGCGGACAACAGTCCAACAGCTCGTTAGTAATGTTAATGCGATGCTAGTTTTGGTCGAAATTGAGCAATTTTAACACGAATTTCGCGGCGACACGTTTCATGATAAATCATTAGTAAAAATCGAATGACAGGAGCCAATCGATATGTTTAGGTCTTCCAACGGTGATTCGACGATTGGCTAATACTATTTTCTTCGCTTCAACAATATTTTCGTCTGTTGTTAACGAGAGTCCGGCACGCTCTTCGTCGTTCACATCTTCTCGGCCCTGTGAGAACATTTTGTACCATCGATAAAAGTTGCTTCGGTCCAAGGTAGCTTCACCATATGCCATAGTCAATATTCTGAATACGTCAGCGCACGCTATTTTGTTTTTCACACAAAATTTATTACAGATTCATTGATCCATTTTTTGGAATAGGCAAAGTTTAAGAGGAACCATAAGACGTGCAAGCAAAACAGCTGTCATAATAGTAGATAGAACTACAACTTTTGTGAAAATTTCAAGTCTCTAGCTATTGCGGTTTATGAGATATGACCCGAGGGCTGACAGACGGGCAACGAAGTCTCTGCAATAGGGTTCCCTTAGGTACCCTTTGGGTCCGGAACCCTAAAAATAAATGTTAGTTTTTGCTTACTTATTTCAAAGAATTAATATTTTTGTTGGTTTTGAAAAAAGAAAACAAAAACCGAAGATTCGGTAAATTAAATAATTGAATCAAAAACATTTGCCAAACATATTTTATATGAATTATTGTAGTATTTTACTATAGTATAATGTTTAAAATTGATTTCTTCTATTTGCTTTGCGCTTTGCTTCACTTATTCTTTTTTCTATTATTGTTTTTCTACTTAGGTTTTAAATTCTCTAAAGTATATAAATTATTGTACTCCAGATTTCTTCAATCTCTACTACATACGATTTATATAATTTTTCTGTCTCTTCTTCAATATTTACTCTATTTATTTATCTCTCTCTCTCTCTCTCTCTCCTTCATTCTTTACTATATACTATCACTTAATTTATTTATGTAATTGGGCGGAAACCAAAATTAGCCTGAGGTTCCTTAAGTAAAATATAATATACTTACAATAATAATAAATTAATTAAAACTAATTTAAATTTCAATTCGAAAATTATTTTGTAAAGAGTGAATATTGAATGTTATTGTCTTTGTTGTTGTTGCTGTTGTTTTTCTTAACTACTTATTTATATTTGTTATCTTCAAAAAATTTTATCAAAAATTATGTGCTTGAGTAAATACTTGAAATTACTTAGAAATTGAAAAATTAACATTAAGCAAGACAAAAAGTAAATTAATAAACATAAAAACAAAAACCAATTAACCAAACCAAAAAACCCTAATATTACAAAAACAAATCAACAAAAATAAAACATCAATACACAAAATTGAAACAAGTTAATTTGCTACAACCTAAATTCCCCCCACATTCGTTTCAAAATCTAATGAAATAATGACAAAATTATTCACAATATATACAATAAATGTACACGTACTTTTAATGCAGAAATGAAGAATCAAAATCTCGATTAAATATGAATTATGCATTATACAATATTAACTTGATATTTTCAGATTTAAAGAGATGCCTATACTTACATACTTAAGTCTAGAAATTTTATAGCGATACCAATAAAACTTTAGGTATTCTTAATTGACTACTTGGTAGATAAAAACTTGAAAATTCCACCATCATCAAAGTAGAAAGTAAATTCGCTTCATACGTTTCGTTTTTCGTCTTTTAAAAAAATAAAAAGTCTACCCAAAGTTCATAGGCCTAGGATTAGCCAAAGGCATGCCATAGGAAACCTTTACAATTTTGCTCTATCAAAGCTTCCTCTTGCAACTGCGACAGGTGACATGTGAGTTTATGGAGAGTCACTGGTTACGCTCGTACTAACAAAGTTCACCCCATACTTATGGTAGCGTAAATTTGTCCTGTTATGCTCTCAAAAATTGCTTATTCTCTATTTTGACGTCACATTAAGGTGTCTGTGTCTGAAACGCTGAAAGACATGCATTTAGTTTTGAACATAAAGCTAAAATGCAGAAATTAGTGTTGTGAATTCAATGCAAAGTATCTAAAAAATTGAATAAAATAATAATATAAACAAGAAAAAAGCAATTTTTCTATATTTCATACATAATTTCCAGTCAATTCTTTATACAGATTATCACATATGTTAATTAATAAATATATAAAAGTGTTTTGCAGCGTCAAAACTTAAAAATTGTACCAAGAAGCAATTCTCCCATGACGTCAAACTGTCATTATTGTGAAAACGAAACCTAACTGTAAATAAGTGTCGCCTTTTTCTAATTCTTACACCGTGATGTGTAAGTAAAATCTCAGTTACCAGGTTAATTTTTCCTACGTCACACAATCTATTAAGAAGAAAGACACTTTTTATAAGAGAGATTTCTTCATAAAACGAAATTTTAATATGTATAAAATTTTTACTTAGTTTTCAAGGTATGTGGCAGTAAACTATTGTAGAACGACGATATATTCAGTTCGGTTCGGTTTATTCGATTTAACAAATAACTGATTAAATCAAGGCAAATCCTCTGCATTTCTCATATACAATAATACAATAAAAGGGTTTATAATAATGCCCAAGACCTGGAGAAATGAATGTTGTATTCATTGTGTGATGGTGTAAGCTACATATTTATTTTTCTGAAGATTCCTTAGTCTCTGAGAACAAAATTCATAACTCAAAAATTTTTGTAAAGATCACTATTTAGATGCCGAGGTCTTGCTTTTAATCAATCTTTTTTCGTTTTTATTTGATTTTAAAACTGAAACAAAGATAAATTAGATCTATAAATTCACACCAATATTTTCCTTACATTTCAAATCTTCCTCATGTGGTCGTCAGCAAGCAAAAAAAAAAAAAAGCTCAAATTTCATTTCCTTCCTGGGCTTAGTGATCAGAGCTGATCAGCTTTCACCACGCCCATGGTTGCTGCTAATCAACTTTGTATAATACAAATCCACCACACCCAGAGCTACTCACAACAATAGTTCTAAGAATACTAGGTGGCGCTAGGCCGCGGGAATTTTTTTAACAATTGCATTAAAATTGTATGATCAGCATGACATGTCTGTCACGTTCTCTTACTTCTCTCTCTCTCTCTTTCTCTCTCTCTCTCTCTCTCTCTCTCTCTCTCTCTCTCTCTTTCTGTATTAGACATCAAAATATCACTTATTGAGAGGTAAACTATTGTATACAATAAATTTTCAATAATTTATCGTATTAGTATTAATGAACTCCTTATTTTTTAGTAGTTTAACTCATTATTTCTTTCTGTGCTAATGACATTCACCCGTGTTATGTACTACTTTCATAAGTAATTACTTAAATACAGTCAAAGACCTATAACTCAACTTCTTTACTACAATTTTGTATCCATAACTCGAATGTCTTGCATCCATCAATTTGAATAGGAGAAAAGGAAGTTGAAGTTGAATATTATAGGGAAATTCCAATTTTTTAATGAACAATTCTATAAATTTACTTAAGTCAAAAATTTCTTGTGCATTATTTATTGGAAATCTTAAATTATTATTAATATAAAATAAAAAATAAAAAAATATAAAAGTCATTATGTCATAAGGAAAACAACTTAATGACCATGCATAAATCATTCAGGAAAAAAATTTCAGTGTTACAATATACTTGTAAAAAAAAAAAAAAACATACAACAACAACAATAATAATAACAACAATAATCCCATTAATAATAATGAATCAGCCCCCGCACCGAAGCCCTTACCACAGCCCTCACCCGAGCTTTTGACATAGTCCCCGCTGTTGATGTTGACGTTGACGTTGACGTTGACGTTGACTTCGATCTCGTTCGGTTGTTCACATAAATTAACACGCTTTTTCTGTCTGTGGGACTGACTGATTGATGATTATTGACTGACTTCATTCACTTCATATGATTAAAATGACATTTGATAATCAATTTACAGGGCGCTGGTTGCACGGCTTTGCTTGTCGCTGTCGTTTCAAGGAAACTAGAATTGACGCGTGCTGAGAAACATGTGCACAACTTCATGATGGATACGCAGTTAACCAAAAGGGTAATTTATATTTACATATTTTTATATATACATAATTATATAATCATAAATCCATGCGAAAAGCACGCATACATAGACACAACAACACACAAAAACACATACACACATCCATACATAATATATATATATATATATATATATATATACATACAATACATATGCTGACATGCCATACCATGCCATGTATCTAGACAAAAATTTGACTAGATGAATTCATGCACAATTTTAATTAGCAACGCACAATCAAATTTAATATACAATCCACCCATGCAACCGAGCATCCACTCACTCACTCACTCACTTTCAAAAACAAAGAAAAACAATATACAATACTTTATAGAAAAATTAAATCAGAAAAACAATATAACTTTGGTCTAAACTAAAGTTTATGTACACTTCACTTACTTAGTTCTTCAAACTATTATTCGTTTGATTTTTCTGTTCTGAGAACTCCTCATAAGGGTTCTTATACTAATTTCAACATATGTTAAGAAGAAATTAGCATTTCCAAATATATTCAGAAATTCATTTCATTTGGTTTTGAAAACAAGCTAGCAAACAAATGAAACGAAAAACAAATGTAAATGAAGCAAAATGGAAAAAGAAACCAAACAAATGAAATGTACTTCCAAATCATTTGTAAACTTTCTGCTTAAGTTGAAGAACTCGGCATGTGCGAGAGAGAAAAATAGCCATAAGAAAGTATATGTTTGAACCGAAGCATTCATATCTTTTTGTTTTCAATCCTTGCGGACCTAAAAAATTACTACTAAATATTCAAATGTTTTTCATTTCAGTCATTTGTATTGAAACTTGATTCATTCGTATTTGTTTGGTATTTGATATAAAACATTTGGTAATTGCAAATGTTAGCACGAAACTCATTTCAATTGGAACTTGCTTCGCTCATAACGAAACGGTACTTGTTGCAAAGTATTGAATTATTAGAATGTTTTCAAAGCCTCCCAGAAATAAAATCATATAATGTCACATAAGTGATGATTCTATCATTTCAAATTGACTTATTCTAGTTTATTAAATCCTTGAAAATTTTGGACATGAGGATTCTAAAGTCTAAAAATTTAAAATGAAAATTCATAATTTTGTTCAATTTTTTTTGTTATTGTGATCAAATCAGAGAAGAAAATTTTGATCTCATGAACTTAACAGACCTGATATTTATCTTCAAGTCCCTCGCTTTGTGTAACGGAGTTTGCAACCATGCGTATGATGATGACCTTGAATATAAATACGAGTATATGTGCTTAGGCTACAATACCCTGCACATGGATAGGTTACATATTGATGAGTAAAGCACATTAGTGTTGTGAAGTGTATAACAAACAATAAAAAATATACAATACATACACAAAGGCCCAGAAACATAAGAGCATTCCATTCCATCCATCCATCCATTGATTCATTTACCCATCATCCATCCATTCCATTCATCCATCCATCCATCCATCCATCCATTCATTCATCGTATCTGCATACATTTCCATATATTTTGTAAACTGCACCATTTAGTAATTAATTTACTTTTACATACAAAATTTCTAGTGTTAATAATGATTTTGATGATAATAATGATGATGATGGTAATTATTGTGATGAAAGTGTTATTGATAATGATGATGATACACAAATACTCTTAAATTTGATTCAAATATTAAAGATATAAACACACAACACATACACAGACACATATACATATATGTAGACACAAATTGTGAGCAATAATTAATTAATTAAATAATAATTAATTTAAATGAATTTATCTTCCGTGATATAAAAGTGAATGTGAATAAAATCAATATATCGATTAATCAATTAATCAACCAAATTATCTGCAAATCAATCAATTAATCTGAATTTTTGTTATTTAACGAAACTTTCATACGAGGACCGAAGCTCAAAACGTATCCATTTGAGCCAAAACATGAACAAGCAAACTAAGGTTTTATCATTAATCAATACTACAACTACATATTACAATTTACAATATATAAGTATATTCTAATTATTCTAATCAATATATATTTACTATTATGTTAATCCCATCCATTCCTATCCATTCCCATCCTGATCACTTATCACTACTTAGTATCAAAAAGTATTATAATTTTCAATCTGATATCCACGAGGTTGATGATTCAAAAATGGATAAAGGTGATGTATAGCAGCAGCATAATAAGTAAGCTTAAAATTTAAGAACATATAATTACGTTTCATAATAGACAAATATTGGATGGTACAATTCCAAGTTTGAAAAATTGAAACTCAGCTTGAAACCAAACCAAACCAAACTAAACAACTGAATATCTATTTACTGAAAAGAAATATTGATATTGAATTTATTACTGCTAAGATTCTGGATATATCATAGCATAGGAAAAAAAAATTCTCATATGCTTAAGAATCCACTTTTTCAGTTCCAGCGGGACTTGACATAGGCATTACAAGTAATAAGGTTCAATTGAAGACTTAAAATATTTGATAGATGGCTGCAAAAAAGTTTTTATTTCCCTTTACTACCCTCACAAATATTAATTCGTACATCTAAGATTTCTTTTCTCAGATACCATATAATTTTCAAATTGTTTTAAACAATAAACTAACTTCTTGGAAAAGTTGTGTGTCGCTTAAACATTTTTATAAAATGATTTTACAAAATTCTTTTGTATAAAAATTTGGAAATACATACTTCCTCATATGTCAAACAAAAAGTGGGCAATCTTAAAATTTGTTACGTCACCTTTGTAACGGTTTTTAATGGAAGAAATACATTTATCAAACACTTTATTTTGTTTTTCACACAAAATTTATTACAGATTCATTGATCCATTATTTTAAATAGGCAAAAATTTAAGAGGAACCATAAGACGTGCAAGCAAAACAGTTGTCAAAAAATAACTAAACATTCAAAATGACCAAACTTGTATCAACTTGTACTTGTATTTAGAATTTCTCATAACATGTCCCAAGTTGCTTTTCTTCCTTTTATGACTGTTACTAAGTATTATAGTTCCCGATCACAGCACATTCTTCTCATGAATGGTAACATGAAATTATAAATAAATGTAGTTTCCTTTATTTCTTTATAGTATACGGTACATTATAGTACTTCAAGCAGTTAATGAAAAAGTAATTCAGTTGTGTTAGTGTCGTGTGTTATTTGCTAACGTTGTCTTCTTCAATTGTAGAATTGTTTAGATCAATCTTATTGCAAGTGCGTCCAGAAATTGTTGAAGCATATAAGGCCGGGTCGATGACGTTCGGAACAGGTTTTATTTCAGTACCCAATTCTTTTTCAAACCGGAGAATGTTAAATCGATCCTCATACGTTATCATATTAATCGCAACACCTAAATGCCCAAACCGGCCAGTACGGCCAATGCGATGTAAGTAAGTTTCTGCCATTCTAGGGAAATCGAAATTTATTACAACATTGATGGCTGGTACATCAATACCTCGCGCAAAGAGATCTGAACATACTAAGTTTTTGCATATCCCTTGTTGAAAATCATAAAGCACTCTGTTCCGATGGACTTGTTCCATTTTTGAATGAATATAGTAGCAGCAATAGCCTAGTTCGGTAATTTTTTTTGCTAAGAGTTCTACGCGTACAGTTGAGTTACAGAAAATTATAGATTGATTAATCTGCAGCTTCGAAAACAGTGTATATAAGCACTGAACTTTTTGCCTTTCTTGGACAAATGCATAGTACTGAGTTACACCTTTGAGTGTGAGTTCTTCCATTAAATTAATTTCATATGGTTCGCGAAAATGCTGTTTCAGAAAATTTTTGACATTTAGTGGGTAAGTTGCAGAAAACATCAGAATTTGGGGATTTTTCGATAATCCCCTTAGTATACTATTCAGCATGCCTTGAAAATCATGCACTAGAAGTTTGTCTGCTTCATCTAAAACCAAAATTTTGCAATGGGACATATCTGTGATCTTGTTTATCATCAAGTCCAAAATGCGTCCTGGTGTCGCAATGACCACTTGTACATTCTTGTACATGCGTAATATATCGTCTTTCAAGATAGTTCCACCTGTTGTTCCTATTACGCGAATACCCAAATGTTTGGCCAGTTCGATACATATTTGGGAGGTTTGCATAGCAAGTTCCCTTGTTGGAACCATTACTAATGCTTGGATACAATCCTTTGAAGCGTCAATTTGCTCCAATACCGGTATGCAAAAAGCTCCAGTTTTTCCCGTGCCATTTTTGGCTCGAGCTAAAACATCCTTACCACATAGTGCTATTGGTATGGCACTTTCTTGTATCGGAGAGGGGTGCTCCCATCCTTTTTCGGAAATACCCTTAAGTAATTCACTTTTCAAGCACAATTCCTCAAATTCAATGCCGCGAGTGTCTTTTACATCATTTGTCATGATCCGGTTATCTTTGAGTGGTATTTTAGGTAAAGATTTCCTTTCCATATCATTTTCGACATGGTCGTGATTATTACTTTCTGCCATAACGCTATTGCGACCAAGTGCAACTTTTTCAATCGTCAAATTTTTCCTTGAACTTGTAAAAATAAATTTTGCATCAACAGAATCAATAATTATAATCGAAAGAAAATTCTAAAAATTTAATTTTTTTTTGCTTAAGGTGTTTGTGTCGCGTAGAAAAATAATATTATATTGAAATGATTAGACATTTGACATTTAAAGCAAAAATTTTGTTCATAATGATGATATGAAAAGTCATTGCTAAGTATTCAGGTATTTATTCATCAATATATATTTTGTCCCCTTCAAAGTAATCCCCACCAGATATTATACACTTGTGCCAACGTTTTTCCGAATCCTCGGTAAACCTCAAATAATCTTTTTTTGTGATCTTGTTCAGCCCCTCCTTCGATGCCGTCTTTATCTCCTCAATCGTAGCATAGCGTCGTCCTTTCATGAGCCTCTTTAGTTCTTCAGGATCAGAAAAAAGTCACAGGGAGCCAGATCTTGGGAATACGGTGACTGCGGCATTATTAGTGTGTTGGTTTTGGCTAAAAGCAAGCAACGATATGTGAGCAGGGGCGTTATCATTGTGCAAAAGCCAATTTTTGTTCTTCCAGAAATCCGGGCTTTTGTGGCGGATTGTTTCGTGCAAATTGCACATAACTTGCAAATAATATTCCTTATGGACCGTTCTACCCTGTGGCAAAAACTCATGATGGGGCACTACGCCCCTGCTATCGAAGAAAACTGTAAGGAAAACCTTCACATTCGACCTAACTTGCCGCGCTTTTTTCGGTCTTGGCTCGTGAGGTAGCTCCGATTGGGATGATTGTGCTTTGGTTTCCACGTCCATAACCATTAACCAATGATTCGTCACCACTTATGATCCTCTGGAGTAAATTTGGGTCGTCGCGGACAACAGTCCAACAGCTCGTTAGTAATGTTAATGCGATGCTAGTTTTGGTCGAAATTGAGCAATTTTAGCACGAATTTCGCGGCGACCCGTTTCATGATAAATCATTAGTAAAAATCGAATGGCAGGAGCCAATCGATATGTTTAGGTCTTCTAACGGTGATTCGACGATTGGCTAATACCATTTTCTTCGCTTCAACAATATTTTCGTCTGTTGTTAACGAGAGTCCGGCACGCTCTTCGTCGTTCACATCTTCTCGGCCCTGTGAGAACATTTTGTACCATCGATAAAAGTTGCTTCGGTCCAAGGTAGCTTCACCATATGCCATAGTCAATATTCGGAATACGTCAGCGCACGCTATTTTGTTTTTCACACAAAATTTATTACAGATTCATTGATCCATTTTTTGGAATAGGCAAAAATTTAAGAGGAACCATAAGACGTGCAAGCTGTCAAAAAATAACTAAACATTCAAAATGCCCAAACTTGTACTTGTATTTAGGATTTCGCATAACATGTCCCAAGTAGGATGCTTTTCTTCCTTTTATGACTGCTACTAAGTATTATAGTTTTCGATCACAGCTCATTCTTCTCAAAACTTAAGTGTTCGTCTCTGGTGTTACCAGTTTTGTCTACGGTCACGTAACGACGCAAGAACTCCGCCGGATTGCGCATAAAGATCGCCAAACACACCAGAGTTGAATCACGGAACGATATTGCTTTTTTCCATTTTTGTAAAACTGACCGATACGCTCGCTTCCAAAGGCTATCAAAATGAAACTAATGAAGGGAATTGACTGAAGCTTTGACAGTAGGCTACTAAAAGAATGTACTGCACGATGGTAATACTCTTTTGTAATAGCAGCGCCATCGGGCGGTGAGGCTAAGTACTTGTTGATTGACCCTCGTATAGAAAGCTATTTTTGCTCTTTATATTGAAGTTATGACTGTTGAATACCTTTCTTTACTTGATAAAATTTATTCCCATTGCTTCTATAAGGCATTTAATTTTATTAATAATTGTTGCCATATATCCAAAGGAATTAAAATATTGCATTTCACTCTTTCGCTATAAGTGTTGTTAACCATTAAGTTCTTGCTTCGGTTTACAATCACATACTTGATTTTATTGATATTTATTCGTAAGACCAAACTCTTCGCTGCAAAAAATTTACTCTGTCAGTTAATTCTTGTGGACCTCTAAAGCTGTCGGCTTTAAGAGTGGTGTCATTTGCATATTGTACCTACAATATATTGTTGATAAATGCACCATTTACTTTTATACCTTGGTCAATGTCACTTATCGAATCTTGAAAGACACCTTGTGAGATGAATATTTTGCAAGTACAAATTTCTTATGCAGCGAATTTCTTTGTCATCTATTTTGATAGATTTAAGAATTTGCATAAGCTTATCATGTTTAACGATATCAAAAGCTTGCTTATAGCCGATGAAGTATGAAGGAATACATCTTTTTGCGCATCTTTGCAGTTTTGCACTAAAACTTGGATACATTGTGTAGACACATAAAATCACAAAAGCATTTTTATTGCTCCCTCAATCGCATATTCTATGTACATACATACATACTTCTCTATATTTATAATAAGGCAGTGGAGTCTCTATACTTCTAAATAGACAGTGGCGTTGCTTATTTTCCACATATTGGGTTAATGGAAAAGTAACTTTCGAAAATGAGAATTACGTTTCAACAATTTTTTTTATATAACAAAGCAATTTTAGTTCATGAAATATTTTCCTTTTGCAATCTTTCGGGTAAAACCATAATTCCGTCTTTGTAGAAATTCTAGGATTTCTGATCAAAAAACTGGCGCAATACCGTTTTGTAGTCGTTTAGGGAATTCATTGTTCCGCCACCAAGATAATTCAGCATGGAGCGAAATAAATGGTAATCAGATGGTGCTAGGTGCGGATTATATGGTGGGTGCATTAACTCTTCCCAGCCAAGTTCCTTCAATTTTTGCTGAGTCATCAAAAAAGTGTCTGGCGGCCTAGCGTTGTCGTGGTAGAAGACTATGCCTTTTCCGTTCACCAGTTGTGGCCGTTTTTCTTTGCCCAGGTGGGATCAACTCATAATGCACAGCAACAACTTTCTCGTTGTTAGCGACGGCCTTGCAATGGTTTGGGCAGGCACACCTTGTTTAGACTATGACCTTTTTCTCCCATAATTGTCGTATGCTACCCATTTTTCATCACCAGTTATCAATTTGGATAGAAAAGGTTGCAAATCATTCCTTTACGCATAAACAGCAGATTTAATAGTCACTTGTTCAATGTTTTAGCAGTATGGTTTTACCAAGGATACCACCTTTTCATTGTTGTATGGCATTTCCAGATAGGATTAATATTTACAGAGATCTCGCATTTTCGGAAGTTACTTTTCCACCAACCCAATACTATCTTTTTCGACTCTATACTTATATACTACAAGTTCCAACTCCTTCTCTAAAGACAAATTGTGACTTTCTCATTACTTCTTCGCATTGTCTATATATTCTGGCGTGTGTCACTTTCAGAAATATCTTAAGTGCGTGTGATATCAGGCTAATAGGTAAGTCTAAATTCACAGAAATATTTTGCATGTCTCTTCTTAGGCAGTGGTATTGAAAGTAGACTTCAGCCAATCTTCATGGTATTTTCCAGTGTTATGCACTTGATTGAACAAGTTAACTAAGAGCGTCATACTTCCTTCGTAGAACAATTTTAAAATTTCAAATGGCACCTCATCCGGGCCAGTCGCTTTGCAATTTTTCATTGATTTAATGGCTTTTTCTATTTTGTCTTTAGTTATTTAATTTCCAGTTTGCCTTTGTGGAAAACAAAGACCTTGGTTGGATCTATTGTCATCTGAGATTTGTTTTTTAATATAATGGTTGACTTCCATATACGTTTGGTTTGCGTCAAAAATTATTTCCATGTCGTCATTAACAAGAAAGGAGGTTGGGGTTCGCGATAAATACCAGCGGCTTCTTTCAATTCATCGTGTAATTGTAACTGTTCTATTTCTTGGCATTCGTTGTTTAACCAATCTACTTTAGTAATATGAATATTTCTTCTGATTTTACTGTTTGCATCTATGCACCCATCACATTTAGATTTCACATTAAAAATGATTTTGTAACCATTTTATCTAATTTTTTGAAAATGCCACCTGTTTTTGACAATTTATCACGCAATAGATCTCAAAAAAACAATTCAATTCCAATCCAATTTGCGAACAACTTTGGTCAGTATTCAATTTTATAATAACTAAATGAATTTTTTAAAATATTTTAATAAAAGTAGATTCCATAACCTTTCCAAAAATTATAAATACTATTCAGTTTATTTATTTCAATAATTGTTTAAAACAATTTGAAAATTCCATCTGATAAAAAATGGTAGAAATAAGAATTAATACTTATTTGCTAGGATGCGTCGTCCTCTTGACCCGATTTCATTATAATAAAGACATGCTTAGTTTAGTTTATTTTTACAATTTTATTAAATATTTTTTTGTTTGTGAAATATATATCAGTTATCCATAACAGATCCGATCCTAAGCTTTTATTGATTACTGATAGAATTTCCATATCGATTGGTCAAAAAAAAAAAAAAAAAATGAGATCTTCATCAAAATTTTTAACTATATCGAACAGAGTTTTGGGTCATTGAGGACCCATTGAGGACATAAAACAAGTATAGGTATGTCTTTATGTACATCAATATATTGCTAAAGAAGGCTTGATTTACTAGATTTACTTATATTTATGTGAGATGAAATTATGCAGATAAGTCGGCGTTCCTTGAGTTAATCAAAAAAATAAATTAATATATTGTACAATACTATGGATATTTTTAACAAAACAACTTTTGAATAAATTGAATTGTGGAAGGGAATGAAAAATCTATGAAAAAGGATATATGTAAAGAATACAAATTTTTTCACTATTTCAAATACAAAATCGAATTCTGGTATTAATAGGAACAAATAACTACATGAAATCCTTATACTTAGTACCCTAAGAAATACTTACCTACTTATGTAACAAGTACCATTACTTACTCAATATATGTTATAAAGGAGTTGAAGCGTGTGTTCGTTTCAAAAGCAGATAAAGTGAAGCTAAATGGATTTATTAGTCTAAAATATTATGCATAAAACATATGCTAAGTATAAATTCATATCGTTTATATTTGGCAGTCAACCCAATATAAAGCATACTCAAATTTTGTACCATAACAAAAAATGATCCACTATATTTTATGTATTATATATTACATTTACTATAATCATGATTTTTAATTTATACAATATATTTTTTTAATTCAAATACGTATTACCTTAAAAAATCAATCTCTGCAGAAATTGTATTGTAATATAGTATAACATCTTATAATAATAAAAATTATTTCACTGCCACTTTAGTCTGTAAGTTAAGAAATTAGCAATGGACTGTAGCTATGGGTTATGCCAGGCAGTCAATCAAAATTTTTGTTTGATAAAGATGAAGGAATCATTATCAATTTAATAAACTTTTGATAGCTTTGATTGCAAAAAAAAAAACCTGCGGAAGAAAAATTTTATATAGACCATTTAAAATGCTTAATATAGGGAAAATACCAATCATTTTCTGTATTATTAGAAAATCACATCAAAAAAGGAAAGTAGAAAGCCTGAAATAACATTTTCTGTATGAGAACAGTTTATCTTATGAAAATGCTTAGCATTTGTGATGAATATCAAAGCGAGCTGAAAGCCATGGCATCTAGTCCAATTGAATAAGAATTTATTTTTACTACTACTACTTTTTAATAATAATAGTAATAATAATAGTCAAAGCAATTCAAAGGATAAGAATGGTTTAAAAAATTACCATGACTCCAATTGATTCATGCATTTCAAACTCTTTTAAATTTTGATAAGATCATAAGATAAAATATAAATAAAAGATGCACTTAATATGTGATACGTATATCATATACAATACTATACAGGAATATGGTAGACGAGTCATAATGAGTCAAGTATTGTATGTAGTAGACATACAACAGATATACAGCGGACCCTTGCTTAACAATGCTTGATTACAGCTCTCTTTTCAGTAGTATTATTGTGTATTTACAATAGCTTGTATTGACTAATTTTACCTGGCAATATTCAACACTACTGTAGTGTTAACAGTCCGCAATCACATTGTACACACTATGAAACCGAGTCATTTGTGCTTTTGAATCGAGTCAATCAACTCATTTTGCCTATACTGTCGTATTGATTCTTGTTTTCTGCTGTCTTTGTTAACGAATTCAACTAAACCTTTGATTCACAATATCACACGAGTTGATTTGTGAGTGACAGTTTTGATGATAAATTTTTATTTAATGTTGACTTGTGCAAGAATTTAATACATACACAAGTTCTTGATGGATGTTGAAAGACGACTGCTTCTTACATTGATAAACGAAAAGCAAAAGCAAAATGACCAAAAAAGAGCTAAAACGATATTTAGAAGAAGACACCAGAACCATCAGTATCCGGAGAAGAAATATTATTTAAGGCAAGCAAACATTCAGCGGCATGGTAAAGCAGCAAGTTCCGACAACAAGGCTGCAGAGAGCTTTGACGGTGACTTCAAAAATCTGATCGACAAAGACCTGGCACAATTTTCAAATAAGATGTCCACACATACTTCTTTTTTACTTTTAATTTTGTCTTGAAATAATATTTATTTATTTATCAATTCTATTTTGTCCGCTCTAATTATTAATAAAATATTGTATATATGCCACCGCTTTCTCCAATCCTCGAAGCTCTTCTGATATACGATATTTTTTGGGGCCTTGATGTCTTCTAGCGTTGCGGTTTTTATTTCCACAATCGAAGCAAACCTCCGACCATATTTTTCTTTTTGGAGAATATGATGGAGTTTCTTTTCTATTGTGATGTTTCTTTTCTATTCGATAGCAAAAAACCCCCACGCTCACGAAACCACATCTAACCTGTCAAACACAAACTAAAAACGCAAAATGGCTGATAATGTCAATAGATGTTGGGGATATGTGTAGAAATATAACAATAAAACAATCACAAATCGAATATACGAAGTCAGAGAAGGTCACCTTTTTATTGAACAACCCTCGTATATAACCGTTGAAGAGAAAGTATTGCCCGACATCAAGCCAATGAAGAATCGCTTTGCCTATAGTACAATAATTTTTTGGGTCAATGTATAAAACTGATATTTAAACTTTAATATTTTAATTTTTTAATTTCTTTATTCCAGATTATTTCACTCTTTGCTCGAAGAAACAATCAAGAAGACTCAATTTCCTTAATAAAATCTAATACATATAAAACTTTCGTTGCAATTTATAAGTATCTATCTATCTATCTGCAACTAATTATTGTATGTTTGTTAAGCAATGGTCTCTGTATTTTGTATTATACCCAAGGCAAAGAAAAACTGAAAATATTTGAATAAACAATTCATTTTCTAGTAGATTGATTTCAATTCTTTCATTTTTAATAAAGGAGCAGATCATTTTATGCCTTAAGATTTTGTTTGTAGCGCTACGCTTTGCTTTATTGATACTTTTTATCATATCCATATGAAGGCAGACAAGAGACTGTTTCCTTTCAAACCAAAGATATTACTTCCAGATCTTCGTTCAATTTAAAAATATGTAATGATGTTACTTACAAGACCTGGGAAAATTCTTCTATTACTGTAACAGAGTCAAAACTTCACACACAACTCTATCGAATATTGAATAATTTTCCGCATCAACTGTACCTTCTAGCATCATAAAAAAAAAAAAAAAATAATATATTTCTCATTTTATCTTCCGAAAATAATTTTCAAAAAACTTTTATTAAACTACACTATTCCATGTAACCCAGTTCAATATCAAGTAGACAAAAACAATAGCGTTTCCTTAGGCATGGTTTTGTCCCTTTAGGGAATTCCCAGCTTTTCATAACCATATTGGCGCAAGCACCAGTTCATTCATTTAAAGCACTTACTTTAACTCTGTTCAACTCAAACTGAATATTAAATCTATCTATCAAATCATATTTATTCATCAAATATTGTATGTTTGTAAACAGAATATGAGACTTCAAAGGAATTGAACGAAATACTTAGTGATTTCATTCTAATTCATTCCAAATTTGAAAAGTTAAGGTTCTTTTTCAATTGAGTGTGCGTGAAAGATATTTCATCTTCGGTGGAATCGAAGTTTAAGATGATGGTTATTCTTGTACATAATATAACTTACTTTTCGTTATCTTTTTCAATTCACCATAATGCATTGCTAATATTTTCTTTATTTGTTTATTAATTCATTCTTCTTTGCATTGCATTTTCATTTTGTTTTCTAAAACTATATGTATTAATTAAAAATATTATCAGAACGTTATATATCAGAGAAGATATTTATATATTATTTTTTTTTTTATCAATATATTTTTGTTTTCTTTTATTTAAATTCAAAATATCATTTTGTAAATTTTTTGTTTTTTGTTTTTCCATCAGTTTCGACATTGTTTGTTCAAGACACAAATTCACAAATTTCATTTCACATTTATGTTAATTCTGTTATGTCACACACACATATACACTTACCCACACACACACACACACACACACACACACACACACACACACACACACACACACACACACACAGATACATTAACATTTTCAACATAAATACATACAATGATACACAAACACATTCACAAAGATACATTTGTCCACTCACATTTACACATTCTAATATTATTATTCTTTTATTCATTTCTTCTTACTTCATAACTTTAGCTGAAAAATGCTGCGGCGAATGTTCTTCGTGAAACTTGGCTCATTTACAAACATACAAGACTAGTAAAACGGGTTAATCCCGGCCGTGTAAGAACCCACCAAAGAAAGTTCCTTCTAGCTATATATGCGTGAGTATTCTTAGTGAACCAAAACAAAACTAACAATCAAAAAAAAAAAAAAAAAAAAAAAAAATCAGAACAAAATCAAAGAAATATAAAAATCAAAAATCTCTTAAATGAAAATTAAATGATGAACAAAATAATCAAAATCAAAAACCACAAACAAACTTAACCAAAACCAAACTTACTTAACTCAACTCAACTTCCATTAACTAAGTACCATTTTTTATACTTAACAAACTACCAAACTAACTAAACAAACTAATTCTAACTACTCAACTATTCATTTACGTACAAGAATTCAGTAGGTCACTGTATATCTAATAAGTTAGTCGGTAGGTCAGTAAGTAAGCAAGTATAAACTTTTAAATGCTTCTTCTACCCAAAATGTATACTTATGTATGTACATTCAACTAACATATGCATACATAAGTTCTCTCATATCTAATAAAATTACATTGTTTGATATTATATTAAAGAGAAAACTTAATTAACTTTACGTTTGAACACAAAGAATTTTAAAGAATTTGATATTTCTAACTTAATTGAACTGAACTGAACTGAACTGAACTGAAGTGAAATGAAGCACTTAAGATTTCATTTTTAAGTCTTTTGCTTTCTTTTTTCCTAACTATGTGTACTTGCACATTAATATTGTACCTGTATGAAGTGATTCACTTTCTTGCTTTTTACCTTTACTTCTTAACTGACATGACTTTGTTCTTTACCTCCTTAATTAATTATGAATTAGCCCCAATTGGCTGCTTAGCTAAATTAATGTTATTCACACTTACAACTCCCTTAACTGCATACAATTAATTACTTAATTTATTGGTTACTTTATATTAATTAATTACTGACGTTTAATTACTATTGTAATTAAATAACTTATATACTCAACCAATCATTTTATTTAAAGACTTACTACTACTGACCTAAGTAAGGTGCTTATCACAATTATAAGACACTTCGTTTTTTTTTTTGTTTTGTTAAATATCTGGTTATGTATTATAAAAAGAAATTCAAAACTAATTTTGAGTTATTGGCATTCAATTGTCAATTACTACCACCAATTTCTTGTTTTTATTTAGTAAATAATAATCAGAAAAATACAAAAAATTGTGAAATTCCCCATTTAAGCGCTTATCAAAATTATAAGACACTTTCTTTTCTTAAGTCTTAACACAACAAAAAAAAAAAAAATGGTACTTCAACAGTAGTTTTTACAAAAAAAATAAATACTAATAACCGATGTGTCCACTTCAGTTTTTCGCAACTTCAAAAATACGGATTTTCATTTAATTTATAAGGTTGTGAAGCAATCATGTAAAATCGACATTTTTAGTTTGGAAAAATTTTCGAATTTGTTATTTTCAGCATAAACTTGACGAACTAATACTACCCAAACATTTTCAATGGGGTTTAAGTCTGGCGAGCATGACGGTCAGTCCATCAGTCCTGGAAAGAGGTGTCTTGCAAAAACGCCATTGTTCGGCAATTTTTGTGTATTGGAGCATTGTCATGCATAAAAACATACGGGTTTTCCTTGTTTTCGGCCAAAAAAGGATGCAAACTACTTTTAAGCACTTTTATGTAGTCTACGCTGTTCGTTTTTGAACATACCACAATTAGTGAATGCGCCCCAGACCATTGCTGACCCGCCACGAAAGTTTCTCTTAAAGAAATCAAGGGGTTCCTTTCACAGATCACGCCAATAATAGCGAAACCCATCCGGTCCATCGAGATAGAATTTTTTTTTTCATCGAAAAAAATTACCCATGTAAAGAAATCTCGTTAAGATCAATGCGAAACTTGTAGACTTACTAAGTCCCAGCATATGGCCAACTTATTTTCCGTGAAACGGAGTCGTGCTTCTTTGTGGCGCTTTTGTAGTGCGGTCACCTTCTTAAACACGGCGAATTTAATGTTCCCCAAACAGTTTTCTACTGCAAGAAGCAGCAAGTTGGGAGCAATACACTGTAGAATTCCTTGCTTTATTTGTTATATATCTTTTATCTCGTGCAAAAAGAATTGGTTTTCTTCCTGAACTTCTTAGTTTTCCATAATTTTCAATACCTCTCACAAAAAATTCGCAATTACTGTGCGACTACGACCAATTTTCCTTGAGAGTTTGCTTACCTTTAAGTTTGAACTTGAATAAACTTAAATTTTTTTTAGTGGCATATTAATTACAAGCGATTCAAAACACGTTTTCTGCTACCAAACTGAAAAATTCAATTGACTTCTTTCACTTTCGATTCACTTTTTTGAATAAGTGTCTTATAATTCTGATAATGCTGCAGCTACGCAAAAATGTCAACATTTCAACTAAAACTAACAGTTCCTTTCCCATGCTGTTCTAAAAATATAAATTGTACTGTTTTTTTTTTTTTTTTACGGCTTATTCTTTGTACCTTCATTCACTTTTTTAATTCTATACAAAATATAAACCACACAAATTTAGCGAGGTTTAGAAGTAAAATTTTCAAAGTGTCTTATAATTGTGGGTTGAGCGGTAATGAATGACATGCCTACTTACCTTACTTTTTTAGGTACTTGCATTCAAATTTGTTTACTTAAATACTTACTTACTTAGCAACTAAACTTCATAGTTACTTACTTAGTAAGTTACTGAATTATTTAGTTTCTATATTTGTTCTGTATTTTCTACAGAATTGATTATATTCTCATCTCACTTAACCACTTACTTACTTACTTACTTAATACTACCAACTGAATTGAATTATCTTCTTATTCATCACTACCTTACTTTGGTTTTAACTGACATATCTATTCACGTACGTACGTACGTACTTATTTACGCAAATACCTACTGAATTACGTACTTCAATGTTTAACTTCTCAAATATTGTACTTGCTTATTAACTTAATTACCAACTGGATTATTCACCTTCTTAATCATTCACATACCTACTTGTTTATTTAATTACGTACTAAAGTAAAGTACTTACTGAATTACTCACCTACAAACAAACTTAGTTTTTGGCTTACTAAATTACTTACTTACCAAGCCGATTCAGTTACTTATGCTGATGATGACTTTGAAATTGAAGTGAATATCAATTACTCCAATTACTTTTCTTCAAGTTGAATATGTGTCTTTTTTTTTTTTTTTTTAAATATAAAAACAATAAAATCATCAAAATAATGATGATTATGAATAGTCAAAGGTTCTAATATAAATAAAAATCGAAGTAGGAAATCTTTATGAATAAAACTGAATTATAGTGCATTATAATAATGATGGTTATATTGTGCAATAGTTTGTGAGATACTATTTGTGATATTTAATACTGTCAATCAAATCTGTAGATAATTGATAATAGAATAGAATAGAATAGAATAAAATGAAATCAACTCCAATCAAATCAAATAAAATTATAGAAAAATCAAAAAGATCATCATCTAGTACTCAGTACTTGTGTTTTTTACTTGTATTTGAATTTGTACAATTGACATCACACCCTTTGTTTTACTAGTTCTACCTTATATATACAATACTTAGTACTTATGTTGCTCCTCTGTATATAAATACAATACAAGTTTTCCTAAACCTATGCATCTGATACATATGTCCATGCATTACTTGTCATACATGTACATATACGAATATGTAACTATGATGTTCTATTATTTGTTTATTTGTACTAACACACATGATGATGATGATGATGATGATGATGATAATGTTGACGATGATGATTCTGATGCTGATGATGGTGTCATTTTACATTTTGAATGTTCTTGTATCGAATTCAAATTCAGATTCTGATTCTACTTCTGTCAAAATCATACCAAATGCAATTTGTATGTTATTTCTGCAGAGAGAGAGAAAGAGAGAGAGCGAATAGAAAAAAAAAGGAAATTTCAACAGAAAATATTAGATGAAAAATTCGTAACTCGCAACAACTACAATCAAAAACTAAGAGAAAACTGATAGCCAAAAAGCCTTAGAAATACAATAAAATCACAAGAATGTTTAAACAAAAAAAAAAAAAAAATAAAATGGCAAATGGAAAATGAAAAAAGGAAAAAGGAAAAACATTCAAATTCTAAATACACAACAACACGAAATGTAGTTGATGCAGTAGCATTGTGATGAATCACAAAAAACCCCAATGTATCTGCAACAACATATGTACATATTGTAGAGATACTTTTTTGTATCTCTTGTGTATTTTATATGTTTTTTCATTTTTCGTTTACCATTTTCCATTTCCCATTTTCTCTCAATATACAATAATACAATACTACAATCTATCTACTTTCTCTGTGTTTGCGTCTGTATTCCCAACTTTTTGCAATACAATACAAACAAAATTTACAATGCATATAGACATACATATGTACATGTTGTGCGTATGACATATTTACATACAAATGACCAATGGACTAATATGAAGAATGAAAAATTTATCTCTTACCTTATCGTAAATCTATTCTTGTTGTTCTTTCCATTCTTCAATTAAAGAATGTGAACAATGTGAGAAAGATGACCAAAGATACAAACCACAGATGGATACAGATGAGAGACATAATAATGACAATAGTAAATTTGTACTATTGATGAAATGAAATTACTACAATAAAAAAAAAAAAATGTTTCGATAATTTACACTATTTTATCACGCATCGTTAGTCAGTGCGAGGAATAAGATTTTAAAGTGATACACAGCCGGTTAATGGCATGATACCATAAACCACATAAACCAATAAATATATACTTACAATAGTAGGTATAAGTATAAATTAAAAAGAAAAAAAAAAAAAAATTCTTTACATAAAAGAAAAAACAAAATGATTAAACTCGTTTTACTAGCCTGTAATTAGGTTGTAAAGCCCTGTTTTTACCCAAAAACAAAAGCAACAATAACAACCAACAAACAAAACAGCAAACCAAATCAACAAACAACAAAACAACAACAAAATCAACAAATTTACAAAATTAATACAAACAAAATCAAATTAAATTCAATTTAAAAAAAAAGAAAAAAAAAAACAAATCAGTAAAAATCATAAAATGACTAAATCTGATCTACTGTGGTATAAAAAATTTTGTTGAATTTCGTGTGTTTCTTCTTAAAGATATTTTCAGTGTTTATTGCCTTACTTTCTTTTCAATTCTTCTTCATTTTATGTGATTTTCATTATTTTTATATATATTTCTTTTTATAACAATTTTATAGAATTTTAAAAACTTTTCTCTTTTGTTACAATAAAAAAAAGTATTTTACTATTTCGATAATGAAACAAAAACTTAAAAAGGACTTTAACCTCAATCTCTCAATCAATTAGCAGTAACAAACAAGTAATGAATCAATTCTATAAAGCAAGCAATCGATCGATTTATTTCAGATATTCAATCAATCGATTAGGCACAACAACAACAACACTTATGATATTTTGTATAATATGATCTAATATATTAAATAATAATGAATTAATGAAGAATACATCTAATATAGATAGATATATAGAAAGATCTATGTATCTACCTACACAAATAATATATTGTATTGTATCTTAACAATTAACATTTATTACTAACTTACCAACATACATAAATATTGTATTAACACTTTAGAAAACCTTGCACTTTTCGCCTTTCGACTTCTTTCATTGACTTTCCACCTATATATGCCCACAATTGTTTATACAACAAAAGTTAATATACCTAATTAATAATTATAATTATAAATAAATCAAATCTAAATTATCATTATGTGCAATTTGCTTTAATTTCTTATTTTCCAAAACAAACACATTAAAACTACTGAAACAAATTTTACCTTTAATCAATACTAATAATTTGTATAAATAAACCAAAAATTCTAATAAATATAAAATAATAATAAATAATGCAATAAAAAAAAAAAAGAAACAAAAATTTAAACAATAAATATAAGTTTATGAATATAAAAAGTAATACATATATATATTTAATAAAAACTTATGAAAATAAATATTCAATGACATAAAGTAATTTTCCTTAAGAAATAATATAATAAAAATAAAATTTAAAAAAAATCGTATAAAAATATTTATGAAAATAATCTATAATCAATAAAATATAAATTAAATAAACTGAAAAAATATATCAATTAATTAATTAATAATAGTAAAAAATTAATAGAAACTTATATATACAGGAAATTAATCAAAATGATAATAATTGACAATATTTTCATTAATTAAGAAATAATAAAGGTTCAAAAAATTCTATAAAAATACAGTATGAACTCGATAGTCGATACACTTGCTTATTAGAACAAAGCAATAATCCCGATGATGATTTTCATGATAGCCTCTGTAATCCGGCAACCACGCTATTGTGGACACTCCGTCCCCGGGCTGCATCTCACAATGTGTCACAATGAAGTACCAGTGTTTTACGTGCTCACTTATTTGTGAAGACTTAAGAACACGGTGCCAAGCACATGGATTGATAAACGTCAATCAACGTCCCCTTGGATATATATTCGCATATTAGGTATTAAACCACAGCCACCTCGATACTCCCACAGGGGGGCCGTACCCGTTGGCCAAGACGGAAACAAATTCCGTGGACTCCTGACCACCCGTAGTACCAGAAAATAGCCTCTGATCAGACTTCGTACCCGAGGTACTACCAAATTCGAACTCCAAAAAGTGCATAGCTTGGTGGTCCAAATTTGAACATAGCTCTCTGGAATAGCATGCAGGTTGGTATCCCACAGATGGCACAGTATAAAGCTATACTCATGGGTACAGCTTCCTCACTGTTGGGAGCGAGGTCTATTCCTACCTCTTCCGCCAATTTGGCAGCATTTATATGATAAAGATCAGGCGAGCATATGTCCCCACTGTCACAAGGACTTTAAGCGATTGGGTAGTAGGCTGAGACCGCTACAAGCTCGACTCCCGTGGTACCGGAAAATACCTCTGGTCAGGCAGCGTAACCAAATTACCACCAGTAGAGCTCCATGAAGCTCAGGGACAGACTACCACGGGGGTAACACCAACCAACCCACAGTCACACACACACATATCGGACAGACTCAGGCTACAATCGGGCGACATCTCAAAAATACTGCATGTGCAAACCTATTTAATCTCCTAACTCTATCCCTATTGGAGAGCACCTCACTAAAATCAAAACCCCCATAACACTCAAAATACTGAACTCATTCATATCCCTTAAATCATCATGCAGAGAACATTCACAGAGAACATGTTGCCATGTCTCGTCTGTCGAGCCACAAGGGCATTCCGCACTGTCATTTATTCTCGTTGAATGCAAGAAAGCATTAAGGGATAGTCGGACAAAACTGATAATCCCGATGATTTCCGTGATAGCCTCTGTAATCCGGAAACCACGCTATTGTGGACACTCTGTCCTCCGTCCCAGGCTGCATCTCACAATGCATCACAGAGTGTATTGCCACTATAACAAAAAATAAAAAAATACTAGAAAGAATGTTATCTTCGACTATGCCGAAGGTGAAATACTCTTCACGGGACGCAGTGAATATTTCATTGTAGTATTCAAATGGGTGGTTATTTTTATGGGAGGTGTTATTTATTTTTATTATTATTATTATTATTCTTTGCTTTCAGTGAGGTATTTATTGATGCAAGTGTAATATAGAAAAGCATATTTATTGGCTTTGGTTTATTTACAATACATATATTAAACGATGCCAATAGTTTAAAAAAAACCCACAATGATCATGTTACAATGCAGCCATTATGCGCCTAAAACTTTCAGAGACTGGCATCACATTTTTATAAGTCTATAATGCGATGAGACTGAACTATTTTATTTACAAGAAGTAGCCAGAAAAAGCCCTTGCATTGCATACTTAGATATTTAAGCAGTCTAAACCATCTGTTTTCCTCCAATGTAACAGGAGATTTAAAACTTAATTAAATAAGGAGTTTGACTGTTTGACAGTGCGATACGATGCCATCCAAGAAATCTCCACTCTTAAGCTATTATAAAAGATTTTCAACTGTCGGATTATCGAGTTCATATTGTAATTCATAAAATTAATTAATAAACAGAAAATTGTAAATATAAACATTATTACATAAATAGAATAAATTATTGCAAAAAGTAATATAATAATTAAATAATAATGATAACAAGAATACGATAATTTACTTTATTCAAAGATAAGCACTTCACACAAATTGTTTCTATTTACAATATGTTAAAAATTTTCAGAACTTTTTAGCTCTTTGAATAAGAAGTCTTATATATTCTGCGGAATATGAATCTAAGTTTGGATCGATTAATCTCAGCATTCATTGGATATACTGCCAATATGTGATTTGCTCATAAATGATTGCCTCAGCTACTCCTTACACAATTCATAATTACCTTGCACAAAGTTTGTTGCATTGTAAATATATGTATTTGGATTGCCTCTTAAGCCAATGGGTTAAATCGAAGAATTAATAATAGTCTGCTCCAAGTGCCCAAAACGGATGATTCGAAACTTAATTGTATTGAGCGTTCCGCTGGCAACGGAGCCATTAATATGTTGAGGAATCTTTGGCCTCATGCTAAAACTATTTGCAACGATTTTACGACTTCCAATAAACTGAAATCTATGTAGCAAAATTTTTTTTTTGATTGCCCCTTTACAAATGTGCCTATCCAATTATTGATCCCTTATTATCATCAACAATGATAAATTAGAATACAAAAATGTTTGGAAAATTATGTCACACGAACTTGTGAAAATTCTTCGCTGAAATGGAACAATTTATGTGAAGTGAATACTATATACAATAGTATTTCATATACACCACCTACACAAATACTTTATATAAATATTTAAACAGAAACATATAAAACAAAATAAATAAATAAATATATAAAAATAAATATTTGCATAAAAACTGAAAGCGAACAAAATTGGGGGTTATTTTGACTGAGACTGTGACTATTAAATCTATAAAAGAAAAAACGCTTAAGCTTTTCCAAAAACAAAAAATAATAAAATAAAATTGACATTGATATTTGACCAGAGGAAAAACTATTCATGAGCTTGGGGTTTCTGTGATGCTTGATGTTTCTAGTATCATAAATATAAATTAATTGTACTTTTACAGGTTTATTTAATTCCACAAATTGAACTTGTGGAGATTGTGGTTAGTTTAATGAAATTTATTGATTTATTGAATATTGTAGATGTTTTAAAATAAATAATATGCTAATACAATAAAAATAGGATTGTCTGATTGTGATTTTGATATTTCTAAGAAATATTAAGTCTATATAAATTTGTCGCTATATAATTTTATAATAAATGAAAAGAATAATACATATTATAAAACAATAAAATTTAAAAAATAACTGAAATAATAAATCATATTAATCATAATAAAATAAAAAAAATAAAATAAAATAAAATAAAATAAAGAAATCTAACTATAAACTATACACAAAAAAAAAAAAAAAAGAAAAGAATATATTGAAATCGAAATCAATTTAATTCATAATTATTTTTTTCATTGTCAATTTGGTGGACGACTTACATCTCGTCGAATGTATATTTCGAATAAATCAATCAATAGAATTGTAAAACCCAATTTTCACTTTGAATATTAGTTTCCCAAATTTCGTTAGAGTTAAGATTGCAGAATCACAAAAAAACAAAAAAAAAATATATATATATATATATATTATAAACAAATCTCATCATTCAATCTTATAACCATCTTATCAGTCTTTCAAACTATCCACATTGTATACAATACAAATTAATTTAAAACTTTATTTAGATACTTCACACAGCACTCAGCAACACACAACTTATACTTATTGTATTTGCGTTCATAAATGAAAAATATACTTAAATAGATACTTACATAAACTGATAAATAGATACTCATATTGTATATATAAAATAGTTAGTTAGTTTACATAAGAAAGGTCCTTGAGTTAAATTACGATGGGATAGGCAGGCTAGTCGCTAGCTAGGAGTAAATTCACCCAGAAGCCTTACGTTCCATTGTGATGTTGGTGTCTGGTTTGACCTGTTCTTAGCTTTTAGTTTCAATGTTCACTTATATAAGTTATAACCTAGGCTATGACCTGCATATCTGTTAAGGTTCTTATACCCATGTATATTTGAAAACGGCATCTTAAATCTTCAACATAAAACTGTGCATCAACTCAATTTTGGTTCACTAGAACTTTTTAAGAAAGTTTCTCCTCTAAAATTTAAGTACTACAATAATTGAGTACTTGATGGATCAGAATCAAATATAGTATATGTACGAGTATTACATGTAGTACTGAACCTTCTTAAATTTATATTATTTTTTATACTCTTCACGCAGTGAATAGTAATATAACTTTGTCATGAAGTTTTTAACAGACAGAAGGAGACATCAGAGACCCTATAAAGAATATACATAGATATATTCTTAAACAGCTCGACGAGAAGAATTAATTAGGCCATGTCGTTCTGTATGTATGCAAACTAGTACTTCAGAAAGATTTCTTATGGCAAGATGCTGCACATTTGCCGTAATCAGCTGAATTAGACCACTATAGGGATATCTCCCATACAAACCACCCATTGAAATTCAGGTTCTTAATAGAAAATTTTCTTGTTTTTTGTATTATCGGACTGAAATTTGAATAGTATAAGTGCCTGACCCATATTCAACAGCCGTGTAAATTTCAAGACCCTAGGATTACTCGATCGCAAATATTTCGGTGTCAGTGTTGAAATGCTGTATGGTCAGTCACAGGAACATAGGCAAAAACATTTTCCAGGAGTGCGTGACAAATTCGGAATAGAAGAAGGTTCTTCTTCTTTCTTTTTTTTTTTTTTTCTTGTGTAATATTTCTACTTGACAAGACAAAATAAGCGTGAAGGTGAAGATGAAGATGAAGATGATATTCTGCAATCTTAACGGCGAAATTTCAAATTGATTTTATTCCATCGCGAAGTATTTTACATCACGGTTTTTTTTTTTCTCAGTAGTATTCGTAAATATAATCTAAAAATCCAATACTCGTATGCTAAAATTTCATTTATTTTTCATTAAGATATACTACACCAATATAAAGTTTTTCAGATTGCTATTGTACTTCTCTCTGCCTATATCACTCTCTCTGTTGCTTCATTATTACTAATACTATTTACCATTACAACTACTACTATTACTTATTGTTGTTATTATTGTAAGTGTGTTTAAAACTTCAATAATTTTGCATAATTTGCAATCTATCATCGTCGTTGTTCCAGATACTACTTAATTAATGTGTTTTTTTTTTTTTTTTTTTTCTGTTTTTTATTGTGTTTTAATGTTGAATATATGTACTTATAATAAATACATACGTATGTATGTGTATAAATGTATATATCATTATGTCATATGTGTCCATGTTTCGTACCTTTGATATACTAATCGATTTATTGTAAATCGCTTTAATTTAAATATTCTTAGTTGCAATCATACACCATTTTTTTTTTTTTTTTTTTTTATATATATTTGATATAAGTTTTATTTTATGCCAAGAATTTCTTAAGTTTTTATTCCATTCTAAAATCTATATATGTGTATTTCAAAATTAATACTCTGTTTTAAAGCCCAAGTGGCCAATTAATACTACTACTAATTATGTAAGAATTTTATGGATCAAACTCTGAAACTGAAGAATCAACTTGATAGAATTGTAAATGCTTACAGAGAAAATTATTGAGAAATGTGAGAATTACTTTAATTGGGAATTTAAGTGACAAAACAAAAAAACAAGGTAAGATACAATGATGACATAACGTGGGGGATTTAAAAGGAGGAATGGATAGGCATCCAAAGATTGAGCATTAGTTGAGTATTAGATGGACTCTTTACTCTAAACTTGTTCATAATTAGAAAAGATTTAATGAAAAATATCGACTATAGATCGATATAGTGCAAACTTTCTTAACTTTTTCATTGTTTCCAAGGATTGAACAATAAAAAACAATCAATGTGTAGAACTAAATTTTAATGGTAAAAGCGAATGAAAAAAGATTTAATTCTCTATTTCTGTACAAAATATGGACCGCTTCAGGATTGGTACTTCTCAGTATTGTAAATAATTTTCCCAAAAAAGAAATTTGGATACGTTAACAGTTCTCTATAATATCACAAGACATCTCTGACACTCTGTATAGATAAAAGTTTCTTTACAATATCTCCCGGTATTGTTTCACATACTACATCTATGTATCTCATCATCTATAACTAAGTATGTATAGTATTCTTTTGTAGGGAAAATATCAAAGTCATTATAATAAAGTCTGAATTCAAAAGAAGAGCCAGTTAGTGAATTTCACTTTCTAGGGCTTAATGTGTGCACCAATCCACGGGACTAAAAAAAAATTAAATAATCTAAAAATTTTAATCTTATCTAAGTATAACCATAGAACAAGTGCCAATCGATCAGTGAGATCTTAAACAGGCTTTAAATTCGCTCTAGTCCAAGTTGGTTTCCAGCTCTATCTAACTAAATTTGATCTAAGGATCTAAATCTAAAATAATCGAAGATCTTTTATGGTGGAGAAATATATTTGAAAAAATTTTGAATATACCTATAGTCTATAGTCCTAACTGCATCTTCATCTACAGAACCAATATCTTTAAGAAAAAATGACATATTGTTTAATTGACCATCGTTTAAAATGCTAAATAAATCTAATTTTAAAGATTTTTCACTTCGATAAGAAACTAAATTGAATTGTTTGTATATTGAATATAATATCGAAATGAGATCAAGATCTACTTAATTACGTCATTAATAAATTTGTTTTTTTTATTTTATACACCTTAATTTATAACAAAAAAAAAAAAATTAGGTTGCGAAAAGTCAAAATGGATCAAAGGAAACTTATGGATAATGCAAATACAATAACTGATATGGCAAAAGTAAGTAGTGGCTACATCATTTAATTAAAATCATTACTGATCTTTATGCTTATCATAATAGACACAAAATACTGTCTATGAAATAATCTCGGATATGTCTAGTCGTCAAGATGCTATAGAAGAACGCCTAACAAATCTAGAAGATAAAATGCAAAGCTTACAAGTGAGTACCCAAGTAATGTGTGTTGTATTGTGTTGTTTATTGCATTTCAACTATATTACTTATATACATCATCAATTATATAAGGAACACTTGGAGAGTCTGCCCGAAATTATTTCTCGATGCCTAAGTCAACATCAGGAACGTGTTGAACAACGACGGAATTTCTTGCATCCGGATACAGCTGCCACTTCTATGCAGCCAACAACACCGCAGCCAATGTTTAATGCTCCAACAATGTTATTTCCGCATTCAAGGTAAACATCAATCGGAAAGTAAAAGACATAAAGACCGTCGATCATATCCATGAATCATGTATATACTCGTACAAACTCACCTGAACACCGCGACTCACCTGCATGCAAATGCATCTATGCAAAAATACGAGTAAACCTTTTTCTCACTCAGTTCTCACCAAAAAGACTTCAATTTAAAATTCCTCTTCTTAACTCCCCTCACAATATAAGTATGCACATATGTCCCTCTTAAACAAAATTTATTCATTATTATGTTTCACTGAAAAACAATAACTTCGGTTCACTGAAGCTTATAGGTATACCTTTCACACCCCAATTTCGTATTGAGCTCATTATAATTTTAAATTGATTTGAATAGAAATAATTTTATTTATATTGTAGTAAGCTATTGAATTATGCTAAATTAGGAGCAACCTCTTTCAATAATCAGTGATTATAACACACCAACTGCGTATTTACTATTGTATGTATATACCAAATTTTACCTCAATATCTGAGAGCGTATCATGCATACCCACGAACGCTAGGACAAGCTAACATGGCTAAAGCGATCCTGGTATCGCGTGATCCATATATTGGGCGTACAAATAGAAAATCGCCGGTTTTTTTTTTTCATAATTTGAGGCTTTATTATAAAAAACTCGTTACATACTCAATCTCCAAAATAATTTCCATTACTAGCCACAACTTTTTCCCATTTTTCTGGCAGCTTTTGAATTCCTCGTCGGAAAAATTGTTCGTCTTTTGACGCGATCCACGAATCAATCCAGTTTTTGGCTTCTTCGAAAGAACGAAAGTGGTGTCCTGCCAGTTCATGCGTCATCAATCTGAATAAATAAAAATCAGAAGGGGCGATGTCTGGAGAGTACGGCGGGTGGGGTAGGATGTCCCATTTCAAAGTTTCCAGGTATGTTTTCACTACCTTGGAAACATGTGGCCGAGCGTTGTCATGTAGACGTATCACCTTGTCGTGTCTTTCCGAGTATTGCGGGCGTTTTTCCTTCAACGCTCGATTCAAACGTATTATTTGAGTCCGATAGAGGGCTCCTGTGATGGTTTACCCTGGTTTCAAGAGTTCATAGTACACTACACCGAGCTGGTCCCACCAGATACACAGCATCAGCTTCGAGCCATGAATGTTCGGTTTTGCGGTCGAACTTGATGTATGGCCGGGAAGCCCCCACTATTTTTTCCGCTTCGGGTTGTCATAGTGTATCCACTTTTCATCGCCGGTCACGATGCGATGCAAAAAACCCTTTCTGTTTTGCCGTTGGAGGAGTTGTTCGCACATGCAAAGGCGCCGTTCGATGTCCCTCGGCTTCAACTCGTACGGCACCCAATGTCCCAGTTTCTGGATCATTCCTAAGCTCTTTAGACAATGAGAAACGGCTTGCTGAGTCACGCCCAATAAACTTGCAAGTTCCTGTTGCGTTCTACACGAATCTTATCCAGCAAAGTCTCTAATTTTGCATCATCGAACTTTTTAACGGGACCAGGACGTTCCTTGTCTTCCACGCCATATTCGCCATTTTTAAACTTTTGAAACCATTCCCGACACGTTCTTTCACTAATATAGCTTTCACCATAAGTTTCTACAATCATTCGATGCGCCTGAGTAGCATTTTTTTTCGAATGATATGCAAAAAGCAACACCTCCCGCAAATGGCCCTTTGTAGGCTCGAATTTTGCCATTTTCGCTAGCGAACAGGACAAAGCACAGTCAAAATACACAAGCGAGATTATGAAGAGTTGTTGACCGATACCTCAGCTGGCTATGTAATGTTTCTGATCGTACTTATCGACCGATTAGCGGCGCTGGCGCCATCTATGGGAAAACGGCGATTTTCTATTTGTACGCCCAATATATACCTACATGCACTTTATGACACAGTTATGTGCCTCAGAGTGATAATAATGTGAGGGGCATAAAAATACGCAAATACAATATTAATATTGATCTGAGTTTTTACTTTAATAGTCTTTGGTTAATATTTTTCTAATTTTCCAATCCCTTTCAATTAACAAAAATTTGCGAATATCCTCAAAATATGCCTCTGGAGGTAAATTTGTTTTCTCCCAACCATTTGGAAGTGGTGAATATTCATAATGGGGGAATTCTTTTCTTAAGCATTTGAACCCGTTTATTACTGTTTCTCATTATGAAGTCAGGACGTCTTTCCAATAATGTACAGTCAACACTTTCTTAACGAGTATATATAAATCTCTTTATACGAAACGATCGTTAAGCAAAACCACCTTCTCCATACAAAATGATGTAAAGTAGGATAATGTGTTCTAAGTTGGAATAAGCGTGCTCTCAAATATTTTATGCTAATATAATTTTAAGGATCTTGATTCTTCTAGATCGTTTCTTCTAGCAAGAAATGAGACAATCTGGAATAAAGAAACAAACTAGAAAGAAGGTTATCTTCGGCTGATTCGGCTGATTCCAACAAATGTACCGCGCCTTTATTGGAAACTGATAGTGTCTAAATTTTAGTTCGATAGGACAAAAAAACAAAAAAGTTTTTCTAATAAGAACATGAATCCAAATGGGCGGTTTGCATGGGAGGTACCCTCCCTAGTAATCCGATCAAACTGAAATTTCAACAATGCAAGTTTCTAATATATAGCCAGCAACCTCCCAAATTTATAGCTCGTGGGATTACGGGATCTTATAGCTGCCTTACAAACCAAAATGTTTCTTGTATGGGGACCTTTTTAAGTTTTTGAAAATATTTTTGTTTTAGTATTTTTTGCTGATGCTCGGATAGAGCTACATATTCTGTGAAAATTTCAACTCTGTAGCTGTTACGGCTTATGAGAAATGACGGACGGACGGGCGGACAACGAAGTCTCTGCAATAGGGTTCCTTTTGGTACCCTTTGGGTCCGGAACCTTAAGAAAGGCAATTTGCTGTATAGAGTTGGCTGTTTTTGAAAAAGCTTTAAAGTGTATTGCTCTAGGGACCTAGGGTGATGCTTCCTTATGTATGAGGCAATAGTTTTCATGCTTTCAGCATTTCTCTTATTGCGCTGGAAGATTGTTGTTCTTCTGCTACCTCTTCCTCTTACAAAGAGTCCTCCACTTTTTCTTGCTGTAATGTACAATGCAACTCAATTAGCTATTCAGTAGTCAGCATCTGACCGTACTCATTCCCAAGCTCATCGATATCACAATTATTTAATTTCGACTCAATTCATATTAGACAACAGTAAAATTTCATCGACCACTGGCTCCATAGACACTGCTTCGAGTCAAAGACTATGACATTAAATAGACTGGACAAATCGCTCAGGAAGAAAGTTCTCTCTTTGTTGGATAGCCCGAGATTACATACAATTAGTTTTTGGGTAATTGAGTGGCATGATTTCGTGAACTGGACAAATCGACATGGTCATTGAAACTGGTTCACTACAAAACTTAGTTGCATCCAGTATTAAATCTCTAGCTACTGTAGTGATAATTTGCATAAAAACAAATAATGAGTATATGACAATTAGAAACTTTGGATCAATGCAAATCCGGTATTTCATTCTTAAACCCAATGCGCATCTATTTCAGAGAAGAATGTTTACCCTAACCCTTTAGATCATTTCTCATTTTTGCCATTAAGAACATGTAACATTATACAGAGAAGAATGTTTACCCTAACCCTTTAGATAATTTCTCATTTTTGCCATTAAGAACATGTAACATTATACATGTATGTTAAAACAATGGGCCAAGTGCGACTCAGGCTCGTACACGGAGGGTTCCGTACCAGATTGGGTTTTGTATGGGAGGTACTCTCCCTAGAAGTCCGATTTGACTGATTCCAACAGATGTACCGCGCCTATATCAGAAACTTATAGTGCCTAAATTTCAGTTCGATAAAACAAAAAAGGAAAAAGTTTTTCTAATAAGAACCTGAGTGTTAATGGGGGTTTGTATGAGAGGTACCCTTTCTAGTAATTCGAACAAACTGAAATTTCGACAATATAAATTTGTGATGTATAGCCACCAACCATCCAAATTTCAAGATTGTAGAGTTACTGGATCGTATAGCTGCGATACAAATCAAAATGTTTCTTGTAAGGGGACCCTTTTAAGGTTTTGAAAATATTTTAGTTTTAGTATTTGTTGCTGATGCCCGGATAGAACTACACATTCTTTGATAATTTCAACTCTCTAGCTATTGCAGTTTATGTTATATGACCCGGACCAGGTCGGACGGATGAACGAACAACGAAGTCTCTGCAATAGGGTTCCTTTTGGTCCCCTTTGGGTCCGGAACCCTAAAAAATCGATTCCTAGTTTTTTGCCATATGATCAACAATAACATCTCGATCATATTTCCCATATTAAATGACACAAAAATAACATATTACCCTATATAATATTAGGCAAGCTACATCCTTTCCCTTAGTTCAAATGATTATGTACAATATAAAGAAACCATTTTTCGATGGTCATGATAGGAATATTGTACACTGCCAACTTCAGTTGTTTAGGCCTTGCAATTTGGTCTAGGTATTGAGATCTTACCTTTCAAAGAGAATAGACTTTTGATTGAAAATAAAGAAAAATATTTAGATAAACATTGATTACTCAATAATAGCAAGCTCAGATGTTAGTTAATCAATTCAATAATTCATCGCCTCTTGTGCAATAATTGTATTGTATAATTACATTTGTTCGTTATTTTTTATTTTGTCCAAAAATTAACTCATTCACTCACAGATACACTTACACGAACACACATACGCACACATTTGTAATTGTATATACTATGTTTGTATGCTACTATGTCTGTATGTATGTATGACTTTATTAATAAAGATTCCAATCGCTTTTTGCATAGAAGTGTTCCCTCATCCAATAATGCCGCTGCTACATACCATTGGCCAACAAGTCCTATTTTGCCACCTATATCCAGTAGAACACCACATTTAGTGCCTGATACTCACATGTCATCAAATGGATCTGCAGTTAATAACTTCGCATCTTCCAATAATAAGTATGGCAGCTGAATAGCAGCAGATAAAGAGCGCTCAAGTAACTCCGTGATTAATAATGAGATGCAACTGAAGAAGTCCAATAAGTCTACAAAGGAGCATAACATCATAACGCCAAATTCATTATTACCATCATTATTATCATCAGCAACAGCTACAACAACAACATCAACAATAACAACAATGAAAACGATTCAATTACCCAATGTGAGGAGCAGCAGTCATCATCAACAGCATCAGCATCAGCATCAAGCAAGGCCATCTTTGGCATATAACAACTATCAATTATCAGTAGATAATACTTATGAAAAAGAATATCAACAGTACTACCATCATGGGAATCACTTCAATCATCATCACTTTCATGATCAACAAGACTATGAACAGCAGCAGAACCAGCAGCATCGTGGTGGTACATTGATTGCATCATTGCGTCAGCGATGTGATCATACGATTACCAGTAGGCAATCAATGCCATTAATATTATCGCCTGTCGATTATTTCCAAGCCGAATTCGAACATTTCAAGCGACGGTCTCGCATTACCGATACATCAACATTACGTATAATGGAGACAACTATTGCCGAAGATGCTGAATCGAGTAATACAACTATAATTCCAAATAATACTCCCAGTAGCCAACAGCATTCGCCATTGCCATGGATCACTACTACCACCAGTACCACCACTAACACCACCAGCATGATGCCACTGACACTGGCAGTGGATAAACTAGCAACTGGGTTTCCTGTGTCAGCGTCAACATCAACACCAGCTTTCCCAACATCTACATCACTTGTATCAACCATAGTTATTGATGATGATCATGATGATCATTATCATGATGCTATTGATGATTATGACGATGCTGTTTATGGTTCTGCTACTGCTGCTGCTGCTGCTGCTGGTACTCATGATCATGATGACGATCGATTGGGAGCGAAATACTTAGTTCCATTGGCATCGACATCAACATCAACATCGACATCGACATCGGATCGAATCGTTTCAAAGACCACTGAAAATAAATTCACCAGGAAAAGAGAACGTGTATGCAACAATAATTATAATAATAGTCGTAAGAGTTATTCTAGTAATATTATAAATATACTATATACTAGTTCTAATACTAATACTAATACTAATACTTATAATAATACAAATAGTGGTAGTGCAAATACTAGTTTTAGTGAATCAAATACTATAACAACAGAAGCAACAACAACAACAACAACAACAACAACAACAACAGACGCAAAACCAACCGCAACAACAACAACATCAACTAATTTTACCACAAAATCAAATTTTTATAAAGCCAATTCAAAATGAATATAACATACTCATCATACTTACCTACATAATATTACAATAAACATACTATATACAATATACATATATACTCCTCGTATATACCAGAATACCGATATGTAAGACATACATAATTAAAAAAAAAAACAAAATAGAAATACACTAAATAAGCTAAATAAGACAGAAAAGAAAGTTAAGAAGAAAAACAGACCAAGACATTAGAAACAAAATATTGTAAAATAATATACTATTTACCAGAACAACAATAACCATTCGACTATAGTTATAAGTACTAAGTACTACAATACAAAATATATGTATTGTATATTGTAGAATAAAGCAAACATTTCTCATAATTGTGTATGACTTTCTTATATACAATACAATATACCTAAGTATAAACATCGAATTCCGAAATTCACTATCAAAATTTATTTATAAAAAAAAAAATTCAAAAATTCAAGATTCAAAATATAATATAATACCTTAGTTTCTCCAGATATCAGGGTATTAGTTCACGATTAAAATACCGCGCCACTTGAATAGCACACCTACCTACATATATATATATATATTAATTTTTTTTTTTTTTCTTAACCTCATTTTTTTCAATGCAGAAATTATAGAGACACAATATTTATTTCTATATTAAAATTCATACAAATTCAACTGAAGTACCTATTAAATATATTTTATTCAATTAAATATATAATTAAATATCCTGTAATGACTCTAAGTCCCTTATACTTTTTTCTTAGAAAATATAATGTTTCAACTGTCATCCGTTCAGAGCTCAGATTTCTTTGAAATTTTAACCCAAAGTCATATGGATTTCATATAAAATTCAAGTGATTTTTAAATGAATTTCCTTCCTCTTATACTTAAGGTCTTGAAATCTCTAGTATATAAATCAAGGAGTGCAAGCGGGATATATAAAGATTACATACATATATCGATGGATTTTATAAGATATATATATAATACATATATATATAATATATTAAAATTACAATTAAGTTTATCCTTATAACGGGTAAAGTGAAATAAAATAAAGTAAGATCCTCAAATAAATAATTAAGCTCTTTTATTATAACGTTTACCTGTCTAGACTCCTGATTTTCGTATGTGGACTCTGTTGATTTCTATAAAGAATTTTAAAAAATTAACTTACAATAGAATCGATCTAGTGCAGATATATCTTAAAGATAATAAATGCTCCTACACAATATTTTCTTATCTTTAATCCAAATCTTTTTCCTGTGAGTTTTGACAAGAAATCCATCTGTCCGTTTACTGCTAAGAAAAATTTAAGGTCACTTTTGTAGTTCCCTAAATTCTTAAACAAAGAGCTGAAATTTAATACAAACTGTTTCTATTACCTTTCATTTGTTTTTGAGTTGAGTGATGGTGCTGTGATTACTGGAAGACATAACAAACCATCCAGGCAAACCATAGCAGTCATTGACATTTTAACTATGATCCTAACACTTTATTGTGTATGTATATGTTTCTAAATTCTGTATTCTTATAAGATCCAGAATTAAAAATGTGAGATACCAAAATACTTACAGATATATGCATGTATAACTCGAAAATGTATAGAAATGCATTTAAAACTTGATGATGAAATACCAGAAATGATTGTATATAAGTAGAAAGGAGATGATAAAGGAAATATATAAAGAATTTGTGTATCATAAGTATAAAAAAAAAAATTTAAAACAAAATTCTTCTTCTAATGAGTTTATGAAAATATATCTTGTATCCTATTGAAATGGGTAACAGGCAAATGATTTTAGATCTTATAATTTGTGTATTGTATTGCCATCAAACTTTATATACAAGTATATAAATCCTTATATCCCATAAACACATACAATATAATAGACCTAATAGCTACTCACATATTTACAATAAATAGAATCAAATTCAAGACATTACCATAACCAGAGACAGATATACAATACATAAGTAGAAGATACATACCTATAAGTAGAAGCAAAGAAAAGAAATATTCTAAATTAATATTAAAGATAATCGGTCAAGATTTATAGAATATAAATTACACATTATATATGCCAAAATCTGCTACTTAATGACTTAAAAATATGTACATATGTACAATATCAATCGGAAATCATTACTCATCACAATTATTATTAAATTGACAAAACAACTCTGAAAGATCTAAAGGAAAACAAACTTTACAAACAACTACCAAAAAAATATTTAGACAAAGTGTTTGTAAAAGGGAAATTGCATTGAATTGAATTGAATTTAAAATCAATGTAGCCAAACCATAAAACCACATAAAAGAACCTACAATATATATTATAATACCACAAATAATAAAGAACTCGAAAAATCTACAATATATTGCAATACATAGAAGAAGATCATACGTAAATACATAATATATTATAACTGAAACTTTCAAATATTGTACCAGAACTGTACCGGTGAACTAAACATAGCCATTGCCATTGTCATTTCCTTTTCGGTGCTGAGAAATCAGGGCCAGATTATACTTACAATTGCTTTTGGGGTCAGTCAGGCTCCATTCGAAAGTCCTGCATGTCATAAGAAAATTACTTATGCATGTCAACCTGCCGCCTGCCTATCTTAGAGGAAAGTGGGGTTTTGAGACTCCGCATGGCTTAAATTGTTTAATTAGGCACAGCCCTTTCAAAACAAACATCAGATTAAAGTAATACCTATATAAACTTCTATTGTATATACATACAATACATAATACAATGGATAGTTATGATATCTGTTACATAAGTATAAACATGAAAAATTAAAATAAAATAACAAAAGAAAAGAAAAACCAAAAAACTTATGATTCAAAACAAATTAAAAAAGAAAACTTTACAATATTAACATAAAAAAGATACTATAACCATAATACGTACATACCAAATCACAATTCCTTTGATCCTTATACATGAACATCTACTACTATATATAATACAATACAATACAATAGTATCTGTAATCTAAGTATGTTCCGAGCAATCAACAAGACAGACAATACTAAAAACTATAATCATTTCAAAGTAATGTTACAATATAAATATCATCATCAATAGGAATAAGTCAAACTATATACTTACATACTTATAATACAATATACAATAACAACCAATCAAAAAACGAACCAACCAACCAAAAACTTTTCAAAATACCCAACCATTTTGATATACAAAAAATATGCATCCAATAATATCGAAAATATATTCTATTATCACTTATCAATTAGGTAATCCAATTTATATAATATTTAATAGAAATTATTTCACATTCTCCTATTAAGTTTCAATATACAATAGGTATGGTAGGTTCTTTATGGAACAAATGAAGAAATTGAGTAATTTCAAGACATTTTTGGTATATTTGGTCCAATTTGATGAATAATATTGACTGGTTAGTGCGCTGGGCTGACATCCCAAGAGTCGCAGGTTCGATTCCCGGTCAATGCAAGTCTGGTCCTGCACTTTTCTAATTTCCTCCTTTTCTTCTTAACTATTTCCTGAGCTGAAAGCCTCTGTCGCTATTGCTCATATTAAAATACGCATTTGTATAATGAAGTTTACATTATGAGTTTTATAGTAATCAAGAAACTCTAGTTGACCTTTATATACTACAATATGTAGGTATGTTCTTATCCTTAGATATTTTGCCTTCTGGAGCTACTAAAAATAATGTTCCTTTCTTTAATGGTTAACGTCCACTCTAACCTAATGGTATTAGTAGCTATATTTGATTATTGAATTCACTTTAGATCAGAGAAACTTTCCTGAAAAATACAAAAGAAACAAAAATAAAGAACCATATTTAATTCAGTTCAACTTTGCAGAATCTCAGCTGGAGATAATATTTAGAGAAATTCAGTTTCAATTTTTGAAGTGAAAACTTTTTTAATTACGTTAAGCAATTTTTGATAGGAGTATCTCCGACATGCTAGGGATATTCATTTAAAACTAAATATGTATGTATCGTTCTATATTCCGATATGATAAATTGAAGCTCTATATCAATATGTTGTGCTATAGCGAAGACAAACATCAATATTGTCGATATATCTTAAGTAATTTGTATTTGATTTCATTGCCAATTCATGTTATAGACTTATTCAAGGAGTAAAAACCAAACTCCATATGACGATATGCATTCTAAGTGTTTCAACGGCATAAGATCCACAACACGTATTAGATGCGTCTGCTGCTCTTCTTAGCAAAACTCTATAAAATAGTCAATAGTCATAATGCTATAAAGAAGAATTCTCTTTGTAACTAACTGATTTGGGGGGTTATCTTTCAATTTTGTCTTTACATCGTGGGTCTTAAAAATTTGCCTCGCAACGACAAGTTGACAGTGCAATAGCGCAACGCCTCGTACGAAGCCAATGTTATTTCTTAGTTTTTAGGTTTTCACCTTGGTTGGCAACCTCTTTGACTGCATCTTTTAAATTTTCTTGTAATTGTATGTCAATTATAATTTCAATTGGTGGATCATAAGAAATGCAAGCGTTCTATATCACAAAATCTACACCATCTTTTTGTTTTCTATAGTATTTCTGATACATTAAGTTAAATTGCAATTTTTACCAATCATATTTCGAAATACAATATGGGGTTCCCAATGGGAAGAAAAGACATAATGAGAGATCTCTAACTTTGGTTTTACCGAAGCTTAAGAGGATCCTACAATATATACAATACTATATCGCAGCAATTGTCAATTTTTCTTTGTAATTCATTTGATTCATTTGACCTAAATGAATGTAAAAGTTAGCATAGAAAAAATGTACATTTTGTAGCAAAAGTACAGTACAGTTAAATTTCATAGAAATGAAAGAATGTTGATCATTGGGTGTTCCGATTTAAGTGTATGAAGTATAGTTACTATATCACAATATCTGCTATTGTCTTTATTAAACTGATCACCAACAAAATGAATATTTAAGTCTTTGTGAAGGGATCTGTTTGGGATAAACAGGGAACCAATACAGTAAGCAAGCGCATAGTTTTATATTACAGTACTTGGATGTTTCTTACATGTTACATGTTACAACATATTAAAAAAAAACTCAACTACCAAAAGCCAGAAAAACATTAACAAAAACAAAAGACATACACTGAAACTACTGCTATTTTATTATAATTTTACATAGGACTACCCAGATACACCTCACACCCATACACATGCTCCTCGTATATAAATTGAACCCATGTCATAACCGTAGAAACCAAAAGTATGAAAAACGTTCAAGACTGTTGTCAAAATAGCTTTATCATATTTTTTACTAAAAGAATAACAAAAAAATATGTATGTATTCATGTGTGCATATATATGCTACTTATATATTGTATACATCTATGTACTTGTATTGTATATACAAAAAAAAAAAAAACAAAGTTACTTACAATACTAAAGAAACGAGATATGATGATGATTTATTGGAAAGAAACAATATTCTTTGAAATCAAACAAAACAACAAAAATTAAAGAAATAATAAATGCTTTTAGAATTTTTAAATACCAACTAAACTAAACTAAATAACTAACTAACTAACTAAAACAATATTTGGGTTTCAAGTCTTAAGATATTGACCAAAAAAATAATATTCTATACATATATACCAAATAAATAAAATCCATGAAAAGAATACAATATTTCAGAAAAGCACTTTAAGAAAATGTTATACAGAAAACTAAACAAGTAAATGATACAAAATGAAAACTACAATACAATAAATTATGTACATACTACTAAATAAGTATTTAGTATATAGAAATTAAAAAATGTATTTCCCTATTCAACTGGTTTCCTAGCACAATATTACCATACATACAATACCTTGAAATGACTTTGACTTTGATATACCAAGCCCAAATTAATAATAATTCGAACCAAACAAATTTCAACAATAACAATGACAGGTCTTAGTTATATGTACAATACAAAAACAACAGCAATAACAGAAACGGCAACAACAACCAAATTTTAGAAAAACACAACTGTGTACTTAGATTAAAATATATACCTACACATGCCTACATACAATACTATTAGTCTATAATAACCGAAAATCCCTAAAATATAAAAAACTTGTTTCAATATTCATTGAATTTAAATAGATTAATTTGAAAACAAAAAACCAATTATAATTTTTTAAATTTTTAATTTTATGTTATAACACAAACAAACAAGAAATAAAAGAACGAAACCACAAAATTTCGGTTCATCGAAATTTTATATCTTTCACACCCCCACTTTTTCCATATACAATAGTAGTACAACATTTCGAAATTTAATTTCATTTGAAAATTTTAAGGTTAACAAAATTTATCATAGTCCTTATATAGTCAAAGGCAGCCATTATGTATATTATTGTATAAAATCAAGACATAGCATAATAGATCATACCATATATATGTATGTATATTATGTACACTTCCCAGAAGGTTTTGTATAAGCATATAATTTTCATTACAAGTAATCATGATTTTGAATTGAATTTTATTTGTATACTCTTATATTACCACATCTAGAAATTAGAGAACTTCGCTTCTCTGTTTGGTAATGCCAATGAAACCTTTTTGTACCAAATTTCAATTTCAGTGGTACTTAGTCCAAAGAATAAATCTGACACAGATCTGGATTTCAAAAACGTTGTTGTTAAACTAATTGAATTACGCTTGCTAACGCTGTAGGATTTCAGTCTTCTAAGAGCTACAATTGAAGCTGATGAAGACATAGAGTTGAATCATATCGAGTTGACGATGAACCGTCCACGAGTTCTCAGATTTTACAGTCAACGTATATGTTACGAGGATATTCAAATCTGGTCAACATACTGAGAAACAGTAGTGAAGATGGTGAGCAATCGTTAGAAAAATGAATATAATAAGCAAAACCAGCTTCAATCTTAAAGAAGACCCTTTATTATGGTATGGATATGCTATAGAAAATTTGTCAATGTCAGTTTCAAGAGAGGGACTGTTTCGTGGAAGCGGTTTATTTAACGTACCCTTGGGAAATTGCTTTGAGGAATTGTTATATGTAAATTGTCTGTTGTTTAATTTGCTTACCACCATCCATCCATTTTTTCTTCAACCCAGACTCCGTTAACCTCCGCTTCTGCGGTGATCAAACTCTGGGCTTCCGTTAAAATCTCAATAAATAAATTATAGTATTTTTGTCTGGTAATCAGTAAATCAATAGAATGTGTCTGTGCCAAATCTCAAGTCAAGTATCTTAAAAACTTAGCAATGACATGACAGACGGATGAACATCATAGGACGATAATAAAGTTATCATACTTTGAATTTACCATTGTACACTACTCACAGTGAAAGTTATAATAAAATGAAAAATTAATAATCAGAAAAAAAAGTGATTGGATCCCATAGTAAGTTTAGCATATGTTAAGAAAACTTTTTACATAATTTCATCATGATATCTTAAAAACTGGATGACATTTTAACATACATTATTAGTTTCCTATCTAAGATTGAAATTATTACAAAATATTTTTACATATATATTTCAATTGAAGCAAACAGATAGAATAGAGATTGAAATTATAATTGAATAGAGTAGTTTCTTTAAATTGAGGGCATCATCATATTTAGAAAAGTTTTAGCATAACTAAAGAGACATGCGAAGGTTTTCGCAGGACATTTCTTGAAAATAATGAAAATTTCTAAGAAATATAATCGATCTTATCTGAAAATATTAAACCCATTTTTTCCATTCTATGAAAATGAGATTTATTAATGTTTTCAAAATACAATTTTCAAATAACTTTCCTCAATCAATTTTCCAGGTTGGGAAATATTGTAGAAAATAGCCACCGTAGTGTTACATCTGACATCTGCTAGATGTGGCAGATCAGAAAGGAAATTTTACCAAGTTTCATTGATTTTGGGTATATGAATTCATATTTGTTTCATGATGTTGAACAATATTTAAAGCAAATTATAACATCTATAAACTTTTGGCTTCCTTAATTATACACACTTTCAAATCTCAGGCTTCAAGTATCCTTGACTCAGTATGGAAACCCACCAGCAAATAGTCGAGGAGACTCCAATCAAATGAAATGCTTGACAAATCTCTAACAATTTCTGGATTCTTCTACTTTTCGAGTTGCCATGAGTCATGAGCTGATGAAGAACATACATATTGTAGTATAAACGGTAGATAGACAGACACACAAAGAATGAAATAAAATATATTATTTATACCTATATGCATATTAGTCCTAGATTCCTTCCTACTGTATGCTATATTTGTGTAAATTGGGTGATGAGAGATACAAAAACAAGATAAAAATTCATTGGTATTTGAGAGATTGTGGGGCATGTATCTGCTTGATAAACATATTCAAAAGATATAGGAAAAAAAAAAGTGTACTAAGCAATTGTACAATATTTTTCAAAAAGGATAGATGACTGCAGATGGTTGCTTACTTTCTAAAAATTTGTAGCCAATTTAAACCACTTCTTTGAACCAACAACTAAGTCAACATAACAAAATTCAACATTCTAGTTACAAATATGATAGTATGATAGTTTTTGGTAAATAAGAGCACAATACATTTTACTACACAAATATACAAGAACTTATATTTGTAAATGTATGAAAATGTAAATAAATAGAAATAGGAAATTAAATAGAAAGTGAAAATGTAAGAATGTGAATAGAAAAAGTGTAAGAGATCATGTATTTTATTTTGTTTATCAAATCATTTTTTGATCCTTAGATCCTCACAAAAATTTTCGCACTTCCTTTGCCTACTAGGCCAATTGAAAGAAATTATTATTGTAAAATAGGTAAAGAAAATATATTATTGTAAATTAAAACCAAATCAACAAACCAAGAAAAAACAAAGTTATTTTTAAATATAAGTTAGGTACATATTTGATTCGATAATTATAGATTCTGTATTAGTTCATAGAAAAATTTCCAAGTGACACTATTAGTGAGCAATTTCAATAGCTCAAAACTTAGGCACTTGCTATCTATCTATCTATCTATCTATTGCATCATCTATTAGTTTATTTATTACTATGTTTTGAGGATTACAAAAAAAACAAAAAACACGATTCTCTTGAATACAACAAATTTGAATGATGTTAGTTTTACTATTATGTTGTATGTATGTATGTATGTGGATATATGAATGAATGGATGTGTGTGCAAGTGTATGTATGTAGAGAAACAAAACGATTTTATAGATACACAGTATGGGGACTAGAGAATATCAGGAAAATGTATTATTAACTGCTCAGAAATAGAAAATCACATGTAAAAAAGACAAAACAAAATTTGAATACTAAAAATTAAAATTTAAAAAATAATATAGTACATAACAAAAAAATAAACTCTCTTTGTTGTTCTGTTACCATGAGATCTTATAGAAAATTTAAAAAATAATGAGAAAATTTAAAAACAAAAAAAAACACAAACATCAATTGATGTTTCAAAATATGAGGCTTGAAGACGATTTGACTTTAAAATTGTAACGGATTTGAAATTCTGTTACTAAATTTCGATTTTATATATACATACATCCTTACTATACTTAATATACTTATGTAAACTATATTGTATATACTCGTTTATATTTACATACGTGTATGTTTATGTAGGAAATTATATAGCAAAGATATACTATAAATATTAACAAAAAAAAAAAACAAAAATAAAACATAAAAAACGATCCAAAAATGCAACGCAAAATGAAAGAAGAATACACGAAGGACATTCAAAATATACATAAAATCCAAAAACACAAGAAAAATTAATTTATTGTACTAAACTTATTAAGAACTAGAAAGCTGAAGTTGACAATTGTCATACAATTTATTACATATAATGTAATACATATGGTAATATAAACCAGATAAAGAGACAGACAGACAGGCAGACAACAATAGCAAACAATATATACATACATACCTATATAGATATATATTTATGTACCATATACATATAGTGTATACATAAGTTCATCTGTATGTGTTATGAGATTGAATCACTTAAACACAAAAGTAATTTACTTACAACAGACCTCATTGTTTTCCCTTCTTTTATTTTATTTTATTTTGTTTTATTTTATTTTATTTTATTTTATTTTATTTTATTTTATTTTATTTTATTTTATTTTATTTTATTTTATTTTATATTATTTTATTTCATAAAGAATAATTGAATAGATCATGATGGTAAATAACAAGTGGTCTATGGCATACTGCGCAGATCAATCAATACATATTGAGATAATTTAGTTAGCTTTCAAACCCTTGAAGATTGGATTATATTAAAAAGAAAGTGTGCATTGATGATATCCATTTTTATAGGTAGTAATGCCAAATAAAGATCAACCAATTCATCCATTCAAAGGTCTATATTACACTTTTACCTTCATGATGGGTAAATGGATGCCTTCCTAACATTTTCTTTGGTCTACATGATGGGTAAATGGATGCCTTCCTAACACTTTCTTTGGTCTACACTGCCGCTCAATTTAATATGTTCAACACTGCAAAAAAATAAATTGGCAATACTCGTATGTCTTGTTGTGGATTTTAATGAAATAAAAAATTATTATACAATATAAAATAATATTGTAATTCGAAACTTTGATTCTTCTTAACATAAATATATACATAATCTTATTTAGTCTTTAGTTCAATATAACTGCAAACATAAGATTTGGTATAAATTTAAACTACTTTTCAATTTTTCCAAACACAATTGTTGACCAGGCTCAAATTATTTCATTGTCAAATTGTTTCCTCATCTACTCATCTACTCTCCAAGACAATAGCTCCCAAACATTCTCAGTAATAATAAAAAGTGAATCGTATTAAAAGTTTTTCATGAAGTCTATAACAGACAGAAAGAGACATCGGAGACCCCATAAAATGCTTATTTATTATGGATATTTATTATAGTCATGCCGTCTGTCCATCTGTAAGCATGCAAACTTGTCCTTCAGTTTTTAAGCTAGAAAGTACAAACTTTTCTTTTCACCACACGCTCAACCCTTACAAAATCAGATTCAAATTCATGTTGCTATTAAAAAAACTATACTGAAATTTGAAATCTATAAATCTCTGACCAATAAACACCAACCATGTATATAACAAAACCCTAAGATTACTAGATCTTATTGTTTCCCAATTTAATTTCATATTCCTATGGGAAAACTTGTTTATTTTTTGTATTATGAAACTGAAATTTTGATGACTAACTAGGTTATTGGATAGTATAGGTCCCATATAAATATACGGACTCTGCCCTAAGTATAAAGAAAATCAATAATGAAATATTACTTTATGCTCAATCAGGCAAAAAAAAACGTTTTCAAGAGGTGCGTGAAGAATATTGCCTTCTTTCTCTTGTCTTTCTTTAGTCATTTAGTCTCTCAAAATGTTTGGCACTCTGAATAATGCATTTTAGAAGTGCCCAACTTGCATTGTTCCTTGATTGGAAATTCGAACAGTTCCTTTCATATTATAAACAAAGCATGTTTCATTGATTGTTCTATAAAAAAATCAAAATGTGTTTAAATAAAATCGGCAAGTTGTTACGAAAAATAATGCCAATTGACATTTTAGAAATGTTGAACATAATCATCAGTTGAGCGGCAAGGTATATAGTTCCATAATCTTGATTAGAGTAAAAAGAAAACGGAACGGAAAAGTTTCTATGATTCAATTTTTTGTACTCTTTCAATCTGAAGTTTGAAAGCAAAATCGTAGATCATTTTAAATGAAGCTTGGTAAATAACAAAATTTTAAGAGACAATTGATTCTGTAAAGTTTATATTTATTCATTTTTTATCCAACAATATCCTGGAAATATCCATTAAATTATCTATTTTTTTTGTTTTTTTTTTTTTTTTAATTTAAAAGTTTTATTTTAATTTCTGTTTTTATTTTTGTTTTATATTATTTTGTTGTTAAGTGAAACGTTCTCATATTTATATACATATTTTCATATATAAATATATAATATTTAATAGTGTTACATATAATTAATATATCTAAGTATATAGATAATAAAAATTAATTATTAAAAACAAAGAAAATTTACGAAATTAAGCTGATCATATTTCTCTATGATTGAGCAAAAACAACAACAACAAAGACCAATTTATTGAAGAAAAACAAAAAAAAAAAACCGCTAACTTAATACATAAAATAAACTTTTTTTTTAGATACTATAAATTTTAAAAAAACATATTTAAAAATTAAATTAAAAACTATTCATGAAAATGATATTATAAAACAAAAAAAAAAAAAAAAAAAAATACAAAAAGAAAATATTTACTCACAAATGAAAGAAATAAAAAAAAAAAAAACCATGAACTAAGGAAAAGAAATGAAATGATAAGAAAAGATATGAAAAAATTTAAAAATAAGGAATGATAAAGAAAAATTTTAAAAACAAAATTAAGAACAGATTAAATAATAATTAAAGTTAAACTTAATTAAGAAACATGTCTAGCCTAATGGTTAATTAAATAAAATTAAAACATAAAAAAAACTTATCTAAAACAAAAACAAATTAATTCAATAATGAAAAAAAAAAAAAATGGAAAAAAACAAATTTGCAAAAAAAAAAAAAAATAAAAGGATTATTGCTATTTAATCAAGGAATCGTGTTTTGCAAAAAGCTTTAATATTTAGGGTGCCTACATTTGCTAAATTAGAATATTATTATTAATTATTATTACTATTGCTATTATTAATTAACAAAATTAAATTAAATACTGCAAAAAGACAAAGAAAAACTAAGAAAAACAAGTAAAAACATTCACAGACACAGACACAGACACACACACACACATACACACACAGACACACAGACACACACACACACACATATATATATATATATATATATATACACAAAGACATACACGAATGCGAAATTATAAACGAAAATCGTTAATTATTTTGTATTCAAACTTAAATGAAATTTAAAACATAAAATGTAAAAAAAAAATATTTTTGTTTTCATATAAACTTATATGTAATAAATTATATATTCAAAATATAAACAAAAAACAAAAAAAATATATATATACTCGTGCATACATAATTAGACAAAATTTAACAACAAAAAAAAAAAAACAAAAAAAAACAAAAAGCAAAAAAAAAAAAAGGATCAGCAAAGATCAGCAATGCAAAACACAAATTCTAAAACTTCAACATTGATACTAAATGTAAAATGTGGATGTGAGCATGCAACTTGACAGTTTAATGTACTCGCGTACATGATTTGAATGGAAGTTTGCCAATACTTACAATATTTTTCATGGTGAATAATATTGATCTTGAACTTAATTACCAATTAATACAGGGCCAAGTAACTTCCTGTAACCCCAAAGCAAACAAATGGTGATCACCTGATTTCTATGGTGAAAGCAACAATTGATTCAAATCAAATAAAATAAAATAAAATAAAATAAATGAGGAATAATATATAAATGGGGAATATTAAAATATAAATCCTTATAAATTTATCTCTTTTTGCTTAGGTTTCCTTCCTAAGTGAGGATGATGAAGATGCCAACATGAAGGTTATCAAACTGTCAAATTGCAAATGAAATCTTTTTTTTTTTTTTTTAATATTAACTTATATAGGCATATTATTATAATTATGTATGTATGTATGAACAAGTAATATTTATAAAACATACGAGTGAGTATGCATGCATATTGTTTTATACACGTAGTAACTACATATAAATATATAAAAAAAAAATTTTTTTTTTTTTTTTTTTGACCTATAGGCAGCGTGTTTCCTTAATTTGTAAATGAAATTTACTAAGAATATTTAAATATATAATTAGTCTTGCAAAGAAATTGTGAGATAGGAGATAAAACTTATAAAAAAATATATAATAAAAAAAAAAAAAAAACCAAAAAAATATATATATATCAACAAAAGAAAAACAAAGTAAAACTTAATTATAAAAAATAAAATTAATTGTTGTACTGTTATTATGTACCACACACATGCAGACACTGACACCAGAAATATATTTGAATGCATATAATTTCATGAAACAATAAAACTTAAATTCAAAAAATACTATGGACAAAATTCTGTCGAATAAAATGAGACGAACAACGCTTTAATTAACATTTAACTATAATAAAATACGAAGGATCAAACATGAACATGATCTTATAGAATACTATATCATAATAAATATTTACCATAGTAAATAAAGACAAACAAGAAAATCAAAAATTTAAATAAATAAAAATTATCCAAAAAAAAAAAAATGAAAAATTTTCCAGACTAAAAATTAAATTCGGTTTCATCGAAGTTTAAATTTGCCCTTCACACATAACAAGATTTACGAATATAAAAAAAAAAAAAAAGTTAAAAAACAAAAAAATACCATATACGCAGATACACACATTTAAATAAATGTACATTTATTGTGTGTGTATAAAAAAAAAAAGTTAAAAAACAAAAAAAAAATACCATATACGCAGATACACACATTTAAATAAATGTACATTTATGTAAAAACACACAAAATATACAATATATTATTTCTTTTATCTTGATAAAACAAATTTGCTATCCGCGTCTGTCTCTCCGGTCTAAGACTCTAAACAACGCAAGGGATTTTAATACAGTTTTCATTGTCATTTAGATAATTTTTTACAGAAGGTTTAATTAAGTTTCTCATATTGATTGTCATATTTTAGAATCACTAATTCCAGAAGTGAGCAGATAGGGTGAAATACATTTCAATACTTTCTATTAACAAAACTTTAGAGATCATCAGCACTCGACAAAAATTAACGAAGAGTACATGCAGTGTCCCAATGAGAAAATTCATGGCAGTGGTTAGCCAATTCTATGTTTCATCCATATGAAAACCGTTTAGGCTAAGTGACTAAGATAAAAAGATCGTGCAAAGTCGGGGCGGGCAACTAGTAAATAAATGTACATTTTAAAATTACTATCTTGTCACATGACTTGTTGATTTTTTAATAGTTCAATTTATAATAATAATTCAACAATTTTTTTTTTTTTTTGTGAAGTTAAAAGTGTATTAGGCGTTTTGCGAGGTTGTGCGATAGGGGGTAAAAGTTTGAATTGAGTCACCGACAACTTTGCATGTGTATTTAAAACTATATATTGATACCTATGTTGTGATGTATCAAAAACAAAACCGAATATTTTTGAAATATCGTAAGTACTTTGTACTACTTAAACTCCAAATTCATTTTGTCACTGATTTGTGGGTTTACTTTTAATATTGTCTTTGCATCTTGGGCCTTAAAAATACAAATCACAGCAGTTTGCCGTCGCAAAGGCGGGAAAAATTAGAAGTAACTCAACCACTGTTATTTCATAGCTTTAAGTTTTCAAATATTTTTTTATACACCTTTAGGCAGATAGACATACAGACAGAAAACTACAATAAAAAACAGTGTCTCCAATGAAACAGAGTAGATCTTCTTAATAAGGGTATCATTTCTTTAGAAAAACCTTATTTGGTTTACATATTTTCTTTGAAACCTTAAACCTTGAAACCTTAAATATGTATATATTGTATATTGGATACACACGAATGTGTTTTGAAATGTACATTTAACTAAACGTGTGTGTTTTTATTCTTAGCTCAATACTGCTGTCCATACAAAAAATGAGAATTGAAAATCAAATATTGAATCAAACTATTCTGAAGACTACAATGAATAAATATAAATAAAGAACATCACAACATCAACCCACACATGGAGCATTTTCGTTTAATATCTTTCTATAATATGCAAAAACTAGCAGTTCACAGTAATCCCAAAATATTTATTTTATTTTAAAATTTGATTGCTGCTTTTGTAATACATTATTTTACAAACATATAAGGAACAACTGGAGTTTGTACAATTGATTGAATATGTATTCTATTCTTGTATGCCAATTTATCAGACAAAAAACTCTCTGCCTGAACTTGTGGTGGTCGTCATACAACATAAAGTACTATTTAGATATAAATACATTACTTCTAATTATTCAGTTTGAAGGGTATAAAAACAAATAAATCAATAAAACCAATACATAATACATACAGCAACAACAACAACAACAACAACTTGCATAATATATAATTCAAAATAACACAAAAAGAAAAAAAAAAACAAAATGATAAATCTGTGGAAACAATATATCTACAAAATAATAATAATAATAATGATATAGAAATGATATAAGCATAATGTAAAGCAGTTGTACTTACTAATGGTATGAAACTTATACGATTAGTTTGAATTAATGAAATTGAAAACAGCGAAAAAGAAAATTAAGAAAAACAGAACAAAAAAATGTTTATAATAAATTAATGAAAAACAAAAAAAACTTGGTCTTTTATTTTGGGTAATTTTAAAAACAATAATATTGTACAATATTTAGATTGGTAAGGGACACGACTCTAATTTTTCTATTTCATTCAAAATTTGAATTTTGCTGCAGAAAATGTATTCATATTTTTGGTATTTATTTCATATTCATTCAAAGTTTGGAATTCTTAAGAAATTTATCATTGATTTTAATTATTCGGTGACCAGGATTTTGTTAAACAATATCATCTTACACCTGAGTTGGGAAAATTTAAAAAATATTTATATTTAATTTTATTTATTAGTTGACCAATCATTCGTTTAACAATATCGTTGATCTCTTCTTTTGTATTTCGTTTAGAGTTTGGAAATACAATATTATCGGTAACTGAACTCTCTTTTCAAATTTTCATTGGCAACTCTTTCCTAGTTTACATCATCGTAACTGACTGTTCTTTACAGGCTCACTTATCTACTCAGGCAGACAACTGCCTTGGTAAGGCACTCAGTAGTCAGTGTTAGAGTTACCTTCCTAGACAAACTATTTTGAAAGTTGACGCAATGTAAGCAGAGCATTTCTACCTGGCTTACCTGGCGGAAGCATATAGAATCTAAAAAGATACATATGAAACTAAGGGCTCAAAGTCTTCACTGGCTAATCAATTCTAAATCTGGACTGAGACTTGAGTACAAGGTGATGCTGTATAACTCTGTTATTAAACCAATTTGGACTTATGGTTCTGAATTGTGGGGTACCGCGAGCGCGAGTAACATTGAAGTTATACAAAGAGCACAATCCAAGATACTTAGAACAATCACGGGAGCTCCATGGTATATCAGGAATGAAGACATTCACAAGGACCTGGAAGTACCACCTGTCAAAGATGAATGTTCCAAGCGTAAAGCTATTTATATGGATAAACTAGTTCGACATGTTAATCCCCTAGCCAAAGTCCTTGTCCATACAAGGAACTCATCTCGACTGATTCGTAACGATCGTGCTGCTCTTTTGATTAATTGGAGGCACGTAGTGCTAAGTGAACTCCTTCCTCTTCATTGTAAGAGGGACACATGTGCATTAGTTTTTTAAGATTTGTAACCTTATTATTAGTCCAATGTATTTATATAGGAGATTCAATAAATACTATCAATATTAAAAAAAAAAAATCAATCCAACTCAGATTTTGTAAATACAAAAAGGGTTCAAATACCAATTTACAGATTTGTTGCTTTATTTTCGCATATTACTGTATGTAGTAGATAGAGTAATGAAAAATTTTGTAATGTCTGTAGTTAGGCTCACTGAGCTGCCCGAATAGCTTTTTCATCTACCAGGATCAAAGTAGTGCAACCTCTCAGGCTTCGGAAGTCCGAGGTGCAATATATATGTTGAAAAAGAGGAATGAAAGACAAGAACTTTGCGGACAGCCTGCGTTTATAAAAAACGCCTGGGACTTTAGGTTTCCAATTGCGAATTCGAAAGTATTTTTTGTTTGTAGTGGGTGGGGGATTTGTAAGGATCTTTTATAATATGACTCTTCCGGACTGAATGAAGATGAATCAAGCATATTAATATATTATAGTTGCTGTGATTAAGGCTAAAGGTTTATGCTAAAATATCTACTTCATTTTCAGATGTAGAGATACACTGGCACTTAGTATGGGGGACTTTATGACTTTCGTCAGTTTCCAAAAGAGAGGAATATTTGTCTAGCGGGAATAAAAGATTGTTCCAAAATTCATTACGGAATATAGAGATCTTATTAGAGATGAGTAAACTTTGCCATTTAAAATGGATATGCTCAGTCGTGTTTCTATATCTCCGCCAGTTTCGGCATGTCAGTATCTGACAGCAGGAAAGAGTTAACACTCATTGGACTACATAGTATGCAAGTGAAACCATGAGACTGACCCCCAACACCCTCCCACACAAAACAGGAACTCAAAATATAAAGTTATAAAAATATATAAATGTATAAATATACAAAATAATTTACGTAGTTTCTTTTATGTATAAAATGTATAAAAATATTAATTTTTTGCAATTCTCGTTCTTCTCCCTTGGAATGACGATTTTTTTATTCTTTATCTATCATATCTAAGTACATACTTCCGAGATTATAGTAGACATAACTCGCTGCCAGACTGCACCAAACTACTAGGCCAATATGGTTATGAAAAGTTCTCTTGATGGTTGCCCATGTCATTACTGATGCTCCCAAATGGAGGACACTACCGTTGAGCATGTGTAAGCAACGTTGCACTGGGGGAAAAGGATCGACGGTAAAGTCCTACACAGATGGCCGCAAAAACACTATTGGCCAATATTGTTGGTAAGCCTATGCGGTAATTTGGAGCCTTATCGTTTCGTGCACATACTAGAGCACCTAATGCACAGTACGAAATAACTCCGTGTATTGGAACAACCGCTTCCACAAACACTTTTTTCGTCTCTTGCAATTGTTAAATATTTTTGTAATCTTATATTCTTCCATTGTGCTATTCCTCTTTTAATTGATTTTATGTTTTTTGTCTTTTTGTGAGTTCAGTAGTAAACTGTAAAATAATATAATATTGTATAATTGAGAGAACTGCATCCTAAGAGAGGAAAATTGTATAGAGCATTCTAAGAAAATCGTATTGTCCCATAGAAGTTACAAATGATGTGCACTTGACAGCATCTTCTTGCATATACACATGGTAAAATCCGTTTTTAAGATCTAATTTGGAAAAACATACTTTTGTTTGCTAAGGAGTCCAACAAATCTTTTATTAAAGGCATCGGAAAATTATCTTTTGCTGTCACCTTGTTTAATCCTCTATTCATCCGTTTTCTTTTTTACTAAAACGATCGGCGATCTGGCCTTTCTGGTTCTAAATAAAATTTCTCAAAAAGCTGTATATATACGGGCATCAGCAACAAATACTAAAACTAAAATATTTTCAAAAACTTAAAGGGGTCCTCATATAAGAATCATTTTGGTTTGTATGGCAGCTATACGATCCAGTAATCTCACGATCTTGAAATGTGGATGGTGAAATTTCCGGTGTCTTTCGCTTCTTTTTTCCCAAAGGTTACCAAACAGAACCCTATTGCAGAGACTTCGTTTTCCGTCCATCCGTCCTCGGGTCATTTCTCATGAACCGCAATAGCTAGATAGTTGAAATTTTCACAGAATGTGAATGTAGTTCTATCCGAGCAACAGCATCATATACTAAAATTATAATTTGAGTTGCACAGCACAACGAACAACAGTTTTGTGTCAATGATCAATAACTTTTAAAAATCGTAACAAATAATGAAATTTAAATTTGTCGAATTGAAAAGTACACATGTACATGTATTTTAATGTCTAAATAAAATGTTTTAAGATATGACAAAATATTTAAATATCTATCTAGACGTGTCGTGTTTCTCTCTAAAATATTGCTTGTTTTTCTTAGTCATTTGTTGGATTTTCAGTGAGATAAATTTTTCTCATATATTAAGGAAATAACTTAAAAAGATAAAAGACAAGCGTATAATATGGGACAAATTGTCGGTAAATTGGAAATTTGCAAGGATAGTGTGGCAGATGTCTTGGCCGGCGGAAGGAAACGTAGACGGTCCATGGACGATAATGATAATGATATGCAGAAAAAGTAAGTTCCTCAACATAACATACCTTAAGACAATAAAGTAACCGGAAACCGGAATTTGTCATTTAAATTGTCCGCGTTAAGTATTTTTTAAGTTTTTTTTTTGTCTGTTGAGTTCACGTACTATCTCTCTAACACTAACATGACGATTTTCGAGCACGATTTCTTTAACTTTGTTGACGTTATCGTCAGTGCCAGAGGCGATGGTCGTCCGGAACGAGGCAAGTCTTCGACGATCTGCCGACTGTCTTTAAAGGCTTTGTACCACTCGTAAGCCTGAGTTTTCGATAAAACAGACTCGCCGTGTAAGCCTTCTCCAGCATTCGAATCGATTCGGCACACGAAATTTCGTTCAAAATACGAATTTTGAGACAAACTTTTTGTTCAATATTTTTTTCCATTGTAAAATTCGCCGAGAACTACTGAGGTGGACTGATTAAACCACTTGCTGTAAACAAACTTGCTGACAGATCGCGCTCATTTTTGGTATAATAATTAAAGACAGTCCTACTAACATACAGCAAAACAAAACAAAAAAAAAAAAAAAACCTAAAAAATAATTAACAGGCAATTTAAATGACAAATTCCGGGTACTTTATAGTCTTAAGGTAGGTAAAAATTTCTAATTATTTCATCAAATATTTCTTTATTTCTTCAAATATAGCAAAAAAGTACTGACGACCACTCAATATATATATCAGACTCTATTTAAGGAGCAAAACGGCTCCGATATAACAATCAATGCATTGAATAAAGTTTGGCATTTGCATAAAGTTTATCTGAGTCAGTCGCCCTACTTCTCTACTATGTTCAATGGTCATTGGAAGGAGGCAACACAGGAATCTATAAATATAGAAATTATAGATGAACATATAACCATTGAATCGCTTGATGCTGTGTTTGCTTCAATGTATTCGGATGAAATTGCAATTGATAAAACTGTTGTTATCTCAGTATTGGCAACAGCGGCATTTTTCCTTTTGGATGGGATCATTGAGAAATGTGCAGAGATAATGATCGATACAATAAATGCCGAGACAGCAATACAATATTATGAAGCATCATATGCGTATGGTGTGATAAGTGTTACGAGATCAATATTTAAATGGCTTGAAATCAATTTATTAAGCATTTATCAAAAGAAACAGAATATATTGGGGGAAATATCAATCGAGTTAATGACTGCTCTAACTGGTAGTCCCGATTTGTATGTAGTGTACACAGAATTCTCCTTATATACTTTGTTAAGGAGCTGGATGTTTTTACGTTTACATCCAAATTACGATCCCGAAGATCCCGAAGAAATGTTGCGTGCACAAGGGGCCAAAGAGCGTATGAATGAGGCTGGCATTCAGACTAATAATACAAGCCTAGCGGAAATCGGCCAATGGTCATTTTTTGCAGATCGTGTTGAGGAACAATCATTTCTGGCAACACCTGAAGGTCAGCCCTATTTACGCACATTCCAAAAACTGCGCACACAATATCTAACCAATCATTATATGGAGTTGAAGATTATCTACAATGATAATATTATACCGAAAGAATGGTTATATAGACACATTTACAGTCATTATAACTCTTTACTCAACATTGATCATAATCATACTGATGGGTGAGTCAAAGAATCAAGTTGGATTCAATATAAAATTAATTGATTTATTTGATTGATTTATAGGCTCGCCGACCATAGTCTTCATAATGTTGACGATGGCGAATTCTCCAAGAATGCTATGCGTTGCGGTCATTTCCGGCTTGAACCCGGTGTTCAGAAATGGCGTTGGACTGGTTTCAATTTCGGCTTGGATCTCGTAATGCTAATGGATGAGAATCGTTTGATTATATGGCGACATCATCGTAGTGAAGATGAACGCATATTAACTCTGCAAACGAAGCGTCAATTTATGATACGCGCCACAATGACATCCATTAATGCTCAAAATCAACCAATCTACACACAAAGTACCAAAATTCAAACATTGTCTCTTGAGATGAATCAAGCAGCCGAATTGGTTTTAGATCCGAGTTTGTTACATCCTCTGTTGATCTCAGTGAATATGTTAGTGATACCACCAACATCTATCTATAAAGATACTGTAACAATCTCAGATTAATATGGGATGATGTGCAGTGCAACATCTGTGATTAGAGCAACAATAACAATTTCATAGCATACGACAATACATTTAGGATCTCTCGATCCTGGCCGACATACAATTTTTAATATTACCAAACACAACGTTTATATTATTATAGATACAGCCCCGTTTACATTATTACTAAATAAATTTTTTACACTGTTACAAGAAGCATTTTCGTTTTCATTACTACTAGATGCATTTTCGTTTACAACAGCCGAATTATCAATTACAGATTCACCAAGAGACTCAACACTGGTGTTTTTCTCTTCACACTGCAACCACGGCTTCATATTACAGGCAGCCCAAATACCTTGGTGTGGCTTCTGTGATTGCTGAAAATTTTCAACATCTTCAACACAATATATATCATTATCTAAAATTTTCTTTATGGCATACGGACCTTTGAACTTTGAAACTAACTTAGCCGACACACCTGTAGTCGAATCAAAATTCTTAACCATAACGCAATCTTCTACTTTATAAGTAAGTGGTCTTTGCACTCGCAATTGGGATTCTTGCGCTTTACTTCGAATTTCTTTTATATTCCTATCACTTTTCTTTTGTTCCTTGTCTATCACATCTTTTTTCAAACTGTCCAGTACTTTACCTTTTTGCTCGGAAGGTCCTGAACACTTCTATTCATTGCATGTTCCATTTCCGGTATGACCTTGTACCATTGTTTGTTTTCCTCGTCGGCGCTAATCACTCATCATTCATCATTACTAATCATTGGCCCTAAGTCTCTGTTGATCCTCTCTACTGGGCCTTTAGCCTGTGGGGACCCCATAGCAATCTTAATGTGTACGACATTGTTGTTTTGTAGGAACTGTTCGAATTCTTTTGAGGTAAAACAGCTTCGCCTATCTGACACGATACAACTTGGTCTGCTATATGCTCTATAATGGTTTTTTAGTGCTTCAATCAATTCCTTTGACATTGTAGTTTTTGTTGGGTACAACCTAACAAATTTTGTATATGCGTCTACGATCAGTAAAACATGTTTTTTCTCAGAACATTTACTATTTATAGGACCATAGTGATCTATATGCAGCATTTCGAGCGGAACATTTCCTTTCGGTACAATATGAAGGAAACCTTCTTGCCTTTCCCTTTTTGCCGAAAATGCAATACGTGACCCATGGTATTTATAAAGGACGTGTTCTTCCATTGACTCTGGCACATAGAAAATTAGGTTATCCCTGACCCTCCGATAGACAACGCCATTTCTCATCTCATAGTGTTCATGCTCTGTCGTACCCAAAGGTTCTTTTATTGTTTCTAGTTTTTCATCCTTGTTTTGACAAACAACCAAATTGTCTTCAAACGTGTTCGTCTCATTGTGAAAATTATATTGCAACGACTCAAAGCGTCCAAGTGCTGTATTTTTTTTCCGGTCCTATGCTCTAACTTATAGTCATAATCTTGGGTTCAATTCTTTCTTATTCAGAGTTAAGGTAAGTGAGTTGCAGTCAGTAACAATTTTGAAATTAATACCCTGTAAATATATCCTAAGCCTTCTAAGTGAATAAACAATAGCAAGAGTTTCTAGCTCGAAGCTATGGTACCTTGATTCTATCTCTGTAATTTCCATCTTTTTTCTTTTGTAACAAGATAGTCCCAAATCCAATGAAACTTGCATCGCAATGCAGTTCTGTTTCATCTTTTAGGCTATACATTGCTAAAATCGGGGGCTCAACGTCAACAACCGCACGCAAACGATGACTGTAATGATCAGCTGCCGACTTCTGCGATCCACTCACGACTGACTACCCAGAGACTGCCGGTTCAGTTCTCTGCTTCTCATTGCTGCTTGCCGCGCTCTGTTGCCAAAGTTCCTTACATTGTTCTCTCATTGCTGCAGGCTGTATAGACCGCGCGCTGTTGCCACACTTCCTTACGTATATATACACTTATAAGTATAAAAGTATATTCTACTGAACTCAACCTGTAAGAATAACCTTCGACCGTCTTGTTTCGGATAAAATTAATCATTTAAATTAAAAATATAAGAACTATATAAAATCAACAAAAAAAAAAAAAAATAAATGTGTATTTGCATTTATGTATGTAAAGGCCCATGAGGGGATTGAACCCGCGACCTTCGCGTTATTAGCACGACGCTCTAACCAACTGAGCTAATGGGCCACGTACCATTCTGTCGTCTTTTCTTGCTGTAAAGCAAAATAAAATGATATGAAATAAAATAAAATAAAATAAAATAAAATAAAAAGTGCAGGAGCAGACTTGCCTTGAGCGGGAATCGAACCCGCAACTCTTGGGATATCAGCCCAGCGCACTAACCTCTAAGTCAACGAGCCAGATTTATTTTTATCAGTTGGTGGCAGCAAAAACTATCATATATTATAGTTGTAAATGATACGTTTTTGATAGTTTTAATGTGTCTTTACGAATATCGCATTTGGTCCGCTTGCGATAGTTTTTATTTACCCACAATAATTCCCAATAAAATGCATATAAAATATTTTAAATTTCATTTAATTACCAAAATTAAATTAATTCGACATTACAAATAACAAAAAATTTTATGAAAGAAACTTTGTTTCAGTTAAAATAAAAGTTATTAACTGCAATTATATACTTCTATAAACAAAAATTTAAATTCAATAAGAATTCTGCAATAATAGAAATATTACAATCTTAATTATAATAAATACTTACGTTTTGGTTGGTAATAACTAAATAATACTTTTTTAAAGTTTTTTTTTTCTCTTGGGCAAAAACTTATACTAAAACTTTGAGTGAAAACATAACTAGAAAGAAAGAAGGTTTTCTTCGACTATGTCGAAGATGAAATACTCTTCACGGGACGCAGTGAATGTTTCATTTAGTATTCAAATGGGTGGTTTGTATGTGAGGTACCCCCCTAGGGGTCCGATTCGGCTGGTTCTGACAAATGTCCTGGGCCTATCTTGGAAACTGATATTGTCCATAGGACAGAAAACAAAAAAGTTTTTCTAATAAGAACATGAATTAAAATGGGTGGTTTCTATGGCAAGTACCCCTGCTAGTGATCCGATTCGGGTGGTTCCGACAGATGTACTGCGTATGGTAAAAAGAAGGTTCGTGCAACATTTCAGCTCTCTAGCTCAAAATCTGAGGGACTAGTTTGCATACATACAGGGGGTGTAGCAACGCACGCCGGGTAACACTAGTTATTAATAAATCAGCAAGTTCTCTATTACACGAAGACTTTTATATTTCATCTCTGAAGGTGGACCGAAAACTGAGAATTTCCCTGGCAATTGACTCAGATATGACTTTTTAGGGTTCCGGATCCATAGGGTTCTAAAGGCAACCCTATTGCTGAGACTTTGTTGTCCGTCCGTCGATCCTGGGGTCATATCTCATGAATCGGAATAGCTAGAGAGTTAAAATTTTCACAAAATATGTAGTTATATAAATATTTTCCAAAAGTTAAACGGGTGCTCATACAAGAAAAATGTTGGTTTGTGTGGCAGCTATACGGTGCAATAATGCCACGAACTTGAAATTTGGATGGTTGATGGCTATATATCAAGAACTTATACTGTCGAAATTTCAGTTTGATCGGATTACTAGGGAGGTTACTTCCCATACAAACCCCCATTAAAATTCAGGTTCTTATTAGAAATTTGTTTTTGTTTTTGATCTATCGAACTGAAATTTAGACGCAATAAGTTTCTGATATAGGCGCAGTACATATGTTGGATTCAGTCATATCGGACCGCTTGGGAGAGTACCTCCCATACAAACCTCAATCTGGTACGGAACCCTCCATGTACGAGTCTGACTCACACTTGGCCCGTTTTTTTATAGTTCCGCACTGATGAGTCTGAACCTTTCGACATAGATTTTTCTTTTTTAATTGCTGACTCACTATAAAGGAATTTACTTTGTAATTTGCAACTAATATTTTTGCTTTGTTTGTTTGCAGAAAACTTTAGTTTTGTCAGATCGCTTGCCAACTGCCAAATTTGCTATTGTTGTCTCTCGTACTTCATCTTGAAGTATACTGACTTCGTTCTGATCTGGCAACCCTTGAGTTTCAATTACTCCCTGTTTCCAACTTCTTTCATTGTCCGTCTTCGTCATTCTATCGTTTCGCTTCTTTACTGCATTCTCTTCGATTCTCATAGCATTGTCTTCGTTACTTTGTATGAACTGTCTCATAGAATTTTTGTTGCCATCGCCACTCTTACTCTCTAACTTACTAATACTACTACAATACATAACATTCGAGTATGTGATGTGATGTTACATAGAGGTTCGATGTTTTAGGAAGTTTGTCTGTATTATTATACTCTTCATGGGAGTGAATAGTATTATAAGTTTGTAAAAGGCAGAAATAGACAAAAAAAAACACATATAGTATATAATTATATTCTTGATCACTTCGATTAGACGAATTGATTAAGCCGTGTCCTCCTATCTGTCTGTATGTATGAAAACTAGTCCCTCAGTTTTTGAGTTAGAGATTGAAATTTTTCACGAACCTTTCTTTTTGCCATACGCAGTACATTCGGACCACTAGGAGGGTACCTCACATACAAACCACCCATTTGAATTCTTGTTCTTATTATTGTAGAAGAACTTTTCTGGTTTTTGTCCTATCAAACTGACACTTGGACACTATCAGTTTCCAATATAGGCGTAGTACATTTGTTGGAACCAGCCCAATCTGACCACTAAGAAGGGTACCTCCTATACAAAGCACCCATTTGAATTCAGGTGCTTATTAGAAAAACTTTTTTGTTTTTTGTCCTATCGAACTGAAACTTGGACACTATCAGTTTCCAATATAGGCGTAGTATATTTGTTGGAACCAGCCCAATCTGACCACTAAGAAGGGTACCTCCCATACAAATCCCGTGAGGAGTATTTCATCTTCTTTCTAGTTTTTATTTTGTTTATATTATCAATTTTATTGGTTTTGTTTATTAAAGTGTAATTATGGTGTTGTGAGTGTAAAAGTGAAAAAGTGTAAGAAGGTGAAAAAGGAAATTAAGACAAGTACTGGAGTGTTGGTTATAAAGGGGTAAAGTTTCTTATTTATCAAACCAGGGAGCTCTTTAGGTACATACTTACATTTTGATTGATTTTAACAGAAACAAGATTAAATGAAATTTTGTACTGTTGTTTCAGGATTTCCCTTAATCAAAATCAAATCCCATCAATAAATATATTGTTTTCGATAATTTTTCTTTTATTATTACAATACTCTGATACTTATACAAGTATGTATATTGTTTGTAAGTATATACTCGAGAATACATACATATATGGAATACATATAAATATAACCAGATATACTTATAAACATCATAATGTTATATCCTTCATTAGTTCTTTCGATTAGTTATGCATCATATCATCCTTATTAAGAATAAAAGTTGATATGATAATTGCCATATATTTCTGAAGTTTAATTTACTCATTTATTTTTGCATTCTATTTAATTCAATTCTATTAATTTTAGTTTTCATTTTTACTAAATTTGTGCATCTTGTTTACTTTAAGCTTCATGATTAATATAAATTTTGAAGTTTTTGTTTGTTTATTTGTTCAAATTAATTAAAAAGTTACTAATTCATTTACATTTAAACTGAAATCAAATTTCATGAGTTTTATTCATGTTAAACTGGATTGCCAATTGTTCGGGTTTAGGGAGCTCAATAGATGCAAGACCTCTGAGAACTAACTGTAAGGTTCCCATGGTTGTACGGTCGTTGGTAAACACTAAACATACACAATGGACTTTGATCTTTTACACTTTCTGTATATATGTATCTTCTTCCTGGCTATCTTCAAAAAGTAAACACAAATGAGGATTTAGAGTATAGATGCATTTACAGTAGTACTTTGCCTGCCTCAGAAACAAACTGCTTTTGCCTTTGTAAGGCACCCTGAAGGGCATGTCAATCAGTTAATCTTTCTCTGATGATTGAAAAAAAAAAAAAAAAACATGCAATTATAATGTAATATTATACTTTGTGGCATCTTAATATAACCATTGGTAAATGTTGTACACAAAAAAAAAAAAAAAACAGTATATGTATATAGGCAAATGCTTCATTTGCTTAATTGATTACATAAAATTTATCTAAATTTTAGTAAAATAAGCTGAATACAAACTGATCATTCACGTTTTGAAGAGTAGATATTTAACTTGAAACTGTTGATGCCAGTAAAAAGGTTGGTTTTATCATAACCCATAAATGGGATCATTAAACTTTTATGCAAAGTGTACAATCAATTTAGCTTACAAAGCACACATCAAAATCCCATGGCGTATATCATAATGTTGTACTACATAACTTCATTGGGTCACTGCTTCTATAAAATTCCACACTTTCTTTTAAATTCCTCCCAATACTGGTGTGTAGTTTTATTTTTTTTTCAATTATGCATAATAAAATTTTAGAAAATTTCAGTGTATAGAAGGTTTAGCGAGACCCCACTAAGTTTATTATATTGGATGCATTATACTAAGTACATAGAGTCCATTTCATTCATCTGAGCCACAGGGAATTTCTCAATATCAAATAAATGTTCAATAAAGTCTCTATAAGCTTTGATAAGTTCCCCTAAAATACCATCATGACCATCATCATCATCACAAGGATCCATTTGATTGGGCTGCACCACCGGATATCTAATCAATTCCACAAGCTCTTTAGGTACTTCATTTACTATACTAACATAATGTGCGATTGTATTGGTTTTAATTATACATTATTTAAATTTTTTAAGTCAAATCAAAGAAAAAAAAATAAAACTGAATTTAAAAATTATTTTCAATACGCAATTATCTTTCCTTGTACTAAAACTTAAATATGAAATAATTTTATTAATTATTTAATTGACGCTCATAATTACTTTGTGTTGTTGTTTATTTCTTTCATTGTAATGAGTTTATTTTTGTGTTTTTCTTTTTTGCATACAATTTATTTTTTTAATTTTGAAATTAATTATTAACTTAAAACAAAATCTTTTCTTTTCAATTTTTTTTTTTGTAGCTTCTAAAAATGTTTTTTTGTTTACTTTTAACACGTCAGCGTCATTTAATTATTTAACTTTGCTTTTACTATTTTTTGCAATTTATTGTTTTCTATTTTCGCTTTTTTTATATAAAATTAATCATGGTCCCTGGCATATATTCATATATATATACAGATATATATGTATATAAATATATATATACGAGTATATTTAAACAATTCTGTTATTTGTATAATTATTTTATTTTATTATATTTTATCTTTTTTTTTGTTTTTGTTTGTTTGTTTTTAAATCATAATAAATTCATATTATATTTTTATATTAAATTTAATTTAATTTTTTATTGGACACTTTTATGGCATACCTAATTTGGTTCAATATCATATCAATATCATCATCATCAGCAACATCATCATCATCATCATCATCATAGAAACATCTATAGATATACAAAAAGTTAACTGCTTTATTGGCATCTCAAAAATTTCAAATGTTAAATCATTGAACATTCAAAGTTTCAAACATTATCTGGAACAAGTTTTGGATTATGGAGTACATATCTCTTAAGAGATTTTTCTAAAAGACTATTTTACTTTTCTATTACTCGTATATGTTTAATTTTATTTTTTTTTTTTTTTTGTTATTTTTTTAAATATATTTTTGTTCTTATGTAATTGTGTAAGTTTTAGTTATTCATTTGAAGTCAATCAAATATTCACTCCTAATATAAAAAGATGCATGCTAAAAATCCTTAGATCCATCCAACTTAGTGTAATAGATCGATAAATTTCTTGGAATAAGCAAGGCTATAATTGTACGTATAGTTTTCTTTTGAAATATATAACAAATTTATATTCGATTGCAGTTAGAATCATAGACATACTCAGTTATTGGCCTATGCAAGGACAAATCAGAAATAGAAGTAGAATATGGAAAAAAGAATTTTTATACTACATTCAAATCTACCTATTATATCTATTAGAATTTTTATATTTTATGTCAACCGAAGATACTGACTGTATGACAGAAGATATTGTTTGAGAATTGAGGAAATTATAATTCTGTAATCTTAGCTAAGCAAGCTTTCATTTCATTCATCAATTTGCAAAATAATTCAATAATAATAGTGCCCACATTCCAATCCCTCTGAGGAATAACTCTTGCATAATACCAAAGAATATTTCTACATATGTACTTACTTATATAAAATCCATTGATGCATATGTGAATTCTCTTAAGGCAAAAAGCTCGAGCTTAAACAAAAATAAAATTAAATAAAGAAAATTTAAAAACAGATCATAAACTTTAATTATGCAAATGTTTTATTTCTTTCAAGCTGGGATTGGGGCGTCGAAATTCGGATTCTGATTCGCTGAACAAAAAATGAAACGCTTTTTGCAAACGCTTTATGCCGCTTGTAGTACAAAGATAATGAAATGAAAAGCATTTGCGAGAAGAAATATAATGAAACGATAATTGCAAAGAGTTTCATCGCTTTTAGAATGGTTTTATTTGCTCTTGTTGAAGCCAAGGCCAAAATGAACTTATGTTATACGATGCTTGACACATTTTGTGGAATTGAAAACAATTTGCGGCTGTGGCGACTGTGGCGACTGTTGTCGCAAGACAATGATTCTCATGAATCAATATGATCTGACCTACGACATTATTGAGCTAAAAGTTTTAAGAAGTTTATAAAATATTGCTCAAAAGGAGGTCCATGAATTACATAGCATATTGGTATAAAATTATTTAAGAGTACCATGCGATTGGGGTTTGTATGACAGCTTGAAATTTAAATGATTGGTGAATATGAGTTACCCAAATCGTTGAAGACGTTTTCGTGAATTATATAAACTGAAAAAAAAAATATTGGATGTAATACCCTCAACCTCGATCTAAGTATTGCCCCGCAAATAGCAAATTCAATACTTTGGAAATTTTTCATTAAGTTTTGACGAACTAACTTGTTTCAAATAAGTAAATTTGATAACTAATTGTTTGGTAGAACCGAAAATATATGACATTTTTCTTATTCTAATTTAAAAAAAAAATTATTTATATTATTATTTAAGAAAAAAAAAAAATAAATAAATAAATAACAATAAATATCTACCTAAATTTAATTTATTTTTCGAGTTTTGTTTTTTTTTTTTTTTTTTTAATATCAATATTAAATCGAATTTGGCCAACTAAATAGTTTAAAAAAAAAATCATTTCTATATATATGTATATATATATTTAGTTATAATTTTATTTCATACTTTCTTTTCTTTACCATTTTTATTTTACTATTTTTCTAGTTTGTCATAGTTAAGAATTATTTATTTTTATTTGGTTTAGTTTATTAAATAATTTTATTCGTTATTTATTATTATTTTTATTTTTGTTTTGTTGTTGGTGTTTTTACTATTTAAAACTCTTAATATTTTTATGTATGTATATATATATATATTTATATATATTTTATTACTTTATTAAAGCTTTCAGTTTTCCATTAAACTAAAGTAGGTTTTTTTTTTGTTGTTGTTTTTACTTACTGAAAATATATATATATAATTTTATTTATTTTTTTTTTTTTAATTTATTTAAATATATTTATATCTATACTCTCTATATATATATATAGTAGTCTCTAAGAATAAGAGGTATATATGTACATTTAAGGACCCCCGCCAAACCACGTTTGTCAAGCCTTAAAGAATACACAATGATCTTAAACCCGATTCGACTTTACGTTCATTCGTCATCAGAAGAGTTTAAAATGTATTTGTTTTGTTTTCTTTTTGTTTTTGCTTTATGTTTCCTCAATAATTTAGTAATTAATAAAATAAAAATCTTTCTTTGACTCTGTAAAAATTATATTAAACAACCCATAGATACTAATTAATGTGTATAAGTGAGAATTGGTTTAATATAAATACAATTATAATTATAATAAATTTATAAGAGCAATAACAACTTTATAATTACATAATTAATTTTTAGCATGGACGCTATACAGGACGGTTTAATTTGTGTGTGTGTGTGTGTGTGTTCGGGCTTTTTTTTTTTTTTTATCTATTCAGTTATCGAGACAGTCTACATATCAAAAAATATAAAGTCCATAATAATAGAATCCTCGACAATAACTGAAATTGAATTCAAACATATGTTACTATTTGTTAAGCCCTGTTCCTAGGTAGTGTATGTTATTATATTCTATTCGGCACTTAACATTTTGAACTTTGTTTTCCGGTCCATATGAATGCTGTCTAGATCCAGAGCAGGCACTTACCCTTCTCTGAGATCTATCTATGTCAAATTTTCTTTTTTCTTTTCGAACACATCTCTCACGGAAACTGGAAATAACAAAATTCTGAAATGTTGTTTGTTCGATCGATTATTTTCAGAGGAAACAAAATTTGTTTCGATTTTTTGTTTTATTTGGGAAAACTTGCAATCAGTATTTTCACTGAAAAATGCACCTATCTAACATATACGAGTACCCAGGAATAAGCTGGGAAGTGGATTATGAATAAGAAATATAACAAATTATTATTATGATTTAGTTTTCCACATGAATAGAAAATATATTGAACTACATTTTAGCTGTGATCCATTTTATTTTTTTTTTTACCCCATTGACTATCCAAGATGTACAAGGAAGACATATTCTCAGTGTTTCGAATATTACAATGGAAAGGTAATGAATAAAATTGGCTAAGAACGCTTTCGATATTCTTGAGATGAAATAAGATATTCTGTTGCATTTCAAAAGTTAAATTTATGATTTAAGCCACATATTTTGAATGTAGGTTCATTGCCTAAAAGATGAAATCAATATAGTTATGGACACGGAATCGATTGACAGCAGCAATATTGACGATGAACACTATAAGCGTGTTACAATACTTCACCCGAACAAGCAACTTTTTTGATACCGTTTTCTATCCCCTTTTGTAATGATCATAATATCGAGTTTCATTTTATGGAATGGATGAAGACACAGTCGAATTGACTTTTATCCGAACATGTTGGCATTCTTATTGCAAGTCACGTCTAGTTGAGTACAATACAATAGTACAAAGGAATTCGGAAAACAAATTTGACACACAAACCTAAGTATGAATATTATAATCATCATTTGAAATATTTAGTGAGCTAGTGGGTTAACTGAAATTAAATTGCTATACTCATTTGCATTGCCAGGTTAATTTCCTATATGTATTGTATAAGTTATGGTAACAGTTGGGAAACACTGGAAAGGTAAAGCTTTCAATAGAAGAACTGTCACAGGCTGAGTAATACTTAGTTCAAAATAAAGCAAAGGAAAAACGGTACATAGCAAATTATTAAGAACTGTGCTGGACTGGTTTGGACAATAATTTCTTTCTTTAGTTTAGTCTAAGTCTGACGGACTCATGATGACGAATCAAAATATTAACAGATAAATATTTTATTGAATTCCAACTCATAAAATCATATAGTGCTGTTCAAGGAAAACAAATTATTTATGTGATAGTATTTATATGATAATATGATAATTGGCGCCCGAGCAAAAGTGGGATGCTGGAACCAAAGTATTGTTATTTCTAATTTTTTTTTGTTTTTATGCACATGTGTATGCAGTCTAATAAAATAACAATTGCTAATTCCGAGCATTCCAAAAATTACCATGCTAAGGGATGCTGGGTTTAAATGAATTTTGTATTTTTATTTATTGATTTATTTTCTTGATTTTTTTTTTCTTCGCCTGAGCATAATTTTATATTTTCTTGTTTCTTGTTTATTATGTTGTAATGTGACTGTAACCAATTACAATAACGATAACAATAATAATAAATTTCATAGCAATAACACTTATTAATAACAATGATAAAAATAATATAATAACAATAATAAATATAAATAGGGACTGCAATAATATAATAACAACAATAATAACAACAATAATAATAATAATAATAATATAACAATAATAAATATTTATACTAACAATAATTCAAAAAAAAAAAAATTTAAGTAGTCTGCCTCACCTTCATAAGCACAATATGGAAGTGAAACTTCTTTAGCTAAGGGCGGTAAATCGAAAAATTAAAAAATGAAATGTGACGAAAATCAAAATGCGATGATGCTTCAGAAACGTAGTGGGGAGACGCACAAAACAATACACATTGTCTTACTTTTTTGTGTTTACTTTACGAAGGAACGTACGAACATGAAAGACCGAAAAATAAAATAACTCTTTTGTATTGAAACAATATAACACTAGAATATTCTGTATTATTGCTTGACCATCTACTTAAGAAGTTTCACTTCCATATGGTATTTGCCTAAATGGGTCCAATATAATAATAACATCGTCAAAATTTGATTTTCGTCACATTTAATTTTCATATTTTTTCATTTACCCCCCTTCGCTAAAGAAAAAATATTTCCAGTGCAGGACTCAAACCCCACGCCCCCGGTTTGCAAGTTCTACTCTCTAACCACTACGCCACGGAAACATTTCAATTCTATTTGCCTAAATAGCTCCAATATAATAATAATAACATTGTCAAATATTGATTTTCGTCACATTTCGTTTTCATATTTTTTTTTTTTATTTACCCCCAATTCGCTAAAGAAGTTTCACTTCAATAACAATAATAATAATTTAATAATAATAATAATAACACCCATTAATAACAAAAATAATAATAATAAAATAATAAACATTAAGAAAGAATAATAAAATAATTTTGATAACAAAAACGAACTCTTAGGTAGTAATTCGTTTTGTGTCGATTTATGACTATAAATGTTTAATGTGTTGTTTACTTTCTTTATTTGTTTATTTTTTCTTGTTGTTGTTTTTGTTTGTTTTTTTTTTTTTTTTTGTATTTACGTATATTTTATTCATAACGTCTGAACCAATCGAGGAAGATTGGATTTTAAGAAAGGAGGAGTTATGATAACAGTTGGGAGATTCTGGAAAGGTAAAGCTTTCAATAGAAGAATTATAATAGGCTAAGTAATACCGATATAACGGCATGCAAATAAAGGCAAAGGAAAAACGGTACACTGCAAATTATTAAGAACTGTGCTGGACAGCTTTGGATAATAATTTCTTTCTTTAGTTTAGTCGAAGTCTGACACTCATCGAAGCACATCGTGCTGGTGTTAGACGGACGGACTCATGATGACAAATCAAAATATTAACAGATAAATAAATTGTTGAATTCCAACTTTTAAAAGCACATGGTGCTTTTGAAGGAAATCTAATTATTTAATTGATAATATTTAGATGATAATATGATAATTTATATAATCCTAGCAGTTTAGAAAGCCTTCTAGTGTTGCACATACAGATTTTGGTTGGTATTATTTTTTCTATTACAACCGATGCATTTGTATAGAAATGTTTGTTCTTGGAATATAAAATATCGGTAATATCGGTTGTGACCGAAAATAAAAGTTTATATAATGTGGTATTTTACATAAATTTTCACAAGTTGAATTTTTATCGATTTTTAAAGATTTTTCTAATTTATTGTATTTTATTTTATGTTTTTTTTTTTTTTTTTTTTTGTTTTGTTGTGTTGTTGTTTCTTTTGATATATTTATATAAATATATAATTTTAGACAATATAAAGCTATATTTTAAAGGCAGCATGGGCGTGGTCCAAGTATGCTGTTATATTGTTTCCTTTATATATATAGTATCTTAACTTTTGGTCAATCGAAAAGTCTTGAATATTGTTTCATAAATACATAACATAAGTAGATTAATGCCAACGCCCATGTACGACTGACTAACTGACTGACTGACTAACTGACTGTCTGACTGTCTAACTGATTTCAGTAGCATGAAAGAAAGAAAGAACAAAATAATAGAATTGACCCCGAAATTAGGATGAACTTCAAACTGGCAATTTTCTTAGGGTGGCGACAGACAAACGTGGCAAACTTACTTAAGCAATTAAAACCAACCCAGTGAGTAAGTTGTTGGCACTTGTTATACTACAATATATGTAATTCTCTCTCTTTTAATTGTATTATTATTATAATTATTTGTTATTTTATGAAATATTTTCTTTTTTGTTTCGTTTTTTTTTTCTTTTTTTTTTAGTTCTCAACTAATTATTTATTTTGAATTAATAATTATACTGGAATATTTGTAAGTTCTTTCTTTTGTTGTCTATTTTATTATTATCATTATTTTTATATCTATTAATATTATTATTATTAATATATTATTATTACTATTTTCTATTTCTTCTCTCTTTGTATAATTGTACCTTGTAATACTATTTTATTTTATTTTTATATCTTTGCAAACTGCTTAACGATTTTTGTTTGCTTTTATCTGCATAATGTTGTTATTTTTTTTTTTTTTTTTTTTGTATTTATAAGTATTTCTTGTTCGCTTATTTCATTTATTGTATTTTCTTTAATTACTTGTATTTATTTATTATCGTTTATTGTTGTTGTCAATACTTAGTATGATGATTATACGATTATAATTCTCAAAGCTTATCTTTATCACGATCTATGCTCATTGCTTTAAAAATGCCACGTCCAATGCCGTAGCGTAAATTAAACTGGTCCAAACTAGAGGCACGTGGTCGCGTCGTAGGTGCGGGTACTTGTGCTGATACTGAGGCTTGTCCTGATGTTGAAGCTGGTGTGGCCCGAAGTCGTTGCATGGTAGCACCACTTGAGCTAGCACCGTTGGCTCCCATTTCATCAAAATCTGTTTCACTGCATTCGGTTTCGGTATCACTAAATTTTCGTCGACGCCGCAAGAAGCTGCTACAATGCTTAAGATCTCCTAGATCATCCGAAAGCGAATGGCCACGCTTGCGTTCCTGACGCTCCATTTCGGCAGCAAGCATACGGACTTCCCAGTCATTATGATGGACTTGATGCTGTTGCTGCCGGTGGGCACTTACTTCGGCACCACCATCGTCATCATCAACTACTTCTCCTTCATCAACATCTTCATTATCGTTGTCGTCATCACCGCAACCACCATCACCACCACCTTTGAGGCTTTCAGCTATATTTAATTTACATGATGATGAACTAGAACTTGAACTTTCACCAATATCAAGAACGACACTATCCGAGATGCATGTCAAGTTTCCTGTAATATCTGAAACCATAACAGCTCCTCCGCCTCCCATACTACTGCCTCCAGCTACGCTGCGTGCTCCTTCAAGGGCCCAATCACGTATACGATTTCCACTACTCTTAATGCTACTACTAGCGCGTGAACCATTGCTATTGCCATGTTGAAATTGTGTTGTTCCAGTTCCAGTTGTTGATCCACTCGCCGAATAGTTCATATGCAATTGACTGCCATAAACAGTTGCGGCTGAATTCGCAGTCGACGCCGTCATTCCATATTTGCTCGTGCCAGGCGATGTGCTATGACGCCTTTCGCCCTGAATTGGCGGCGAGCTCATGAAGACGGTGTCGAGCGAATCGCCACGCTGAAATCAAACCAAACAAAATCGAGTTATCTTCTTATCATCTTATATACAATATGTATAGTTCAAAGTTAGATACATACCATGAACAGCAATTCCGCTGATGAGCCAGAACTACTATTCTCCTGATGATGCGATCGTTCACGTTCGAGCTCCAATTCGATTTCATCCAATGTTATACGATCTCTATCACGATTACGACGCCTCAACGTTGCTATGCTCTGCGATTTCGTCTCAATATGTCGCAATTTTAGTTGTAACTGATGAATGATTGCATCACGTCGTCGCACTTCGCTCGCCATATTCGTGAACTGCACCTCAAACTTTGAGTGCATGTCATTCATATGTGTCTTGATGACATCATTAATGCCACAAAGTATCTGATTGAAGTATTCCTGCGTTTGGGGAATGCCAACACCTACCATAGGAAATGAATGAATAAACGCATTATAGATGTCAAAATCAGAAAAATAATTTGTTATTGTCATTTTTTAAAGGAATACTTTGGCCTTGGATTATTTGGCCATCGATTACTTTTCGGATTTTTCTTTCTTTTGTTTTTTAGTAGTATATTTAATTTTTTTATTTTTACATCTAAACTAAACTACTATTGCGTATATCTCTAATATTACGTCAGTATATATAATTATGTAGTTTGACTCTATGTACAATGTTCTCTTAATCCTTTTTTAGTATATGCAATTCACAATTTAAATTCCTCTACTTAAGCGGTTTTTAAACTGTGGTACGCGAAAAAATCTTATTCAAAGAGATTGTCCGCGATCTACACAAGCTTAAGATCCGCTGCTCTACAAGATACTTTTAAATTAGGTACATAAGCAACAAACTCATTCGCACACAATCAATGCTAATACCTAAGTGTATATAGTAAATATAGAGATATGGTATGGTGTATATAATATTTATTAAATTATTGTAAATATAAACATCGAAAACAAAATACATGTGCGAACACAAGTAATTAAAATCCAAACAAATAATCACTATATTTAAACATATTCGAGGTGCTTTCCATACAATATAAATAGTTTATGAACTGATCTATAATATATTATATCAATGCCAATATCATCTTAAAGATATTGAAGTACCCATTAAAAATTACATAAACATTATATCTAATCAATCAACGCTTCTTCTTATCCTCTAAACATTTCTTGATCTTCTCCTTTAGGATAGAGCTCATCTATTTCTTTATCATTGCTAATTCTCCAAACCATTATTTTTTTTGAGGGAAATAAAAAAATTCTGTAAACTTTCTGAATTCTGACTTTTAGTGTTTTGTCATACAATATTATATGCATACTAGTTATCCCGGCGTGCGTTGCTACGCCCTCGCACAAAAAAGATAAGAGAGCATATACGTATGGAAACATTTCTTCCTTTGATGAAAATCAAGGAGATATGTGGGGATGGGAGCTATAACAGAGAAAGGAATGGAGCGCTGTAGACGATGACCGCCGATAAAAATAAAAAATGGGCCAAGTGCGAGTCAGACTCGTACACGGAGGGTTCAGTACCAGATTGTGGTTTTATGGGAGATATCCCTCATTAGTCTGATTTGACTGCTTCCA